>JBBDGP010002238.1:2285000-2416111 GCA_037952835.1 Lithobates septentrionalis
ACGGCGACTTGCAAGACGACTTCTGTATAGAAAAGTCTATGCAAGTCGCCCCCAAAGTAGTACAGGAACCTTTTTCTAAGTCGGAGCGACTTGCGTCGCTCCTATTAGAACGGTTCCATAGTACAGAACGGGAGGAGACTTGTCAGGCGGCTAGGTCGCCTGACAAGTCGCCCCTGTGTGAACTGGCACTTAAAGTACAAACAATTACTCAATATATGCAAAGTGTTGGCTTCACTCTGCAAAAAAACACGTCGACTGCTTTGTAGGGAAATGATACAATAGTCCTTTATTTATTGCACCCCAAGGTTATTATTTTTCATTACAAATATGGATACAGCACCATCAATTTACACAGTGCTTTACACATATATTGTACATTCACATCAGTCCCTGCTCTCAAGCAGCTTACAATCCAAGGTCCCCAACTAACAGTCAAATAACACACACTGGGACCAATATATACAGGAACCAATTAATCTACTAGCATGTTTTTGTTGTGTGGGAGGAAACCAGAGTACCTGGAGGAATTCCACGCACAGGGAAAACATGCAAAATTCGTGCAAGTGGCACTGTGGCTGGTATTTGAATAAACATCGCGAGTGCTACTAGCCAGAAGTACTGGAACCGGCTCCATTGCCTGGATTTTTTTTTTGTAGGTCTCTTTTTAAAAAAAAAAAAAACTCATTTTTTTAGTAACATTTTTTAAGATGCCAAAGAGCTTAGTCGAGCGCCATGCATGGGAGTTCTTGAGATCATCACTAGCTAGCTACTCATCCACAGAATAAGGAAGGCGCCAGGCTCAGACATATAATCTGAGATGATGGTAGTGATTACAAAAATGGAACTGTGATCTCATTGGTAAGTTTTCGATCCTGTGCAAGTATACCATGTATAGGTGTCATTTTGTGCAAGTATGCTTCTGCAACCGCCTGCCAATTCAGTTTCACTTGGGTTAGGTGGTTAACTGCTGTGTTCCTGGGTTACTAGAATAGTTATGGTTGTCTTGTGACCCAGACACCACTGACCGCATAGCCAGGTTGCAGTTGTCAGTTTTCGACACTAGAGTCACAAAACCAACCTTCCCATAGCCTGTAACCGGATAATTAAAAAGGAAATCATCACACTGACAAGTTAGGCTGGCCATACATGGTGCAAATCTTTCCTGCATCCATGGGTTGCAGGAAAGAAATTTGCACGATTACCCCATCAACACAGACAGTACTGACAGGGGAAATGTAAGAGAATCCGGCAGGCTGGTTGTACCAAAGTTGGTCGATCAACTTGGTACATTCAGCCTGCCCATTAACGGTTCGAATTGTGTATGGCCAGCCTTAACCACTCTTCAATCTCCTCCTGTAAGCAGGTACATACTGTTGACTGATAACACTATGCAAAGCTCTGATTGGCTGACCCAATCTGTGTTTGGTGGCTTATAAAAAACATATTGAAAGAGTCATTAATTACCCGCACTTTTGCTATAATATTCTTTAGGTTGACTGCACGAATTTCTGCACACATGTCCAGAGATAGTGCCTTTGTTGTCCCTTTACCCTTCATCACTCTGTTTCCTTTGCCACTAATGCACAGTAAACATGGCCACACCACTCTCCATTTGCCCCAAAAATCAGCGAATCGTGATCTTTTTTGTAGTCTGAAGGTGTACCATGAGCAGAAATCCTTCGAAGGTTTCCTCACAATATGTGCGATGAAATCTCGCTCCCTCGGATTTGCTCTGTTTGGTTTACTTAAAGGTGCCTTAAGAGGCAGTTGATTTTCCACAGACCAACATGTGCAAGAAGCAGTGCCTACATGGCTAAGGGAGAAACCAAAGACTTCTCTTTTTTAAAAAAGGTATACACAAGCTTGTGGAACACTGGAATACATGTATTGAAAAGAATCAGAATTATACTGAAAAATTATATAACTGTACGTGCTCTACTATTGCTCTTCTAAATAAAAGAAATAGAATGTGAATAATATTGACTCACCCTCTTACATTTTTAATGAATACATAGCTGGAATAAGTTGTCTGCCTAGAGGTGAGATTTAGGCGTTAAGAAATGTAAAGACACATAGTCCACATGAATCAATCTAACACAGTGGTTCTCAACCTGGGGGTCGGGACCCCCTCGGGGGTCGAATGATGATTTTCCAGGGGTCACCAAATCCTGGGCTGTTCCTGAAGCCCGCACCGCTCTCCCAGCCTTTTCGCAGCCGCTCATTCAGTTCACGGCATGGCTGGGGGCGGAGACTGGAGGTCAGCTGACTGGTGAGGAATGTGAAGTGGGAGGAGCTGGAGGAGACCCTATCTCCTGATTTCAGCATAGGTGTCACTGCTGCGAGACACCACAAAGTCGGAGACACTGTGAGTAACACTACCTGTGATTATAGTTGTCATTAAAAGTCCGCACTACATTTCTCGGATGAGCAGATGACCTTGCTCAATAGCACCTAAGTTGGCTGATCAAAACTCCCCCCAGCACTGCCACTGATCCCACCCCTCACCAGCACTGCCATTGATCCCATCCTCCCACCAGCTCTGCCACTGATCCCATTCCCCCACCCCCCCACCAAGGAGTTATGCCCTGTACACACGATTGGAAATTCCCCCAGCAAAAGTCCGATGTGAGCTTTTGGTTGGAAATTCCGACCATGTGTATTCTCCATCTGACTTTTGCTGGCGGGAATAGCAGGTTCTCTATTTTTCAAGTTCTGATCGGAGATTCTGATCGTCTGTACAAATTCCGGCACGCAAAATTCCTAGGCATGCTCAGAAACAATTCGAAGCATGCTCGGAAGCATTGAACTTCATTTTCTCGGCTCGTCGTAGTGTTGTACGTCACCGCGTTCTTGACGGCCGAAAGTTCAGAGAACTTTTGTGTGAGCGGAATTCCGTTGGAAAAACCATCCAAGTTTTTTCAGGCGGAAAATCTGCTCGTGTGTATGTGGCATAAGAGAAGGAATAAAAATAAAGGATACATGGAAGGGAGAGGAAAAGAGGGGAGAAACAAAGAAAAAAAGGAGAGAAAGGATAAGTGAAAGAACAAGAAAGACGGCTAGAGAGATGGATGGGGGAAAAAAAACAGGAAATTACGATAGAGAGAGATAAAAGGCAAAGAAAGGAGAACAAAGAGTGGTACATCCTAAAATGTTTTAAAACTGTACGAGTGGAAGGGACTCAGGGAGCGTTAAATGTCCGTGGGTTAGGGGTGCAAATTACTTGTCTTGCCTTGGGTGCTGACAACCCACGCTACGAAAACTATTTTTCTGTTAGGGGTCCCCACAACTTGGGGAATGTTATCAAGGGGTCACAGCACTGATAAGGTTGAGAACCACTGATCTAACACAATCTGCCAAGAGCTGGATGAGGTACTGGGCTGTACAGAGCTCAAGTAAAGAGAAGATAACACAATACTAGTTGGGCCACATTCTAGTTAAGATCCTATTCTAAGATCCTAAAAGAAGAGCTAAAAAAGCATTTCCACCAAACAGAAGTTATAGATTTGGGGAAAAAAATGTTTTGTAATGCTAAACAAAAAATTTGCCACTGCAAACCATGGTAGTACTGACCTCAGCACATTTGATCTGGCTGGTACAGGATGTCTCTTGTATCCCTCGTACATTTGTAGAGAAGCCATCGGACAGCACTGATAACAAAGAAACAATGCACAAAGCATCATGTTTGTTTCAGGGTGATAAAAGCTAAACTTTCTATAACCCAACTCCGCAGTCTAGTTATTCAGAGATATACACAATCTGACTGCCCCACCGGGGGAGACGGGTTTACGGAAGCTCAGGGGAAGTGTGGTTTGTGCCAGAATCGATAGCTGTAACCGAGCAGAAACTAAATCTGAAACCAATATGGAGAGCCAACCATGCATGGCAAGCTAGGCAGGAAAATATTTATTTTGCGACAAGATATGGGAAATCAGGATCAGCTCCTACAGAGATTTAAAATTCACAGCCTTTAACTGAAAGGTGAATTTAAGGTAAATATTAAAAGATATCAATCAATACAGATCTGCCTTTATACAGGATATTAAATGCAATTCTAAAGACAAAAAGTATACAGAAAACTGCCTCAATATCATCCTCCTGTAATCCCCTGCACAGTACAATGCCGACTTGGAAATGGAGAGACAATTAGGAGCTGAAGCTCTGCGCAAGTCCCCACCGTGAAACATGGTGGTGGCGGCATGTTGTGGGGATGCTTTTCTTCAGCAGGGACAGGGAAGCTGGTCAGAGTTGATGGGAAGATGGATGGAGCCAAATACAGGGCAATCTTAGAAGAAAACCTGTTTGAGTCTGCAAAAGACTTGACTGGGGCGGAGGTTCACCTTCCAGCAGGACAATAGGGTTTCACCGATACCTCTTTTTTAAGACCGAGTACAAGTACCGATACTTTTTTTTTATGCCATGTGACAGTGGCACTAATATGCAGCACTGATGACGCGTGGAATGTGTCAGTGGTTTATTTTTGTTACAATTGAATTTTTTACAATTATTTTTTTCTTTACAATATGTTCTTTTTCTTCTGTTTTTCTATTATTTTTACAATTTTACTTTTAAATATTTACTACAATTTTTCCTTTTTTTTTTTTTTAAATCAACTCGGGGGGGGGGGGGGGGGGGTATGGGCTTTGGTGAGATATCAGTGGTCTAAACTCTCCTTTGAGGCACGGAAAGGGACCGAGGACACCGATTCCCCAGTCCCTTACTCAGCAGCCTCAGCTGCACTGGAGATAAAATGGAGAGGAGACATGGGCTCCTCTCCATTCATAAACTAAGACAGCGTAAACACAGGTAACTCTGCTCAGTTATGAATGGACAGTCAGTGATTACTGATGCTGTCCATTCAGAAAAGGAAGGAGATGGTAAATTACATTTACTGGCTCCCTCCTCCGCTCTCCATCCTGAAATATTTGGGTCATGGGGGGACCGGAGGAGGGGGGGGGACCTAAGAAGCACAGGAGGAGAAGGACACCGAGCCGCACGGGGGAAGGGGACCAGAGCACGGGGGGAGGACACTGAGGGGGAGCAGAGCCAGAGCACGGGGGAGGACACCGAGGGGGGCTGGGGGAGGACACCGAGGGGGGCTGGAGCCGGAGCACGGGGGAGGACACCGAGGGGGGCTGGAGCCGGAGCACGGGGGAGGACACCGAGGGGGGCTGGAGATGGAGCACGGGGGAGGACACCGAGGGGGGCTGGAGATGGAGCACGGGGGAGGACACAGAGGGGGGCGGGAGCCGGGGCACGGGGGAGGACACCGAGGGGGACCGGGAGGAGGGGCACGGGGGAGGACACCGAGGGGGACCGGGAGGGGGGGCACGGGGGAGGACACCGAGGGGGACCGGGAGGGGGGGCACGGGGGAGGACACCGAGGGGGAACGGGAGGAGGGGCACGGGGGAGGACACCGAGGGGGACCTGGAGGAGGGGCACGGGGGAGGACACCGAGGGGGACCGGGAGGAGGGGCACGGGGGAGGACACCGAGGGGGACCGGGAGGAGGGGCACGGGGGAGGACACCGAGGGGGACCGGGAGGAGGGGCACGGGGGAGGACACCGAGGGGGACCGGGAGGAGGGGCACGGGGGAGGACACCGAGGGGGACACCGAGGGGGACCGGGAGGGGGGGCACGGGGGAGGACACCGAGGGGGACCTGGAGGAGGGGCACGGGGGAGGACACCGAGGGGGACCTGGAGGAGGGGCACGGGGGAGGACACCGAGGGGGACCGGGAGGAGGGGCACGGGGGAGGACACCGAGGGGGACCGGGAGGAGGGGCACGGGGGAGGACACCGAGGGGGACCGGGAGGAGGAGGGCACGGGGGAGGACACCGAGGGGGACCGGAGTCAGAGCACGGGGGAGAACACCTAAATCCAATTGAGAATCTGTGGCAAGACTTGAAAATTGCTGTTCACAGACGCTCTCCATCCAATCTGACATAGTTTGAGCTATTTTGCAAAGAAGAATGGGCACAAATTTCACTCTCTAGATGTGCAAAGCTGGTAGAGACATACACAAAAAGACTTGAAGATGTAATTGCAGAGAAAGGTGGTTCTACAAAGTATTGACTCAGGGGGGCTGAATACAAATGCACGCCACACTTTTCAGAAACTATATTTGTAAAAAATGTTGAAAACCATTTATCATTTTCCTTCCACTTCACAATTATGTGCCACTTTGTGTTGGTCTATCACATAAAATTCCAATAAAATACATTTACGTTTTTGGTTTTAACATGACAAAATGTGGAAAATTTCAAGGGGAATGACTAAAGCAAAAAAGATTGCAGCTCCAATCTCTCAAATCTTTAACAAGACACCCGCCCTAGTAGAACTCACAGGTGCTGGCTCTGCACAAGATTGAGGAACGAAAATGATCCTGGATGGCCGCACACCACACCACTTCTTCATATCAATAAAGGTGCCTTCAATGGTGTGCGGCCGTCCAGGATCCTTTTCTTTCCTCAAGGGGTATGAATACTTTTTCAAGGCACTGTATGTATTAAGTCTGTGAAAGGGGGGAATATTAATGTGCAAAACACAGTGATCAATAAAACTTTGTCAATCAAATGAATGCAAAGAGAACCATAAACAATTTTGGAGTGTAATATGTTTAGTCTTATTTTCCCAAGCTTGTGACAGTTCATTTTTGAGGATTAAAAAATAAATCTGTTACAATGCACTAATTTGGAAAGCAACCCAAAGAAGCAGCAACCTTGACAAAGTTTCACACCACTTACAAGTACAAGGAATCAAGCTGAATATATTCAGTGTGAGCGAAATTAAGTAGTGGCCCAAACGTAAGACAAGCCTCTTTTGTAGGAGCATTAAGACCCCTTTCACACCGAGGGCGTTTTGCAGGCGCTAGATCGCCTGCAATCCGCCCTCAAAAAGCTGCTCCATTGTCTCCAGTGTGAGAGCCCGAGGGCTTTCACACTGGAGCGGTGTGCTGGCAGGGCGTCAGGAAAAGTCCTGCCAGCAGCTTCTTTGAAGTGGTGAAGTAGTGGTGTGTTTACCTCTCCCCACTGAAATCCATGGCGCTGCGCTGCGATACCGTGGGCAAAACGCTGCTATTGCGGTGCATTGCGGGCGGTTTTAGCCCTTTCTCAGCCGCTAGCAGAGGGTAAAAGTGCCCCGCTAGTGGCCAAAATGCGCCCAAATCTGACGGTAAAATGCCACTAAAAATAGCTGCGTTTTACCGCTGACACTATGGGCGGCTCGGTATGAAAGTCGTCTTAATCAGATGTACTGATGTCTTAAAATTTATTTTTAAAAGTTTATATGTAAAAAACAAAAATCAGGTGATCATATCTTTTCCAGCCTATGGCTTATGTTAATTCTGGATATTTGAAAAAGGGGATATTAAAATGATTCTAAAACTTAAAGTCTTGTTATACTTACCTGCTCTGTGCAGTGGTTTTGCACAGAAAAGCCTGCATCCTCATCTTCTCAGGTCCCTCGCCCGGCGCTCCTGGCCCCTCCCTCCTGCAGAGTGCCTCCACAGCAAGCAGCTTGCTATGGGCACACCCAAGCTAACCCACTGCTCTGTGTGCCCATTCAGACATGAAGCTGTGGCTCGGTCCTGCCCTCTCTCTCTCCTCATTGGCTCACTGACTTTGATTGACAGCTGCTGTACCTCAGCCAATCAGGAGGGAGAGTCCCAGACAGCTGCGGCTCTTGTGCAAAATTGTTGGATCGAGATGGGGCTCAGGTAAGTATTAGGCCCCTTTCACACTTATACGACTTCAAAGTCGCGCGATTTTACCGCGATTTCACGGCCGCGATTTTACCGCGATTTGGGAGCAGTACTACTTTGTACGACTTTGCCACGTTTTTGGCATTAACAAATGAAAACATACAGTAGTTGGTATGAATCATAAGGGGGAACTCCACGCCAAGTTTTAAATAAAAAAACTGGCGTGGGTTTCCCGCTGAGTGAGCCATCTCTGCGCTGGCTCCTGCGACGGGGCTCGCAGGTGTCAAATCTCGCCAAGAAATGCGGCGAGATTGACAATATCGCGGTCACCTACTGTATGTGTAGTTGGAGACTTGGGACCTGCTGCAAAAGAGACAGCCAGAGGCTGAAGAGGTGTTTAATCGTACATACGTTATGTTTTTGATTCTGTAAATATGCTAAGATGTTAGCAGTAACTGTACAGCTCACTAATATGCAAACTTTTGCCAACTAGACAAAAAAAAAAAATATCATCCCAACTGATTGCGTACGCCGTACGCCTTTACAAACAAATAATATTTTCATGTGTGAGCAGGTCCTCAGGCCTTGCAACCCAGTGAGCCCCAATGTACAAGGTGTCTGAAGAGAGGGCCTGTGAAGATGCTTTGTAACAATGTCATTTGTAGTGAAAGGTTAATGTTACACCAGCTGCTTTTATGTAAATACAACTATAGAGTTTTCAAAGCTGGGACAAAGCTAGTTAACAGTTGGTGAACAGAGGCCATTAATCTTCAGCATGATCTTCAAGACGGGAGGTGTCAGACAATTCCACTGCTTTCATATGGGAAATCAGAAGTCCTCCCTTCCACAGAACAAATAAGGGGGGGGGGGGGGGGGGGGGGGGGGAGAACAAAAAAATAAAGTAGACATATAACCTGAATGAAATCTGAAAGACATTTGCTACGCTAAAGCATTGCGTATCAAATTTTTTTTTTTTTTTTTTAACGTTGGTTGCATCCCATTGTGACGTATCTCCTGAAGCTTGGAATGAGGTCTGAAAGTGCCATGGCAAATCTTTAATATTCCAGGTTCACAGACCCTACAAAACCATTGCAGATATTTACCATAGCAACATAATGCACTGCCTAGCCTTTGAACTTAGGTCATTTGGCTTAGAAGGGCCAATAAGGGGGCTTTTTTGGATAAGCTAGCCCCCTTACTATAAAAAGGATGAGGTTACAGAAGCCATACTAAAGTGCTTCAGCTGTGATATGGAAAGCATAAGGACTGCTGCTGATAAAGTGCATAGGGAGAGATTAGCGTAGGGCTTGTGGGCACTGGCAGGTCTGTTAAAAGAAGACGTAAACTATTACTGAATGTCATGCAGGTAACAAAATGATGTGTACTCTGGAAAAAGTGGACGTTCCAAGTCAAATAGCCTTTCTCCAATATTATTTGTCCTTGCCCTAGAACGGCTAGTGCACCTTATCAAGATGAATCCCAATATCCACGGTATACCTGTCAGTACCCCAACTTTAAAGTCAGTTTTTTTGCCAGCGATTCACTACTTACTCTAATTCAATCTTTTATATCCTTACCCAATATCCACTCCGTGTTTTTGCCCAAATCTCAAATTTACACGTCTATGAGAAAAAGTCATCGGCCCTTAATATGCCCTTGCTAATGTAATGTTTACTACGCCTAAATTCTCATTCCACGTCACCTGAGCTAGTAAACAACTGCAATACCTACTAGGGATTCAGCTGACTCCCCATTATTCTGAACTATATTCAGCTATCTGCCCACTACTGGCAAAATGAAGACCCAGATAATATCCTGGACCCAACACTCCATCTCCAGGATGGGAAGTAGTAGTTTGATTAAAAAGATCATTCTACCTAAACGCCAATACTTTTTTGCATCCTCCCTGTCCTGTTCCCTCCTTTTGTCAGGTCCTTTCAAAATCATGTCCTTCATTTGGACAAATCACAGCCTGCCAATTTCCAGGAAAACCATATATTTGCATGGGTGCCAGGGTGGCCTGGACATCCCAAGCTTTTTAAAATGCTATCAAGCAGCACAAGTTACCCGCCAGTTACCCTGTATGGCACTAAGACAGCCCTAGTTAGACAGTCCCTTTTATGTGTGGGTCCAGAATCCTCTTCTTGCACTTATATGCAATATAGACCTCTCGCTTACTCTGACCACTTCAAACATATATGCCATTACACTCCTTTGGACAAAGTGCGATTCGAGAGGTTGGATTTGGGAGCGATTATACTACTCTTTTTTTACACCCCAATGAATTTAAAAATTCACTACCTCCTAACCTACAGCCTACAACAGTAGTTTTAGCTGCGCTTTACCACTGTTATAGCAAAGCTTTGGCACTTCTAGTGGGACGCTTTTAACCCCCAGAAGGGGTTAAAAGCACCCCCATTAGTGCTGCTTTCAAAGCACTTTTAAGGAGCTTTGAAAGCAGCGCCTATTCATTTCAATGGGCAGGGGCGGTGTAGGACTGCTGTATACAGTGCTCCCGCACCGCCCCAAGCATGCTGCTTGCAGGACTTTTTTTCCTGTCCTGCAAGTGCACCGCCCAGTGCGAAAGCGCTCAGGCTCAAAGCACCCAGGCTCAAAGCGCTCAGGCTTTCACACTGGGGCAGCAGAAGAGGCAGTAAAAACGCACGTTAAGCTCCTCAGCGTGAAAGGTGTCTAAGTCCCTATATTCCAGTAATCTGTCTGCTCACCATCCTTTGCTTCCTTTGACAGGCAATCCACTTTGACACCAGGATTAAAGTCTCCAGGTCATTTCTTCTAATGCACCTTACATGGTTTAGTTTCAGCTTTTTACCTTTAGGAAAGAGCCAGTCTCACACAGCCTTTAACCACCTCAATACAGTGCATTTTCGCCCCCTTCCTGCCCAAGCCATTTTTCAGCTTTCAGCGCTGTCGCACTTTGAATGACAATTGCGCGGTCATACAACACTGTACCCAAATGAAATTGTTATCATTTTTTCCCCACAAATAGAGCTTTCTTTTAGTGGTATTTGATCACCTCTGCGGTTTTTATTTTTTGCGCTATAAACAAAAGAAGAGTGACAAGTTTTAAAAAATACACAATTTTTACCTTTTGCGATAATAAATATCCAATTTATTTTCTTTAAAACAAATTTCTCAGTTTAGTTCGATATGTATTCTTGTACATATTTTTGGTAAAAAAAAAAAAAAAAATCGCAATAAGCGTATATAGATTGGTTTGCGCAAAAGTTATAGCGTCTACAAAATAGGGGATAGATTTATAACATTTTTATTTTTTTAGTTTTTTACTAGTAATGGCGGCGATCTGCGATTTTTATCGTGACTGCGATATTGCGGCGGACACATCGGACACTTTTGACACATATTTAGGACCATTCACATTTATACAGCGATCCGTGCTAAAAAATGCATTGATTACTGTATAAATGTGACAGGCAGGGAAGGGGTTAACACTAGGTGGTGATCGAGGGGTTAACTGTGTTGCTAGGGAGTGATTCTAACTGTAGGGGGCGTGGACTCACTAGGGGAGGAGACCGATCGGTGTTCCTCTGTACTGGGAACACACCATCGGTCTCCTCTCCTCTGACACGGTCCTGCTGTGTTACCGGTAATCGCGGGTGCCCGGCGGACATCGCGGCCGCCGGGCACGCGCACCGGGTGCCTAGGAAAGCGAGGCCGTCATCTGACGCCCGCCCGCCACGAGAGCTGCGCCGCCTGGCCGTCAATTGATGGTCGGCGGTCGGCAAGCAGTTAAACAGCTTCCTGGGAATTGGCCAAGTTCTCTTTTTTTTCTAAATTCCAGCTCCCCCATGTGCCAGTATAGCATTCATGTACTTTTTTTGCAAAAATATCAAAGCTTTCCATAAAATCTACAGACATGTACCTTACTGTCCTACATCCATGATTAAAAATGTATCTATTGCTTCTGTCTTATGTCCTTACAGACTTTAGGTCATGACACAAGAAGGACTTGACCAGCTCACCTGATTAGCACAAACCCTGCATCATCTAACCCTCCCACTCACAGCTGCACTTTTAAAAAAAAAAAATGCAATCAGTGATCACCTTTCTCACTAAATACACAATAAATAATCAGATTGCATAGTGTATGGCCATCTTTATATAAGTACACAGAAGGGAATGGACAGAAAACTCAGCTGCCAAGCCCCGTTCACATCTCTGCATAGCGGGAACTCGCATTCCCACATGTGTTTTATTTATTTTTTTGCGAGGGGGGGGGGGGAGTGTTTTGGAGCATTTTCACTCATCACACATAGGGCAGCCCATTCACCTGAATGGGCCGCCCTACACACAGCAATCACCCCAAAGTAGCTTTGAAAATTTTTTTTTTTTAGAGATGAGCTTGGTGCGTGATTTTTGGTGCAGTGCATTTTTGAAATGCAATGAAACGCACAGATTTGAATGGAGCCTCATTGTTCTTGTGTTATCGCATCAATTTCACTTTCAGGTCCCATTCACATCTAGCATAGTTGGAGTGAACGTTTTGTGTCTCGTTTTTCCTTTGACACGTATAGGGCAGCCTGCTGATTTAAATGGGCTGCGCTATATGTGGCTTATGGGACATATTGGCGTTTTGTGGGTAGCGCGTTTTTTACTGTGCGTTTTTCAGCATTTGTCATTCGTTATTTCACATGGTAAAATGTGTGTTTGCTTCTGTGTTTGGTGTGTTGTTAATAAATGGCACTGAAAGCACAACTAGTAATTTTCGGTGTATAAAAGGTGGCCACTATACAATCTGATTGTACAATCTCCTTTAGATCTGCCATCAATTATGTAGTGCAAGGGCCTGCCTGATTAGATACAGAGTGATTGGCTAGATAGGCGTTTCCTCCTATTATATAAATTTGGTAAATCTAAAGGAGATTTTACAGTGTATGGCCACCTTTATACACCTAAAATTACCAGTTGCGCTTTCAGTGGCATTAATTGGTAACAGCACACCAAACACAGAAGCAAACAGATTTTGCCACGTGAAAAAACGAGTGCCAAATGCTGCAAAACGTACAGTAGAAAACATGCAACCCACAAAACGCCAAAAAGTTCACTCCCACTATACTAGATGTGAATGGGGCCTGAAAGTGAAATAAGTGTGTTAACACAAGAACAATGAGGCTC
The DNA here is from genome assembly GCA_037952835.1 of Lithobates septentrionalis. Taxonomy (NCBI): domain Eukaryota; kingdom Metazoa; phylum Chordata; class Amphibia; order Anura; family Ranidae; genus Lithobates; species Lithobates septentrionalis. Next base: position 2,297,855 of record JBBDGP010002238.1, read on the forward strand.
CATTCACATGTGTGTTTCCTTGAACAAAAAAAAAAAAAAAAATTGCAGTAAAAAAACGCAACAATCTCCGCTCTCAAAGTTCTGATGCTTCTTTGGGGCGATTACTGCGTGTAGGGCAGCCCGTTCAGGTGGATGGGCTGTCCTATGTCTGATGAGTGAAAATGCTCCAAAACGGCTAATGAGATCAGCTGGTCAACTCCTTCCTGTGTCATGACCTAAAGTCTGTAAGGACGCAAGACAGAAGCAATAGATACGTTTTGAATCATGGATGTAGGGCAGTAAGGTATGCGTCTGTAGATATAATGGAAAGCATTTTTTTTTTTTGCAAAAATATCAAAAAGTACATGAATGCTATATTGGTGCATAGGGGAACCGGAATTTAGAAAAAAATAAAAAAGGTGAACTTAGCCCTTAAGGCCCCCTCTTCTGAACTCTTTAGATACTCATCATAGACATGGGTCATGTCTCTTATGCACAATACAGACCAATAACGGGAAAGTGTCTTAACGATGACCATAAAGGCAGTATCTCAAGGTGCAATTTTATTTGAAAGCAACAATTCTAAAAAAAAAAAAAAAAATGAAAATTATTTTTGTAAATTACAATAATATTTTAGTTCCATAAGATTTTATTTAGAATTGAAAACAAAAATATGCGTGCAACCAGTTACGGGGACAATGAACATAATGTTGCAAACACTAACAAAGCAAATAGATAGACAACCCCTCACATTAATATTTTACCTTTTAGTGACCAAGTTTAAATATACTTAGAATTTTGTGATTTTCTTCCACTGTTATGGTAACATAAAAAGCATTGCAATCTGAACTTTATTTTGAACATATAGTAGAAAGAAATGAAGTACAGATCTCTGTACTTAAAGCGCTTGTAAACCGCAGCTGGTGGGCAAAAAAAGAAAGCAAAACAAAAAACAAAACAAAACAAAAAAACCTTTAGGGCAATTGTATAATGTGCTAGTATGCATTGCATATTAGCACATTACGGAATACTTACCTTAGAACGAAGCCCTCCCACGATGTGCTATCACCGTTGAGAGGGCTGGCATCTTCGCCCGGTCTTTCTTCTGGGTTTGCGCACTCTGGCTGTGTGATTGGCCAGAGTCACAATAACGTCACTCAAACACGTGTGTGCGGAGCCCTTGGTTCCGGCACGAAGCTCTGAAGTTCCAGCAAGGTATGCCGGACCTTCAGAGCGAATGTGCCAGTGATGTCACCGCCTGCATACAGCGTGAATAGCTCCTAAATGGAGATATTCATTTTACCTACAGGTAAGCCTTATTATAGGCCTTATTATAGGCTTACCTGTAGGTAAAATGAACAAAGTGGGCTTTACTATTGCTTTAATAGCTAGCTGGGCCAGGGTAGCGTTTCATAATTTTTAATGAATACAGCTACAGACGCGTTCAAAATAACCTAAGTGCAAAAGTTCTTGAATTGAAACTTGACTGTTAATATTTTAACTACTTACAAACAACCTCCCATGACCCATCAAAAAGCCATTTAAAAACGGCCTACTGAACAGTCTTAGTGAACACAATGCTTAATATACAGCGGACCAGGTTGTGTGGCTCTGATCCAGGGAACAGATACACCACAAATTAAATAAGACACTTAAAAAAATGGAGTCCTTTCTTAGATGGCGTTTAAGAGTGAAGACATTTCCAAAGCAGCCATATGAATGACACACTAAGCCCGAGAAAACTGTCTGTTCTTTAACAGCAATGACTTAAGGTTACACCATTTCTCCCAATACTTGCGTCATTCAAAATTCTTTATGAAAAATATATGCATATAGATGGCAAGAACACACTGAAAACAATCCTGTCACAAATCTGGTAATTCAATCTAAGTAAGCAGGTAAAGAAAAATATATATACTGTAAACAGAGGTAATCTGCAATAAAAAATAGCTCATCAATAATAGAATCGGGGACATGAGTAGCTTAATGTGCAACTACAGGAATTGCAGTACTTTTTCTGCTGGCTTATAGGGTTCAATGAAGTGCAACCTCATGGACTTCTTATTTACTACTTTCATACTAACTGGGTATGGCACTAGTGACTAGTCCAACGCCTAGAATAAAAAAAAATCTACCCTCATCTTTATTATACAAGTAATAGAGTGGTTTGTAGCTCACATAACATAGGAAGGCTGATTAAATGTTTCAGAATTCTGTTTCATGTACAGGAAGTTACAAGGGCTTAAGATTGCTGGCAGGACCAAAAAGGTATTTACCCTGTACTTTTGAAGAACATATTAGCCTGAAAAAAATACACAACCGCAGTCCTAAATGCAGTCAAGACTGTTGTATAGTTACACAGAATTGTAGACAACCTTTGACAATGTCTGTAGCCAGTTCTAAGCTGGCTATGCAAAGCTGAAAACCAACAAGTACTGAAGTACATTAGTTCCCTGCAGCCATATTAACACCCCAGGCATTGAGTTCAATTGTTCCTTACCGACACACACAGTGATCAACCGCCATGTTATGTCTATTGGTAACCTAAAGTGAATATGTGCTATAGACATTCAAGTATTAACATATTCTTAATAAGCAGTAAATGAGTTTCGGAACAGAAGCACTGAAGTTGTCCTCTCAGCAGCTAAGTAGACCTTTTAAACTCTAAAATAAACACAAAACAGGTACTCCCAAGAGGGAGAGCAGGGTGAACACACGTGCCCCAGGACAACGTCAACTTGTGGCGAAACATGCCAGGAGGAGCGACGTGCTCATGTCACCACTGGTTTCTAACCACTTAAGGACCAGCCTCGTTTTGGATTTTATGTGTTTACATGTTTAAAACAGTTTTTTTTGCTAGAAAATGACTTAGAACCCTCAAACATTATATATGGTTTTATTTTCTAACACCCTAGAAAATAAAATGGCGGTCATTGCAATACTTTTTTTTGCACCGTATTTGCGCAGCGGTCTTATAAGCGCATTTTTTTTGGAAAAAAATAAAACAGTAAAGTTAGCCCAATTTTTTTAAATATTGTGAAATATAATGTTACGCCAAGTAAATTGATACCCAACATGTCACGCTTCAAAATTGCGCCCACTCGTTGAATAGCATCAAACTTTTACCCTTAAAAATCTCCATAGGCGACATTTAAAAAATTCTACAGGTTGCATGTTTTGCGTTACAGAGGAGATCTAGGGCTAGAATTATTGCTCTCGCTCTACCGGTCGCAGCGATACCTCACATGTGTGGTTTAACCACAGTTTTCATATGTGGGCGCTACTCACGTATGCGTTCGCTTCTGCGCGCCAGCTCGTTGGGACAGGGCGCTTTAAAATTTATTTTTTTTTTATTTATTTTACTTTATTTTATTTATTTTTTCACTGTTTAAAAAAAAAAAAAAAATTGGATCACTTTTATTCCTATTACAAGGAATGTAAACATCCCTTATAATAGAAAAAAGCATGACAGGTCCTCTCAAATATGAGATCTGGGGTCAAAAAGTCCTCAGACCTCATATTTAGACGAACGCAAAAAAAAAAAAAAAAAAAAAAAAAAAAAGGTAGTTTAAAAAAATGACAAAAAAAATTGTGCCTTTAAGAGAAGTAGGCGGAGCCGACGTAATGACGTCGCTCCGGCCGTCCTATGGTATAGAGACGGGTGGGGGCCCATCTTGGCCTCACTCGTCTCAGTACCTCAGCAGTGACAGGTCCGGCCCTAAAGATGGATACCTCGGTTGTGGCAGCAGCTGCTGCCGTTACCGAGATATCCATCTTTAAAAAAATGACGTATATATACAGTGGCCGGTCGTTAAGTGGTTAAACTACATTGATGTAAGTGCATTACCTTTTGGTTTTATTTTAAAATTGAGATTTTACACTATGGCGAGTTTATCTCTTTTTGGGGAATTATAATTGCACTCGAGAGGAACTCGTCATTTCAAGTTGAGTGGCGTGGCGTGCCCTGAACCTGGTCTCCTTATCCAAGTTCAGCCGTGCCCTGGTCCCTGGAACATAGGCTTGTTGAGAGATGCCATTTAAAATATCCCTCACTGGATAAAGGCCCTGGCTGGGTATTAGCCACAAGTGTCTGACCTTTAGTAATAGGAGGTCCCCATCAGCTGGTAAGCGAGCATCCCTTGCGGTGGATTTTGCACATTACTTGGTAGTGGTGGATACTAACACTTTACGAATTTGGAAGGACAATCCTTCAAATTTGGACTATTTTTTACTATAGAATTCTTTTCACTAAAATTTAATGATGCTGGTTCTTGCACGATTGAAAAGTATTTTCACTTTATTTTCATTAGCACTACCCAATTGTCATTAACGCAGCCTTGTTTACTATTATGAACAAACGGGCCAAATGTCGGACGGCATCAGCCGGTTAACTAGAAACCAGCAGACATTCAACCCGTGTGTACAGAGGCCGGTTCAACAGAAGCCAGCTTTTGTCAAAGTGGCATGACAGAAGCATTATTGGGACGCCCAAATGCAGTGCAACAGAGAGGTGGGAAACATAGCAACAAAGTGTTAAAGACACAAGAAAAACAGGCTGTTTCGCCCCTTGAATACGTCAGCACGACGAAACACTGCGGAGCAAGCTGGACAGGAGGTGAAGGCATCCGGCTGATGACTGCTGTGGTGAGAGAGATAGAATAGCGCTGTTTGCATTGGAGATTGTGTATGTCCAGTGAAGGAGTTGCTATGTTTAAGCACCGTTTTCAGTGCAAGGCCGTGTACCTGTGAATATGAGTGAGCAGTTTTATTTTTTTAAAGGTATTTTTAAATAAATTGAGGATTTTACATCATGCAAGATTCTTTTTTTCTTTAGCTCCATCTGTACCTGAGGGAAGACTGTTGGAGGTGGAGAGTGAGCTGCTGGTCCAGGACCCCCTTCCCTTAAAAGGGAAAAAGCGCTCTATGACCCATATGGTGAATAGTGTAACGGTGATCTGGTGAGTGCTCTGTGTCACAGATGGAAGCACTTGGGTGTTTTCTGTTCATTTGGAAGAATATAAAGAAGCTGGTTTGAACTTGAAGCATTACATGATGTGATGAACACTTTATGGACACTTTGTGTTGGTTGTCTATAACATATATTGAACTGTGGCTATATATGAACTAATGATCATCCAGCGCAGCTATAAAATGTCTAATAAAACTGGGGGACCGCCTGCAGCTCAAACAGCCACCTAAAGAACCCCAAAGCTGGCAACAGATGCCGGATTATCCGCCAGGCAGAAAACGAAAACAGAAGACTGGGTGGTAGCCTTGCAACTTGGAAAGAGATGAAAGATTGCTTACGCTTGTGCATTATGGTGTACTAAAGCGCACTGTGCACATGCACTGCGGTACAATCAAGAATAAACTGAAATGTACATATATGTACATACAACAGTGAAATAATCCAGTCTGTTGAGGAACTGGTCCATGTTAAAAAGTAGAAGAATTTGGAACGTTCATTGTTTGGAATGAGATCCATAATCTTTCCTAGTAGAACATAGGAAAGGAATGCGGTCTTTCGTCCTTTGGAAAGGGTTAATTTATACATTGCTGAGCAATCTAGCATCTAGCAACACTGCGGTATTAGGCCAAACTTGGAAGAAAGAGTACGATACCGAAACAGGGGCCCCACTACTATTTCTACTTTCAACAAGCCAGTTAGTTGCTCTTCACGTTCTATAAAACCTGGCAGACCTGTTCATACCGCGTCAAACAAAAATCTTTTTTTTTTTTTCTGGTGCCTGACAAGCAAGAACTTAAACAGTGATATGCTGTACAAATGCAAAACCACCAACACTCCTAGCTTGAGGTCTTTCACCTGATACATAGCTCTGCTCAGCAATCATTTCATGGTAATAAGAAAAAAAAAAAGAAAAAATTGCCTGAGCTATTGGTATCCGCTTACAAACCCACATCGCTCTGGGTTGCAATGACATCACACGCTCAAATAAATAGCAGTACAGGAAGCAGTACAGTTTAGAGACTAAACATTAGAGGACCTGACCTCAGTATACATGTTTGACAGGCCTGCATCTGGCTCTACAGATACCAAAACATTCTATATATTTCACAGAGAGTTTATTATTTCTCAAAAGATGTTTATGTGTTCTCAGTTTGATAAAGCATTCCTTAAATAATCTTCTTAAGCTGTAAAACCAGTAAAAGTTCTGAATAAAAAAAAAAAAGGGAAGAAGGATTCATAAGAATTGTCATACTTAAATAATAAAGTGTTACTTTGTGGGCTCTATAGGCTGCAGCACAGTGACTTAGTGGTTAGCACTTTTGACTATAGCATTGGGGTCTCTGGTTCGAATCCTGGTCAGAACACTATCTGCATGGAGTTTGCATGTACTCCATGTGCTTGCGTGGATTTTCTCTGGTTTCCTGCCACACTCCGAAGACATGTTGGTAAGTTATTGGCTTAGCATCTGTGTGCATGCATGTAAGATAAGACCTTCAATTGTAAGCTCCTTGAGGGCAGGGACTCATGTGAATGAATAGTATGTAAAGCGAAGCATAAATATGATAGCATTACAATTACCTGTAAGGGTGCATGCACACTAGACAGTCTGGAATTTTTTCTGCCTCTAAATGCCCCTACAGGTTAGTGCATGTGTTCATGTACATACAGTGGAACCTCGGATTGCGAATAACGCGGTTAACGAGCGTTTCGCAATACGAGCACTGTATTTTTAAAAATCGTAACTCGGTTTGTGAGTGTTGTCTCCCAAAACGAGCACGATTCAAGACAAAGCGGTGTGCAGTACTGCTTTTGGCCTGAGGTGGGGGGGGGGCACCGGAGCCGAGCGGCACTGTTTGGAAATGCACGGAAAGGCCAGACAGCACGGCTGACCTTGGCAAATCTCGGGTAGGAAGTCTTTCCGAGGTTTGCCGAGGTGTCCCCGAGCCTTTTCGGCTGTTTCCGAGACTCTCCGGCGCCCCCCCCCTGCTTCTGGCCGCATGAGGAATTGCATCCTATTGAAGTCAATGCGGAACAAATTATTTTCATTTCCATTGACTTTGATATGCGAGTACTTTGGATTACGAGCATACTCCTGGAACAGGTTCCACTGTATAGGCGTTCAGGAGTTCACAGGCAGGGGCAACAGGAAAAAAAAAACCCCACTGCCAGCACGTCACAGCTCAGTGTGCCTATTCAGGCACGGAGCCATGGTTTGGCCCCGCCCCCTCTCTCACTTGATTGGCTCACTGACTTTGACAGCAGCGGGAGCCAATGATGCCACTGTTGTGTCTCAGCCAATCGGCAGGGAGATTCTCGTACAGCGGAGGCACTCATGCACATTCCTGGACATAGATGGGGCTCAGGTAAGTATTAGGGGGGCTGCTGCACACAGAAGGTTTTTTATCTTAATGCATAGAATGCATTAAGATAACAAAAACTTGTGCCTTTACAACCATTTTAAGCCTCTGATGGTCAAATATAAAAGATAGGCATGTTGGCTACATACTACGGTGTTACTGCTTTATACACAGATAATCAGGAGTTCACAAGCAAGCAAAATTCGCTATACAGCTGAAATGACTGGAGAATGCAACATCTGGTGCAGCTGTGCATTGTAGATAATCAGCTTCTTACTACAGCTCGTTCAATTAAAGCAGTTGTAAACCGCTGGGAGAGTTTTTTTTTTCTTACCTGCAAGGTAAAGGCATAATGGTAAAGGCATAAAGTAAGCATTGCATACTTACACCTTATGTGAAACTTACATGAAAACAAAGCATTTTCAGCGATGCAATGTCATCACTTGAGGCAACTTCCATCTTCACCCATCTTTCTTCCAGGTCCGCGGACTCCAGCTGTGTGATTGGCCGAAAGCCGGGATGACGTGACTTTCGTGCATGCATATGGAAGCCTCCATTTACAGCACAGGGCTCTGAAGGAACAGCCTGGGTGGCCATTCCTTCAGAGCGCATGCGCTTATTATGTCATCGGTTGCATGTATAATTATCTCCTAAACGGCGCAAGTTTAGGAGATATTTACAATACCTATAAGTAAGCCTCATTATAGGCTTACTTATAGGTACAAATCAGAGATGGAAGTCTACTTCCACTTTAAGCTCTGATAAAAAATAAAAATAAAAAATGGAAGGTAATTGGTTTCTGTGGTCAGACCTCTCACTAAGAAAAGTGGGCACTGCAATATCTGCAAACTGCTATGCCACCAGGGGAACCTAAAAAAATGATCTGCAACATGGCTGATGGTGCTATGTGGGCCACATTCAGTGGAAGGTTCACTCTATAGATGCAGGCTTTTTTGGCACACCTCCTATATCAGGGATATGCAATTAGCGGACCTCCAGCTGTTGCAAAACTACAAGTCCCATGAAGCATTGCAAGACTCTGACAGCCACAAGCATGACACCCAGAGGCATGATGGGACTTGTAGTTTTGCAACAGCTGGACGTCCGCTAATTGCATATCCCTGTCCTACATAGTTCCTTGGATTATTCCAGCCCTGCCATACACCGTCCAACCTTCCTCTGAAAATTTTAACTACTTCCCACCCACCCACAGTACTGAGGGCGGACAGTAGTTGAGGCCAGGCAAGGTACAGTACATTCACAGCCTTCCTTCCGGGTTTGGGGAGCGCATGAACACACCCCAAACCAACCCCGGCTGTGATCAGTTAGTGACTCTCCCAAATAGTTTCTCTTAGCACCAGATTGCCTGCCACCCTTTAGTCACACTAGAAGTTGCTGATCACCACCATTACAGTATTGTGCCTATAGCTGCGTAAATTCTGGAATATATATCATAGTTTGTAGACAGTATAACTTTGGCACAAATCAAATACACACTTACTTTTTTTTACCAAAGACGTAACAGAATACAGTTTGACCTAAACATATTTTATTTTATTTTTTATAAAAGAAAGTAGGGGAAAAAAAATGTCAAACTTTTCGGTCTTTTTTCATTTAAAATTATAAAAAACCCAGAGGTGATCAAATACCACCAAAAGAAAGCTCTATTTGTGTGAAAAAATGATAAAAATATCATTTGGGTACAGTGTTATATGACTGTGCAATTGCCAGTTAGTTAAAGTAGCGCAGTGCTGAATAGCAAAAAAAAAAATAAAATTAACGTGGTAAAACCTTCTGAAAGTCAAGTGGTTAAAGATATCTAAATACAAAAACAAAAATGTAGTATTGCAGAATACCAGAAGTCTATGGACCTCTGGTGGCTGTATTTTTTTTTGTCAGGATTTTTCCATTTTCACTTGGCAATTCTGCGAGTTACACTTCCCATCCTAGGGATACAACATTCACTCACCACACTGGATCAGGACAATAGAAACAGGACTATGCAGCACAGGCACAGAGCACAGAAGTTGTCAGCTGACAAGATTGCTGGTTAAAGCGGACCTTCCGTCATTTTTTCATCTTTCATTCTATTACATCTTCTGCCCTTGCTGTTTTAACTTTGGATAGTAAAAGATTTTTTTTTTTTCTGCCAGCAAATACCTTATACACTTCCTGTTTGTCTGGTAAAAAGCCTAGGCTTATGACATCATGCACAGCTCTCCCTCTCTCTCATGAGAGTTTGCCAGAAGGGAGGGGGGTGAGTCATAAGAGGGCCAATGAGAGCTGCAGAGCTGGAGGTGTGTGTGTGTGTATGTCTGGGTAAAACCAGGAAGTGAACAGGCAGCAGCTTCAGCTGGCCACAGTTAAAATGGTTGCAGCCAGACTCCGTGGAGGGAGATTTCTGCAGCATACAAGGCAAGTACAGAATCGCAGTATATATAAAATAATATGCAAAGTGGTTGGAGGGAAGCTTCAGAATGGCAAAGATGTTTTTATTACAAATTATGTGAGCAGACTGCAGTTCCTCTTTAAGATAAACAGCAATTTTTTAGCGTTTACCAAAACAGATAAACTAAAATGCTTCAATGGTATATTAGATAGGCCAAAAAACGGGAGGGAATAAGCAACTTAAGATGCACCAAAATTTCAGCAGCCGAAACATATCTGCAATGGAGTTATTGGCATTTTGCCGATAACAGAAAAGGGTGCCAATAATGGCGCCGAAAACGCATTCGATTTTGCAGCAGTTTTACTGCAATTTTGACACAATTTTACTGTGCTTATGGTTTTCCATAGGTCGTGACTCAAAAACATAACATGAGTGCGTTATTGCCGCGTTCTTGCTGCTTTTTCAATGCATTTTAACAGGGAGGTGCTTTTTTAGTGCATTTTTTTTAACTAACCAAAAACACAAGCAAGATTTTTAACACCACAACAGAAGTGAAAAGGACCAGTGTGAGCACATACATAGAATTTAAAGGGATACACTTTTCTTGAGCTTTTCTTGCGTTAAAAAGGTGCCAACAATAGCCGACATAAAATTGATTTTCATTTAGATTTATGATATTAATTAAAAAATTTGAATAAAATACAAATATAAATAAAAATATTTTTAAAAACAAATTTTCGGTTTTCTGCCAAGTGCATCCGCCATTTTCGGTGCACCGCTATAAAAAAACTCGAATACCATATAAAACAAAAGTTTACAACCAAATACAACAGTGAACAAAAATCTGAATAAAAATACTGAGCAAAACGGTTCTTACCTAGTTCTGAAAACTTTTTGAAAAGTATAAACTTAACGTACATTTAGAGATTTGGTGATCAAAGTTTTAGCGTACTAAAAGGGTTAAATTCAGTAAGCGACATAATGGCTCATACTTTGCTCAAACAACCCACATCCCAGACAAGGACAATAAAACGGAACATTTACCCTGCCCTTTTGTTCCCTTTAATTAAAAAGTAAAAACAGCAAATATTTGACTAAACTAACAGATTAGTCACTTGATATCATCCTTTTAATTGCTGCTCCGGCATCAGTAGGACATTGAAATTCATAGATTAACTCCCTCCCCCACTATGAAGGGGACCACCACAATGCAGCTTTTCATCATTCGATTTCAAAATGCGGTATGGCGCATTCCTCCATCTTTTGTACTTATTAGCATGCAGATTCCGATCCCATCCAACCTAGATGTGCTCGCTCATGCATTTTAATCTCTGGAATAAATTATCACAACGCGGAATCTGATTTCATTTTTCACTAAAAACAATACCGCGTACAGTACAGGCAAAAATTAAATCCATCCCCGCTGGCCATCGTTAACTACTGAGTTGCTAAATATCACATAAAGCAAAACTAATGAGACAACATTGAAACCGTCACTAAAATCACTTCTGGACACAACTGGAGACTAGAGATCACCTGTCTCATGGAACACATATTATGCTACGTTCTCACTTAATGCGGGTTTGAAATTGTGCGAATTCAGCTGAACTCGCACAACTTCAAACCCATATTTCAGTGTGAGTTTGGGGGCGATCTGAAAGGTACCTGTGCGGGTTTGTGCATAGATGTCTATTGAAATCGCCCCCGAAGTCGCCAAACCTAGTGCAGGAACAATTTTTGGAAATCAGTGCGGCTCCGCAAAATCTGCGTTGCATCGTTTGGGACAGTGCCATTGCCAGCAATAGGATGCGATTTGAGATGTCAAATCGCGCTGATGTGAACGGGTAAGTGTAAGATCACAAGGACTTTTCCAAACAAGGCGGGCTTCCAATTCATTCCCTGTGGAAGATTACCAGTCCCCCCCCAATAAAATGTATGTCACGTTTACAGACCTTATTTATTTGTTGCAATGAGAATGTCTTGTATGCTGTATTAAACCCAAAAATCTAATATAATTGCAAAAATAAAAAAATGTATTTTGTGCTGAACCACTATAAACCATGAACTGCTGCAACCTTTAAGGCCGGGTTCACACTGGTACGACACAAACAGTTGTACGACTGTGGATCCTAAGCCGCCCTGCAACTTGAAGTCCGAGATCCATCCAACTACAAAGAACGGGGATCCGGACAATGCCAGGTACTTTGTATCTGGTATGAATCTATGGAACTCCAAATTATAAAAAAGAAAAAAGAAGAAAAGAAAAAATGGCATGGCAACCCTTATGCGAGCACGCAGCCCGGGAGGTCAAGAAAGGTGGTGGGGACGAGCAAGCCCCCCCCCCCCCCCCCCGAACCGTACCAGGCTGCATGCCCTCAACATTGGGGGGTGCATTGGGACAGGGGGGATACCGGCCCCCCACCCTATGTGAATGACTATGGGGTACATTGTACACCTACCCTTTCACCAAAAAAAAAAAAAAAAAAGTGCCAAAAATAAAAATGCAGTACACCGGTTTTTAAAGTAATTAAGGCAGCTCCGGCATCTCTTCTAATTTCTTCTCCCCTCTCCAGCTTTTCTGACTCTGCCGGTTCTTCTCCCTCGGTCCGCTGTCTTGTGCCTCTGGCGGGTCTCCTCTCTGAGCGATCTTCTCCCTCTGTTCTTCCAATGTTGCCTCGACGCACACTCCCGGTGAGAAGCGGCAGAGGAAGAAGACATCAGCGGAGGAGGCAGAAGAGCCAGAGAGGGGAGAAGAAATCGGAAGAGACGCCGGAGCTGCCTTAATAAATTACTTTAAAAACCTGTGTACTGGCCTCAGACCCCGACAACCAACAGCCTGGGTTGTTGGGAAGAGACCCTTGTCCTCATCAACATGGGGACAGAGGAGCCACAGCCCAGCAGTAAATGTATGTGGGCCGGTCAGCAACGGGTTAAGCACTTGCCAACTGCCTTCCACATAAATACTGAGGCAAGGCGGCTTGGCTGCGTAAACCAACGTACCTGCACGTCGGCCTGTGCATAAGATACAGTGGGCGCGCGTGGGTCCAGCGGGCTCGATGTCCGCCGGCCACCCGCGATCGTGGTACAGAGAGGCAGGGCGGGGATCTGTCAATGTAAACAAGGCGGATCCCCGTTCTGACAGGGGACAAAACTGAGATCTGCTGTTCCCAGTGATCAGGAACAGCAACCTCTGTGTTGTCCCAGTAAGCCCATACCCTACACAGTTATAACACACCCAGGGAACACAGTTAACCCCTTGATTGCCCCCTGTTAACCCCTTCCCTGCCAGTGTAATTTATACAGTAATCAGTAAACTTTTTAGCACCGACCACTGTAATAATGTCACTGATTCCCAAAAAGGGTCACCTGGTGTCAGATTTGCCCGCCGCAATGTCGCAGTTCCGCTAAAAATTGCAGATCGCTACCATTACCAGTAAAAACAATGAAAAAAAAAAGTCCATAAATCTATCCCATAGTTTGTAGACACTATAACTTTTGTGCAAACCAATCAATATACTCTTATTTTTTTTAAAAAATTTTTTTGGATATGCATTATAGCAGAAAGTAAAAAAAAAAAATTATTATATATATATATATATATATATATATATATATATATATATATATATATATATATATATATATATATATATATATATATATATATATATATATATACATATACATATACACACACACACACACACACACACACACACACACATATATATACACACAGACACACGCGCGTGTGCGCAGATACATACACATTTTATTTTTTAAATGGTCAGTTTTTTGCTTATAGGCTAGTGCAAAAAATAGAAACCGCAGAGGTGATAAAATACAACCAAAAGAAAGCTCTATTTGTGGGGGAAAAAAAAAAGACATCAATTGTGTTTGGGGACAAAGTCGCATGAGCGCGCAATTGTCAGTTAAAGCAACGCAGTGCTGTATTGCAAAAAATGGCCTGGTCATTAAGGAGTAAATCCTTCTGGGGCTGAAGTGGTTAAAACAACCCAAAAATGTTTTTTGGGCAAAACAAACTAATGTCATATGAAAAGCAATAAAGCGCTAGTGTAAAAAACAAAACAAAAACAAACGTGTATTGTTCCTTTAAATCTATTGTGTATAACATACTGTTACAATTGATCTGAAAAATCATATGAAATGATCATGCAAAAAGCAATAAAGTGCTAGTATAAAAATGGTGTACTGTTCCTTTAAATCCAAACATATATGATACACCTGTAATAAGTCAACAAATAACAACACGTCATATGCAAAAAAAACAATAAAGTGCTAATAGTGCCGATACTCAAAATCCACATATGAAGATATAATTAAATGAATATAAAGACTATTAAAGAGGTTCCAATTTCACAAAGTCCCTAGTGCTTCACAACACAAAATCACTCCACATGTGCTCCAGTGAGGCAAAGGTGCTCCTAAATATAGCCAGATGACCTCTTAGCAGGACATGTGGATCTCGGTTACAGAGATCAAAAACAGCCCATGCTGAATCTCCACAACGAAAGTTTCATAAAAGCATGTCTCCATATGAAATTCTTTCTCGGGGAGAGAATCACTTTCTGAAGAAACTGCTGCTTGTTTCACCATGTCTGTCAGATGGTGAAACAAGCAGTTTCTTCAGAAAGTGATATTGTCTCTGAGCCTTGGTCCACACTACAGATGAGCTCCAGGGTGTTCGCACACACCACGTCCAGAGCCTGCCAGGAAGTCGGCACGGCGCTGCGCTAATCACAGGCAGTGAGACATTTTTCCGATGTGCGGCTGAAGAGATCGGAAATGTCTCACTGCCTGTGATTAGCGCAGCGCCATGCCGACTTCCTGGCGGGCTCTGCACGTGGAGTGTGCGAACACACCGGAGCTCATCCTTAGTTTACACTGACCTGTGGGAATGAAGCAGTGTGAGCTGAACATGCACGATTTTTCTCCGCATGTCAGTCCGATTTCGACGGCGATTTCACAGACATCTGTGTGGGTTTCTGCACATATGTCAATGGAAATCGCACCTCGAAATCGCAAATAGTGGTACAGAAACTACTTTTTGAAATCGGCGTGGTGCCGCAAATGCAACGTCGCACCGATAAGGACGGTGCCATTGCCGGCAATTGCCACCGATTTGACATGTTAAATTGCATATCAAAATGCACCAATGTGAGCCAGGGCTAAGGCTGCTTTCAGAGCTGGCCGTTAGCCGTAAAGCGCCACTTATTTTAGCAGCGCTTTTGAAGTGCTGCCCATATGTTGCAAAGGGCAGGGACGTTTTGGGAGAGATGTATTCAGAGCTCCCAAACCGCCCCAAAGATGCTGCTGGCAGGTCTTTTTCTAACGTCCTGCAAGTGCACCGCCTGGGTGTGAAAGCACTCATTGCAGAGAACGGAAGGCGCTTTACAGGCGCTATTTTTAGCGCTAAAATGTCTGAAAACTGCCTCAGTGTGAAAGGGGTCTGAGAGTGTATTTCGTATGGAGACACGATTTTGTAAAACTGTCGTTGTGGAAAATTAACATGGGCTGTTTTTGATCTCTGTGACCGAGATCCATATGTTCTGGTAAGAGGTCATCTGGCTACAGTGCATCCGGAAAGTATTTCACAGCGCTTCACTTTTTCCACATTTTGTTAGGTTACAGCCTTTTTCCAAAATGGATTCAATTCATTATTTTCCTCAAAATTCTACAAATACCCCATAGTGACAACGTGTACATAAGGCTGGCCATACATTATACAATTTTCTTGTACAACTTTCCTTTAGGATTTACCAAAACCATATAATAGGAGGTCAAACCTAAAACACTTTCAATCTGTATGCAATCAGGCAGGCCCTTGCACTACCATAAGATCCCTTTCACACTGGAGGCGTTTTTCCAGGCGTTTTGCAGGCATTTTAGCGCTAAAAATAGTGCCTGTAAAAAGCTTCATCTGAGTGCTTTCACACTGGGGCACTGCGCTGGCAGGACGTCAAAAAAAGTCCTGCAAGCAGCTTCTTTGAGGTGCTTTATGAGCGTTTTATACATGGCTCTTAAAGTGCCCCTGCCCATCTAAATCAATGGGCAGCGCCGAAGCAGGGGCATTTAACCCTTTATTCGGCCGCTAGCGGGGGTTAAAAGCTCCCGCTAGCGCCCGAAATGCGCTGAAAAAACAACGGTAAACCTCCGCTAAAACTAGCGGCGCTTTACCGCTGACGCTCGGGCGCTGCCAGTGTGAAAGGGCTCTAAGTGAAGGTAAATCTAAAGAAAATTGAATGAGAAAATTGTATGGTGTATGGTCAGCTTAAGTATTCACAGCCTTTGCCATGACACCCAAAATTGAGATCAGGTGCATCCTGTTTCCACTAATCATCCTTTAGATGTTTCTACAACTTGAATGGAGTCCACCTGTGGTAAATTCGGTTGATTGGACATGACTTGGAAAGGCACACACCTGTATATATAGGGTCCCACAGTTAACAGTACATGCCGGAGCACAAACCAAACCATGTAGTCCAAGGAATGGTCTGTAGACCTCAGAGACAGGATTGTATTGAGGCACAGATCTGGGGAAGGGAACAGAAACATTTCTGAAGCATTGAAGGTCCCAATAAGCACAGTGGCCTCCATCATCCGTAAATGGAAGTTTGGAACCACCAGGACTCCTCCTAGAGCGGGCTGTCCGGTCAAACTGAGCGATCGGGGGGAGAATGGCCTTAGTCAGGGAGGTGACCAAGAACCCGATGGTCACTCTCACAGAGCTCCAGCATTTCCTTGTGAAGAAAGGAGAACCTTCCAGAAGAACAACATCTCTGCATAACTACACCAATCAGGCCTGTAGTACAGTGGCCAGATGGAAGCAGCTCCTCAGTAAAAGGCACATGACAGCCCATCTGGTGTTTACCAAAAGGCACCTGAAGGACTCTCAGTCCATTAGAAACAAAATTCTCTGGTCTGATGAAACAAAGATTGAACTCTTTGGCCTGAATGGCAAGTGTCATGTCTGGAGGAAACCAGACACCGATCACCTGGCCAATACCATCCCTACAGTGAAGCATGATGGTGGCAGCATCATGCTGTGGGAATGTTTTTCAGCGGCAGGCACTGGGAAACTAGTCAGGATCGAGGGAAAAATGAATGCAGCAATGTACAGAGACATCCTTGACAATATATTTGCAAAGATTTTAGATTTTCTACAAACAATACCCCATAATGACAAACGTCTTTTACGTTGTCATTATGGGGTATTGTTTGTAGAATTTTGAGGAAAATAATAAAATTAATCCATTTTGGAATAAGGCTGTAATATAACAAAATGTGCAAAAAGGTGAAGGGCTGTGAATACTTTATGGATGCACTGTATATTTAGGAGCACCTTTGCCTCACTGGAGCACCTGTGGAATGATTTTGTGTTGTGAAGTACTGGGCACTTTGTAAAATTGGAACCTCTTTAATGGACTTTATATTCATTTATCTAGATGTTCATATGTGGATTTTGAATATCTGCACTTTGCACTATTAGCACTTTATTGGTTTTTTTTTGCATTAAGCGCTGTGTTATTTTGTTGATTACAGGTGTATGCGATACACATTTGGATTTAAAGGAACAGTACACAATTTTTATACTAGCACTTCATTGCTTTTTGTATGATAATTTCATATGATTTTTCTAATCTATTGCAGCCTACCAATTCTTAGGTTTTGTGGCTACATTTGTTTTCTTTTTTTTAGGCTTTTTGCCCCTGTTTTCACCTGGTGATCTGGCCAGTAACACGCCTCCTGTATTAGAATGCCTCCGCAGTGGATGAAGGAGCACAGCAGACCACAGCATTGTTAATCTGGGGAGAGGGGAGTCTTAGATGTACTAGCAGATTTAGATACACTAACAAATTGAAGCCAAACTCCAGCTCACACAGCAGGTAGGCTCGATTCACACAGGGGCAACACGACTTCAGCGCGACTTTGCAAGGCGACTTCAACGCGGCCTCAGCGCGACTTCAGCGTGACTTTAAGCAGCTTACAACGCAACTTCAAGTCGCCTCCAGGACAGGCGACTTTGGCTGTGGCCAAACACAGAATAATCAGCTCTCTGGGAGGGAGGGGTTTGCCTGGGTAAACCAATTTCTTTTCCTGTAAAGTCGCTTCAATATAGATGGAGATCCGACTTGGAGGCGACTTCCATTGAGTTCTATGGGTACAGGTCGCCTATAAGTCGGATTGAAGTAGTACAGGAACCTTTTCTGAAGTCGGAGCGACTTCAGTAGTGTAAATTAAGACGCTCTCATTCACTGTAATGCAAATCTCTTCTTGGGGCGACTTGAGGGCTTACAAGTCGGATCCCAAGTCGTCCTAGTGTGAACCGACCCTGACAGCAACATTTTTTTTTCTTTTGGGATAAAGGTTTTATATGAATACCTATGTAGTTTGCTTTTGATCAGTTTTTGCAGTGCTTTTTGCTGTGCATTTTGACTTTTGCACCCAAGATTTTTCAGCAATTTGCATTTTGCAAATCACAGCAAAAAAACGCACTACATGCTGTTCTGCAGCTTCTCGATTGAAGTCTATTGAACCAATAAAGCAAAAAAAGTACAGTTTTGCAGTGAAAAAAATCCTTGACCCTTTCCAAATACGCAGAGCCTGAAAAAAAGCATAATGTGAAAATGTCCCATAGGAAATCATGTTGAATGAACTGTAGTGCGTTTCTGCAAAAAGCATACATGAAGCTATATGAAGAGTGGAAGGGAAATCTTTTATATTAAAGTTGTACTAAAAAGCGGAGACTTTTTTTTTCATGGATATGATCATTTTAAATATAATGCACAATACTGGTAAAAGTTTATTTTAAATGTAACTGTAATGTCTTATATAACCTCCAGTCTATCAGCCTCCACCTTCTCTGGGCTCAGATGCTGATCTTCCCTGCACACAGTCCTCAAAGTAATTTGTTTTTTAAAACACAAACATGTTATACTTGCTCTGTGTAATGGTTTTTCCTCTTCTGGGGTCCCCCCACCAACGCTTCTGGCGCCTCCTGCCTTCAGAGTACCCCTATAGCAAGCTGCAAAGTACAGTAAAGAGAACTCCAATAGCAAGGTAAAAAGACAACTTCTGCCTTTAAAACCACTCACTTCCTGCCCAGGACTACATGTCCCACGAGACATTGCTCCTCACACATTCACAAGTTCTCAGGCACTTACTGACATGTATAGATGGTGTACTGAACTGTATGTGTGCTGTACTGTATTTCCTGATATGTAAAAAAATAATGCACTCTGTTTGCAGGCCAACCAACTAATCAATTATGAAAATAGTTGACAACTATTTTAATAATCAAATTTAGTTGTTGACGATTAATCGATTCATTGTTTCGGCCCTACATCAAATGTTTACTTTTGGGTTTAATTCTGCTTTAACTGATCACGCTAAAATAAAAACACGACTGCTTAGTGTGATTGGAGTCATTTCACACCATCACGGCTCTCTGCACTGCCTTGGTGTCTATGAGTGGCCGATTCCGGTTACCAATCTAGGCATCACTTGCCGTGTTTGGGGCAAACTGGCTGTACAAAGCTTCTCTCGTGAATGAAAAAACATATCTAATTGTTGGAAGCACTCATTAAATCGCATTTAGAGATTTTCCATCCTGCTGGAATAATCTCTGATGTGCATCGCTCCGCACTTTTTCCATGAAAAATGGGGGAAGGAATTTGTAAACTGGACATTCCGCCACTTCGGCAACCAAGCCACAGGAACGCTATTGGTGGATCCTGGCAGAGATTCTTGGTGACTCATCAATACTGAAATGGAGCATAGTGGGATATTACAACACCATACTTCAGGAAGAAATGGAAATTTGAAGAATGCAAAAATTGGATCTCTTTTGTACAGTCTGAAATCTGGATTCACAGTCACATTATGCATTCTGAAGAGCATCCCAATGCACCTGCATTGCAAAGCAGCATAATGAACAGTAATGCTCTATGGCATGGTGGTGTGCTGCATTGCTTAAAATAAGGCATGCATCTTTTATGGTGCGTTTGAAAGTCTATTTAAATGAACTAGCTGCCTTAACACAAAGTTACTCGTTAACTCACCGCAAAGATGTAAACTTCCCAGGTCCAAAGATGCTTATAGCGGAGTTTCACCAAAAGTGGAACTTCCGCTTATTTCTCTCCTGCCCCCCTCCGGTGCCACATTTGGCACCTTTCAGGGGGGACGGGGGAACAGGGACCTGTTTTTGACAAATCACCTTCCCCACTTTCGGGAGACCGGGCCACAAATGTGTCAGAAGCTCGCCCCCCCCCCCTACTTCCCGCCGAGCCAGCGAGAGCGCAGCTCGCTTCGCGCATGCGCAGTAGGGACCCGGCCGTAAAGCCTAAAAGCTACACTGCTGTGTTTCCCTATCAGCAATTGCGGCAGCAGCACCCGGCCAGCCGATGCACACATCGGCTGCAGTGCCGACATCGCTGGACTCCAGGACAGGTAAGTGTCCTAATGTTAAAAGTCAGCGGCTACATTATGTGTAGCTTCTGACTTTTAATTTTTAAAGGGGCGGGCGGAACTCCTCGAGATCTCCAAAAAGGGATGTTTCATTAAAGAAAAAAAAAAAAACACACACACAGGAAAGGTGGACAGAGAGAAAACAGGAAAATACTGTAGTATTTACTATAGTAAGAAGGCCAAATAGGGATGTTTTAAAATGAATCTGTACTCACATCTGTTAGGTTGCTTTGAACCGAATGAATGTTCAGCAACTGTACAAAAGGAGGGCACCGGAGACCTTCCTGGAGAAAATTGGAGTATGCAGTCCTGAAGACTAATACAGCTTGGCTCATGAAAATAATCCCAATCATTTTATGTTGATGTAACCAAAGCACTCATCTAATGCTGCTTTTTGGATTGAAGATATACTTTCAGGCAGCTTTTTTAACAAGAAGAGTTTAGCACAGTTTTTTGACACCTTCAATGTGTTTTGTGGTGACTTTAGCCACTTAAAGGGGACAGAAAAAAAACACAGGTTGCCCTCCTCACGCACCCCCCCAGTGCCGCTGGCCTGGAGTGCGGCGTTCCCGCACTGACACATCAGGTCTCCGCCTCACCGATCAGGGGCTTAGAAATCCCCGCAGCTTAATTTTTAAAACGTACCTCATCAGGAGGTACGTTTAGGAGCAATGGGTCCAGTGTAAAAATTCACCTTACAGATTTTCTGTAAAGGTGAACTTACACTTTAAACTTGGATGAATCGAAATTTTGCTGGTTCAGTGTGACGGGGCGGACCTCAATCCTTGTGGGGCCGCTTCCACTTGACAGCAAAAGCCTCTAAACAGTGTATTCTGACAGCAGAGGAGTCCCACTGTCAGAATACAATGATACAGCAGGGAGGATTCCTCCATCCACCTTGCTTTTGTGGATGGGGGAATTCACACCTTTTTTTGACCAGCACGAGTCATCTAGGGTCAACCTAAATGCGGCCCATACAGGGATTGAAATTCGGCCACTTCAGCAGGGACCGGACGAATTTCGATCCATGTATGGGCAGGCTGACTGTACCCATGTCGATCCATCAACTTGGGTATAACCAGCCTGAGTTTTCTTGATAGGATTACTGCCAGTGGCTAGCAGTAAGCAAAACTGGTAACAGTAACCATTGTATTCTCCCTGCTCTCCCAACTGGCAGAATATAATAGTGCAGTGGGAGGCTTTCCCTGATCACCACTGTGTGGAAGGAAAGAAAATCGTATCATCTGTGGTCACCCTTAAGTTGACCATACACAGTTCGAATCTCGGCCGGTTTCTGCTGATTCGAACTGTGAACGTGTAGGCTGAATGTACCAAGTTGATCAATTTGGGTACAACAAGCCTCACAGATTCACTTGAGATTTTTGCGAGCAAAATATCATAGGGATTATGAAACATATCGACAAGATTTTTGTATGTTACTATTCGTTAAAAAATCGAAACGTGTGTGGCCAGCTTTAGATGGGGAATGGTCAAAGATGTTTAGATCAGGTGATTGAAGAGGCCATCAGTGATGTTTGGCTTCATCCTGTTGTCAGCACTATTTCACTACGGGTTAGGGTTATGTTTTACCTCATTGCTCGAAACCCTCAAAACACTTCACATTTGTGGACTTTTATTAAATAAATGCTAATGAATATGAAGTTTTTTGTTTTTTTTAATCCGTTACTTTTATGTCCAATTTTCATGAAACTATCCTCCTACATAAGACATTGTCCATGCAATAGGACAGAATAATTGTACTGATTATTATACAACATGCAAACATGTACCAATGTAATCAAAGTAACTGATGAAAATCCTTATTAGTAAGAATGTTCTTACTTCTCCCCTACTGGATATCTGCTTTGTACAATGATTTACCAACTATTCCTGTGTAGTCAGCCAGTCATGGTGGACAACACAATAGCCTTTTAGTGGCGGTCCCTATTCACTGCATTTATAAGCAATTTACCTTTCGACCTGCAATCCAAAGAAGAAGTAAACAAAAACTTCTAAAAGCCTGTCTTCTGGTGAACTGAATGGCCCTAAATCTACACAATTAGAAGCAGCTCTTTCCAGAATAGATCAAGGCTATATTATCTGTGTGCTTTAAAATCAGATAGTGTGTAGAAATGAAACTAAATCACTAAATTCACAGGAGAAACTGAACCTTGCGCTCATTGTTAAACAGTGTATTCCCCAGACAGGGAAAAGGGACACGACAGCATCTTTAATTAAAGTGGTAGTAAATGCCATTTTATTTTTACCTACAGGTGAGTTTATATTAAATCTTACCTGTAGGTAAAATGAATACCTCCTAAACATGCACCGTTTAGGAGATATTCTAGTGAGCAGCAGCCGGTGACGTCATCGCCGCATGTGCACAGAAGGAACATGCTGTTCCTTCAGAGCCGTGCCCTGGGCGCATGCATGGGAGTGACGTCATAACTCCGCCAGTCAGAAGGCCGGAGTCAGCAAACCTGGAAGGAAGACTGGGTGAATTTTGCAGCTGTGACAGCACACCGCTGGAGGGCTTCGTTTTAGGGCAAGTCGTTCATAACATACTCGTATGCAATGCTTACCAGTACATTACGATATTGCCCTGCAGGGTGGAACTTTTTTTTTTTCCTTTTATTTATTTAGGACATTTGTACCACTTAAAGCCAGGGTGGATAAAAATAGATTTAAAAATAGATTAAAAAAAAAAAAAAAAAAAAAATCAGATTTTTTTTTTTTTAATTATTTCAATAAAATGCTTTTGGAGTAAACATCTATCTAAAGATAGTTTTCAATTTAAGATACATTGATAATTTAGTTTATTCAGCATGAAATGAAGCTTATTTATGTAGCATGAGGCTGTATATTCTGCAAGATTTACATTTTTGGTAAACTCATTCAATGAATCCAAGCTCTGCAAGCAGAGATCACATGCACCGTGTTGATGCATTCACACAATTTCACAGTAACCATGAGATAAAACAAAGTTCAGGAATATTCCTTGATTATTATTTTGAAAATCTATATTCTCTACAAACTGTATGATTGAAGAGAAATGCATCTGTACCTGGCTCTAAGTGTGAGGAGGAAGGGCAAGCAGTAAAAAGTAAAGTGAAACTTTCTAAGCAGCTTCTAAAACCTTGTGATCTTTCTGCACATAGCTTGAAGTGCTTTGTTCCTCCCTTGAGGAGCAAAATGGCAGCAGGCCATAAAAGAGACCCAGTTTGGGAATATTTTAATGAAGTTCCTCTACCTATGGGTAAAGTAGGTATGCGTGTAAAAGGCAAGCAATGCAACAAAGATCCAAGGCCTGGTGGCCCGAATAAAACATCATAAGAAGAAGACGTGCTGTGATGAAAGGATCGTGTCTGAAGTTTTTTTATGTGGACCCAGCTGATCTATTCAGTTTAAGTTCTTTTGTTTGTTTATTTAAAGATATTTTATTTATGCACTTCGGTTACTAAACAGTGATGTTTAAAAGAAGAAGAAGTCCAGCCTGAGCTCGTTTGTCTGGGCTTCTCCTAAGAGTCACTGGAGTGCAATTCGTTTTGACCCGTTTTCAGCAGAGATTAGTCTGAAGTCCGCTCTCTGCGGACGTCACACAGACCAGCCCAGGCACCGCGTCATCCCGACTCTGGGACTCTGGATCCGCCAGGTGCCTGGACCGATAGCCATCTCAGCGGCTCGCCCTTCCACAGCTAACCTGACAGCTTATTATTCTAAATAGGAAGCCTTCAGTTTGTTAGAATATGTAATATTTTCAAACTACCAGCAAGAATGAGTCCTTACATTTAAAGAGCACCTGTCATTTCAGATCCATCATGGCAGCGCTTCCACTCACCTGCTGCCGCCATCTCCCTCACCTTGTTGTGTCACTGCCGCATCACCAGCCATCCCATTAAAGTGACTGGGACTGTCGGTGAGTCAACAGCGGGTCAGAGGAGTAGCCGATGCGGGACAGATGACCGTTGCTCTTTAACCACTTAAGGACAACCCACCGTGTATATATACATATATATATATATATATATATATATATATATATATATATATATATATATATATATATATATATATATATATATATATATATATATATATATATATATATATATATATACATATACACACACACACACATATATATACACTGCAGCAGGGTGGCCCTATTGCGTGATCCGACATACCCGTGCATCGTTTCGTGGATGAGACTCTGGGGGCGCGCGCGCAGCGGGGAAGCTCATGCGTGGGTCCAGGGGCCGTGATGTCCGCCGACCATCCGCGATCGCTCCTCAGAGAGGCAGAACTAAAAGGGGAGTACAGTGAGATTATCTGTTCCTAGTGATTAGGAACAACGCCCTCTCTGTACTCCCAGTCAGTCCACCCCCCCAGTTAGAAAGCACCTACCTAGGACACACTTAACCCCTTCTCTGCCAGCGTCATTTATACACTGATCAGTGCATATTTTTAGCTCCAATCACTGTAATAAGGTCACTGGTTCCAAAAAAAAAGTCTGATCTGTTCGCCGCAATGTCGCAGTCCCGCTAAAAGAAAAAACAATGATCACCGCCATTACTAGTAAGAAAAAAAAAAAAAAGAAAAAAAAAATTGCCATAAATCTATCCCCTATTTTGTAGACGTTATAAAAAAACTTTTGTGCAAACCAATTAATACACGCTTATTATAATTTTTTACCAAAAATATAAAGAGAATACATATTGGCTTAAACTGACGAATAAACTTTTTTTACATTTTTTATTGGATATGTATTATAAAGCAAAAAGTAACAGTTTTTTTTTCAAAATTGTCAGTCATTTTTTTGTTTATAGCACAAAAAATAAAAACCTGCAGAGGTGAGCAAATACCAGCAAAAGAAATCTTTTTGTGGGAAAAAAAGGACATTGATTTTATTTGGGTACAGTGTCGCACGCCCGCCCAATTGTCAGTTAAAGTAACGGAGTGCCATGTCACAAAAGCACCAAGTAAAATCATTCACTAAAGCTATACACTAGTAGAATTTCGTTCAAAAATTTTCATCTTAAAGTGGAGTTCCACCCACTTTTACAACTCTTCAGCATCCCTCACTAAACTGTGCACTGTAAACGAATTGGATATTTTTAAAAAAAAAAAATTCTCAGCACCTACTGTATATCTGCTGTATTCATTTTTCACTTCCTCCTCCCTGGCCGTGGCCCATCGCATCATTTCCTGTTTGCAATGCCTTCTGGGAAGGGGCGGCAACTTCTTCTGAAACTGCCGTTGCTATGGAAACCTGACCTGAAACCTATTACACTGCTTGTGCTGCACTGAGCATGTGCGAGATCTGCAAGGATGAGATCCAGGAAGAAATACAGTCTGGCTTTAGATGCCCACACTTAAGATGGCCACGGCCTGCTGTAAGTTTATAATATAACAAACTACTGCTATAAACTAACAAAACAGACCTCAGTTTACAGACTAACTTTACTAGAATACATTAAGCTTGTGTATTATAGGGGTATTTTTATTTAAAAAAGTATAATTTCGGCCAGAACACCACTTTAAGAACATTCATTCAATTTTCTAATCATTAGTGGAGTCAAATCAACATTCATTTTCAACAAGTGGCAAGAAAATTCGAAGGAGGAGAATGGAAAATTCTAACAGTGGATTTCAAACAGTGTCATTCGAATGTTCGTGCAAACGTTAATTAAACTTTCAACTCAGGCACCTTTACCTTTCTTGTATAGAAAAACGAAAAAAAAGTACTCTTGCGCACTGGTGTGTTAGCTAAAAAAGTTCAAGAAGGACTATGGACTTCGGCTTTGCTGCTCCCGAAGGATGGGATTATCCTAATAGTGAAAAACAAAGAAAGAAACAAGAGAGCGCACCAGCCTAGCGCATTATCCTTGGCAAGTTTAATAAATTAAAAACAAGGTAAAAAGCTACTCACAAAAGTCGCAGGTAAAATTGCATATCGAACGCACAAAGGCAATAGTTCCAGTGGTAGGCAGCTGTCCAGATCCCAGGAGGGAGGCACACGGACCGCCGCTGGCTGAAGCCAGCGGCGGTCCGTGTGCCTCCCTCCTGGGATCTGGACAGCTGCCTACCACTGGAACTATTGCCTTTGTGCGTTCGATATGCAATTTTACCTGCGACTTTTGTGAGTAGCTTTTTACCTTGTTTTTAATTTATTAAACTTGCCAAGGATAATGCGCTAGGCTGGTGCGCTCTCTTGTTTCTTTCTTTGTTTTTCACCTTTACCTTTCTGACAGAACGAGTCAAGTCAGTTGGGAATGAGATAGCACTGTACAGAAGGTTTTCTGGAACTGATTATTAGACCAGGTTCACCTATATAACCATCGCACAGTACTATGTGACCACTACAACTAAGCATAGTTTCTTTCCACTTGGACCTCGCACATAACCCACAACTCCATATCATCTACAATAAAGATGCCCATCCAGACACCATCCTGTTCCCCTCTGCCAGCACATAGATCCACGCCACCTACATGCAGGCGTGGCCCAGTGCCTCCCTGAGACAAATTCTGTGCTTCTGGATTTGACCGGACTAGAAGGGAGCTTGTCGCTAGGGCTACCCAACGCCAAGCTGTTGCCTGGCCATGGGATGGTGCTTCAGCTCAGATTTAAATACTTGACCAGTGGCCAGGGAACACACCTCTTCCCCTTGCACTTATGAGAACCTGAAGCTCTGCCAGGTCACACAGGACCCTCCCATCTATTTCAGGACCCAGTGATCCTGCTTCATAGCTGGTAGTAAGTAAAAGGCTGGCCATACTGTACATTAATTTTTTTTTTTTATGTAACCGCGTTGAATGAAAATATATATGACGCAATTCCCCCCACCCACACATTTGATGTGGATGGGGGAATCATCCCACTGAGACCCCTTTCACACTGACAGCGCCCGCTGTCAGCGCTAAAGCGCAGCTCATTTTAGCAGCACTTTAGCTGCACTTTTGCAATGATTTTTGGCCACTAAGTTGGGGGCGGTTTTAACCCCCCAAAAAAAGGGTTAAAAACTCCTGTTTTGCAGCGCTTTCAAATTGCATTTAAGGCACTTTGGAAGAGCTTCCCATTCATTGCAATGGGTACGGCGTTTTGGGAGCACTAAATACAGCGCTCCCAACTCGCTCCAAAGAAGCTGTTGTGTGAAAAGTCACACTGCAGTGAATGGGAGGCGGCTTTCAGGCGAATAGCAGAGGCTATTTCTAGCGCTAAAGCCCCTGAAAACTGCCCCAGTGTGAAAGGGAACAACAAGTAGAGAGGCGCCTCTGGGTGCAGTCGTTTTTACAAGTATAAAATGCTTTCATCAATCATAGATAAACTCACATTGCAGTAGTAAAAACAGGCATGGTAGTGTGATGCCCCGTACACACGGTCAGACTTTGTTCGGACATTCCGACAACAAAATCCTAGGATTTTTTCCGACGGATGTTGGCTCAAACTTGTCTTGCATACACACGGTCACACAAAGTTGTCGGAAAATCCGATCATTCTGAACGCGGTGACGTAAAAACACGTACGTCGGGACTCTAAACGGGGCAGTGGCCAATAGCTTTCATCTCTTTATTTATTCTGAGCATGCGTGGCACTTTGTCCATCGGATTTGTGTACACACGATCGGAATTTCCGACAACGGATTTTGTTGTCGGAAAATTTTATCTCCTGCTGTCCAACTTTGTGTGTCGGAAAATCCGATGGAAAATGTCCGATGGAGCCCACACACGGTCGGAATTTCCAACAACACGCTCTGATCGGACATTGTCCATCGGAAAATCCGACCGTGTGTACGGGGCATAAGTCATGGATTGCGCTCCCAATCCTGTGCCTGGAGACAGTCTCTGCGGTGGATGCTTAAAACGCTCTTCCGGATGTAAAAAGCCGGCTTCAAACACGGAGGAGCGGCCTCAGAACGAGGCTTGTGACACACGAGACCGCTGGCTGCAGGGGGGTGACGTCATCAGTAGTGGACGCGTTTCTTGGGCATGCGCGCTTGGATGGTTAGCAAGCCGCGCCCCTTTATCAACAGCTGCAGCCAGCGGTCTCGTGTGTCACAAGCCTCGTTCTGAGGCCGCTCCTCCGTGTTTGAAGCCGGCTTTTTACACCTGGAAGAGCGTTTTAAGCATCCACCGCAGAGACTGTCTCCAGGCACAGGATTGGGAGCGCCATCCATGACTTAAACTCACATTGCAGTAGTAAAAACAGGCATGGTAGTGTATCTATGATTGATTAAAGCATTTTATACTTGTAAAAACGACTGCACCCAGAGGCGCCTCTCTACTTGTTGTTTTTCAGTCTCAGGAACATGGTTTCTTTCCTACTATGATGGCAGCCCTGCTTGCTCCTTTTGGACATTTTTACCCCTCCATTTCAACTACAGAAATTCATAGACTATTGGTTCATACTTGATATACGGCTTGTCATTTTCCATTTTTCACCAACTGACTGTTTTTGGTTCATTTACCTTTGTAGATTTGATCCTGTGGGTATTCTGAGTGATTGCGCCTATACTTGTTATTTTATGCCCAGCGTGAAAAGGGGCCTGAGGAATTGTATTCTGTCAGCGGGGAGACCTCCACACCCTCAGAATACACTGATCAGCACTGCCGGCTCTAGACAGCAGCGATGATTGAGAGAATGCTTTCAAAAACAGGCTGGTTGTATACCAGCCTGCCCATACATGCATTGAAATTTGGCCGGTTCCTGCTGAATAGGAAAAAAAAAAAAAAAATTCCCCTCTGGGTGATCCATGTATTTTATATAGGGATTTTAACAAACCTTATTGCAGATTTTTATCTTGTTATTCTGAAGAAACAGCTGTTTGTCTGTTCACACGTGCAAAGAAAATGGTAGAGACTTTTTCATAAGTGATCAGCTGCTGCACTTGCAGGGCTCCAATGAGGAAATTTGCAGGGTCTGAATCCCTTTAGAGGTCATTAAACCTTTGGGAGTATCACACAAACTAAAATGTTTACTGCAGAGGATGTGAGGATACCCAAAATTTGATTTGCATCTTCGTGAAAACTTCTGGAAAAATCAGTGAGCCAATTACAAAAGCAGGAAATAATGGTTCTGGGGGGTGTTCTGTACACCATTTTGTGCACAGAACACCTCCAGGCTGCCATATTGAAACTACTGCTACTTGTATAGCCTCGTCAATTTATGCAGTGCTTTACATCGGTTCCTGCCCTCAAGGAGCTTACAATCTAAGGTCCCTAACACACATTCATACATACACATACAAGTGCCAATTTAGACAAGAGCCAATTAACCATCACCATTACCATCATGTCTTTGGAGTGTGGGAGGAAACCAGAGTACCTGGAGGAAACCCACACAGGCACAGGGAGAACATGCAAACTCCAGGCAGGTAGCGTTCTACAGAAAATTACAGTGCTGCAGACTGGAATGGTGCAATTGTATAGGATTGAGATAGACAGATAGATAATGTGCCACAGACAGAGGGACGCTTTGCCACCCTAAGAATTCGGGAAAATGTGACACAGGATTCACATTTAGTGGTTAATGTGGGGTTCAGATCTATCATTTCTGAGTGGAGAAAGCTGTGTTTTTGGCTTTCTCCAGATTCTGTAGTTCTGGATCAGGACATTCCATCCTGTGTCCAAGTTCTGCTAGACGCCTGCAACCTGGTTGACTACATTGGTGCGTAGGGTGATTATATACTCAGGTCTGAGGATAGCTCAGAGCTCCCCATTTGGAGACAGCTTCCAGTGTGGGAGACAGAAGGTCTCACCCAGGGTCAGAGGGCCCAGCCAAAAGCCAAGAGACAGAGGGTCTCACCGAGGGATCAGAGGGCCCAGCCAAAAGCCAAGAGACAGAGGGTCTCACCCAGGGTCAGAGGGCCCAGCCAAAAGCCAAGAGACAGAGGGTCTCATTGAGGGATCAGAGGGCCCAGCCAGAAGCCAAGAGACACAGGGTCTCATTGAGGGATCAGAGGGCCCAGCCAGGAGACAGCACGTGTCGATTCCAGGAGTCAGGTCGGCTCCTATCAGGGGTGTCAGGAAAACCCCAATCATTAGGCCAGAGATGGGCCATGCAGCGGAGTGCTGTGACTGAAGGTCAGATAGCCACATGTTCCAGGAGAGCTGGACAGGACAGTCAAAGGGACTAGTAAGACGAGCAGCAGTGCTGCCAACAAGTGAGCCTGGTGGCTCTGTATTTTCATTTCTGCATGCTATGTGGAAGAAACCCCTGTATGGGCAACTAATGTACATATGAACTTTTCCATTTACTGAATAAATGTGGGCTGCAATGCCCTAAAATACAGTTTTGGACTGGCACAATTTATTGTAAACACACCTATTGCTTGAGTTTAATTATCCCAATCTCACAATATATTTTTTTCTTTCCCCCAATAAAGCGGAGTTCTGACAAAAATAAATAAATAAAAGTCAGCAGCTACAAATACTGCAGCTGCTGACTTTTAATAATCAGACACTTACCTGTCCAGGGTCCAGCGATGCGGGGGGGGGGGGGGGGAATCGAAGGACCGCTTGCTTGTCTCTCCTTCCTCTCTGCGGCGCTGGCATTGTCCTTGTGGGCGTCCGGCTGTGGCCTCACAGCTGGGCACGCGCTGTGACTAGCCGGGCAATCTTCTGGGACCTATGAGGTGTCCCAGATGATTGCCGAGAGGGAGGGGGGAGATGTTAACTTACTACCGGCACCACGGTGCCCTGGGAGGAAGTGGGAGCTGGAACCCTCTAAAAAAAGGGTTTCTGCTCCCCCCCAAATGTGGCATGTCAGGGGGTCACCTTCCCTTAAAGCGGAAGTTCCATTTTTGGGTGGAACTCCGCTTTAAAGTGGAGTTAAATGACAGCAAAAGAACACATCTGATCCAGTATAAACACAAATGCCTAACAATAACCAGCAAAGGGTAGAGACAACCCTAGTTAATATATTACAAATTCAGTGAGCTGTATGACAGCTCATCCATGATAACACTGGCAGCAAAGGTGTCAACACTTTCATAAAGAGATCCAACAGCAGCTATGACACTCCAGGTCATAAATTCCAGGCCAGGGAAACACACACACATGACAATCTGGAAGACAGGGAAACACATGTTTGAACAAGTACAACTCAACTGTTTCTGGTGAGAATAGAGCTATAAAAAGAACATAGGCAGTTCAGAAAATATAGAGTACTTGGAAGAGAGACACCAGGCAGACACCACTATACAAGGCGTGAGATAATGGTTAGGAGATAATGATAAAGGATAAAACCACAGTCCTGCTACTCTTCATCTTTCATATCTTTTTGTCTGAGTTTCGAGAGCGAAATTCTACAGGATTTTGAGAACTGCAGCTATGTTAGCACTCAGCTGTACACCACAAGTTTACAATGCAATTCCCTGGGTTTTTAGGGTCTTTCCAAACATTTAGAAGGAGGAAGGACATTGGTGTAAGAAAACCATGTTCGGTTTTGTGAGCAGTGCACGGTTAATAATTAAAATGGATGCTGCAATGAGAGTTCACGTAGAAAAGCGTTGTTGTCAAACTCGGCCGGTTAAATTTGCCCTGCTTTGCTTACTGATGAGATTCATATCAAAAGGACCTGCTTCAACCAAAACACAAGGCGAATTAAACACTGCCTACCCGCAGTTCTTGAGGCTCTGTTCATGCCTAGGCGTTTATGGGCGTTTTTCTGCTGTAAGCCTCAGAACTAAAAAAACGCCCAAAAAGACAAATCCCATTCATTTCAATGGCCCCTGTTCACATCTGAGCATTCTGTTGCTCCGTCACTCAAAAAAGTACATGCGCGTCTCTTTGTCAGATTACAGGCATTTTCTGCTTTTTACATTGGTGACCTTTGGACCTGTACAAAATCGCAATAAAAATTGCGTGACTTTCGGCCTGAAAATGATACGCTCAGGTGTGAATGCAGCATAAAGCATTACTGAACTCAAAATACAAACATTTGATCAATTATGTTAACATCCCCAAAATGTGGTGGGTGCATTAGCCCCCCCCCCCCCCCCCCGTTTTCACCTGTGATACCTTTCCTGTCTTAGATTGTCACTCCACTGGTGGAACAGCCAAGACACTCTTGGACAGCAACACTGTCAATTTGGGGTACTGCGAGATGCACTAGCAGATTTAGACCTTGTTCACACACAAGGCATGCAAAAGCATATGCCCAAGGGAGGGCAGTGTATACCCACAAAGGGCACTGTTTTCCTATGAGGAAGTCACTGCATCACATGACAAAGCGGGGCTACGTGACGTCATCACGCTCGGGCGTCTGAGGTCAGCCATCTTACATGTGACTTTCCTATTGATGCTCATCCTTAAGGGGCAATGTTTGGAAAATTTTAAAAGGACACTTCATCTTGTGCACTGAATTTGAGTGGATATTTATTCTTTTATTAATAAAGTAAGAGTGTGGGAATACTACACCATGAGAGGTTATCTTTTCTTTTTCTGCTGAGTAGGCTGGATCACGTGTGGATGGTGACCAAGCTTTTGAGTCTTCTGGGTAGGTTGCTGCAGCACAATGACCTGTTTTACTGGGAATGTGCATGGTGATCTTACCTGTGTATAGGACATATCCTTGAGGTCAGAGGCAGTGGAAAAATGTGGTGGGACACAGCAGTGGAGCACATTTTTATGATCATCTGAGCACATATGATGGACAGATACGTTTGACATTATTTGCACTGACACTTAATGGAGAAATACACCGCCTTGAAAAAGTATTCATACCCCTTGAAATGTTCCTCATTTTGTCATGGTACAACCAAAACGTAAGTGTATTTTATGGGATAGACCAACACAAAGCGGCACATAATTGTGAAGTGGAAGGAAAATGATAAATGGTTTTCAACATTTTTACAAATAAATATGTAAAAGGTGTGGCGTGGATTTGTATTCAGCCCCCCCCCCCCCCCCCCCTCCCGAGTCAATACTTTGTAGAACCACCTTTCACTGCAATTACAGCTGCAAGTCTTTTTGGGGATGTCTCTACCAGCTTTGCACATCTAGTGAGGGACATTTTTGCCCATTCCTCTTTGCAAAATAGCTCAAGCTCTGTCAGATTGGATGGAGAGCGTCTGTGACCAGCAATTTTCAAGTCTTGCCACAGATTCACAATTGGATTTAGGTCTGGACTTTGACTGGGTCATTCTAACACATGAATATTCTTTGATCTAAACCATTCCATTGTAGCTCTGCCTGTATGTTTAGGACGATTGTCCTGCTGGAAGGTGAACCTCCACTCCAGTCTCCAGTCTTTTGCAGACTTGAACAGGTTTTCTTCTAAGATTGTCCTGTTTTTGGCTCCTTCCATCTGCCCATCAACTCTGACCAACTTCCCTGTCCCTGCTGAAGAAAAGCATCCCCACAACATGATGCTTCTACTACCATGTTTCATGGTGGGGATGGTGTGATCAGGGTGATGTGCAGTGTTAGTTTTCTGACACACATAGCGTTTTGTATTTGGGCCAAAAAGTTCCATTTTGGTCTCATCTGACCAGAGCACCTTCTTCCACGTGTTTGCTGTGTCCCCCACATGGCTTCTCACAAACTGCAAAACGGGACTTCTTATGGCTCTTTCAACAATGGCCTTCGTCCTGGCCAATCTTCCATAAAAGTCCAGATTTGTGGAGTGTATAACTAATAGTTGTCCGGTGGACAGATTCTCCCTCCTGAGCTGTGGATCTCTGCAGCTCCTCCAGAGTTGCCATGGGTCTTTTGGCTGCTTCTCTGATGAATGCTTTCCTTGCCCGTCCTGTCAGTTTAGGTGGACGGCCATGTCTTGGTGGGTTTTCAGTTGTGCCATGCTCTTTCCCTTTTCAGGTAATGGATTGAACAGTGCTCTGTGAAATTGTGAAATGTTCAAAGCTTGGGATATATATTTTTTTTATAACCTAACCCTGCTTTAAAATTTAGCCCTGACCTGTCTGGTGTGTTCCTTGGCCTTCATGATGCTGTTTGTTTACTACAGTTGTATAACAAACCTCTGAGGGCTTCACAGAACAGCAGTATTTATAATGAGCTTACATTACACACAGGTAGACCCGATTTACTAAATTAGGTGACTTCTGAAGGCAATTGGTTCCACTAGATTTTAGTTAGGGGTATCAGAGTAAAGGGGGCCGACTACAAATGCATGGCACACTTTTCACATATTTAGTTATAAAAAAAAAAAATATGTTGAAAACCACTTCACAATTATGTGCCACTGTGTTGGTCTGTCACATAAAATCCCAATAAAATACATTTACGTTTTTGATTGTAACATGACAAAAAGTGGAAAATGTCAAGGGATATGAATATTTTTTCAAGGCACTGTACATGTTTATGAGGATTAAAATTATAATATCAAATTAAGGACCAATGTTGATCTATATTATGGATTGATCACATTTTCATGGTATTTATTATGATATTGAAGATTTTAGTTTATTATTATTTGCTGTGTTTTTATTCCTTTTTTGTTGCGCTGCACTTTTGAATTTTGAGTGATATTTGTGGAGTGGGAACACATATTAGTGGTTGGCAGCAACATTTATATGCAAGATATTGTTACACTGTTTATTTAGGTTGGTGAGCGCAGAGATTTTTTTTTTTGTGGTTTTTCACCCGCACAGGGGATGCACCGGTGTTCTCTGCCTCCTGATGCAGGCATACCCATTGGTTCATGGACACACGACCCCGAATGCACACCATCTGCATTCGGAGATGTGCACTTGCACCAATGTCAGAGTGGGAGTAGTGACTGTGCAGCTGCTGTATTTAAGCTGATATCAATGAGAATGCCTACACAGACCACCTGTGCATCCCCGTGCTGGTAAATCGGTCCACCGCCTGCATACACTTTAGTACGCCCTGCGTGAACGGAGCGTTATGCCGCGTACACACAACCGGACTTTACGGCATACTTGGTCCTGCGGACCGGAGTACGTCGGACAATTCGATCGAGTGTGGGCTCCAGCAGACTTTTTTTCCCCCAAAAGTTCGACGGACCTAGAAATTAAACATTTTTCAAATCTTTGACGGACTCGAGACCGGTCGAAAAGTCAACTCGTCTGTATGCTAGTCCGACGGACAAAAACCGACGCAAGGGCATCTATTGGCTACTGGCTATGAACTTATTTGTTATGTTATGTTAGTATATGTTTTAGTCCGGTCGTACGTCATCACGTACGAATCCATCGGACTTTGGTTGATAGTGTGTAGGCAAGTCCGTTCATTCGGAAAGTCCGCTGGACAACGTCTGCCGTAAAGTCTGGTCGTGCGTACGCGGCATTAGATGGACTTGGCTAACAAATTGAAGCTGAACTCCAGCTAACACTTTTTAAACCGTTACAGCAACAGTTTTTTCCTTTTGCGATAAAGATTTTACATAAATGAATAAAAAAAGTGTCTATTGTAAACAGAACTGTCAGCGTTAAAGTGGTTTGTCTCAATCCTCTAAATGCCATTTTTTGTGGACAGGAGAAAAGAAACGAGCCTAAAGGTTTTAATAGATCCATTTTTGGTTTTTAAATGAATACTGCTTTAACACTTCACCACTGAAGCAAATGAAAATCTTCAGATTTTGGTTCATCATGCCCTTCAAATATAAATCCACACCAGAAGGACCATGCCCAACTACATGGACCCTTAGAAGATATAGTGGGTTTCACCTACCAAGGCTACTTCCACAAATCAAATTCCAACTTTTAGACAGATGCCAACTATACCAAAAGACGGTTGCAAGCCAAAAGAGTCAGTGCCATTGTTGGCTGCCTGCAACTCCAGTAAGCTGCCATTTAAACTCTTTTACAACTGAAGATCAAGGTTTCTTCTGCTTAAACCTAAATACCATTTCACAGATAAATCTGATACAGTTCATCTAACACCATGTATTCAAAATATTCTAAAAGTGAAGCTTTTTACTTCTTGGTCATTTCCTGCCGGTCAGAGACAAACGAGTGGCTGCCTACGTCTTTTGAGCTCTGCTACAGCCAGTTTCTTAGTAATACACTGAAAAAAAAGATACCAATACAGGTCCATGAGTCAGTGACAACTAACATTGGAACATGGTGCAGCTAATGTGTTAGCTTGTCATACACCAAAGCCTAGTACACATTAGTTTTTTTTTTTCATTCAACCAAGCAGAGCTGAACAGGGAAAAAAAAAAAAAAAACAACACACACACGCCAACTCTGGAGGAGCCGCTGTACTAACAATTCAACTTTAGTACCGCGATCTCTTCTACTGCTCTATTGTGTTCTGACAGAGGGGTGCCCCCACCCCCACAACACTACGGTCAGCGAGAGAACACTGATCAGGAGCCGATTGTCAGACCTTTTTCGGTCATGCCCCGACAGAAGCCGGCCTAACTACTGTCGGAACGACTGCAGTACACACAGGCCCACATTCAGCCTGTGTGTACTAGGCTTAAAGCGGTTGTATACCCCAATTAATTTTTCCCTACAGGTAAGCCTATAATAAGGCTTACCTGTAGGTAAAATGAATATCTTCTAAACCTGTACGGTTTAGGAGATGTTCACTTTGCATGCAGCCGCTGATGTCTGCTGTGCATGCGCTGTAAATGCCCGGCTGAAGGTCCGGCAGACGCTGCCGTACCTTGCCGGGAAGAGTACTCCAGCACGCATGCGCGGGAGGGACGTCACTGCAGCTCCAGCCACTCACAGCGATGGAGCCACGAACCCGG
The DNA here is from genome assembly GCA_037952835.1 of Lithobates septentrionalis. Taxonomy (NCBI): domain Eukaryota; kingdom Metazoa; phylum Chordata; class Amphibia; order Anura; family Ranidae; genus Lithobates; species Lithobates septentrionalis. The sequence goes on from JBBDGP010002238.1 coordinate 2,334,720, forward strand.
AAGGCACGCCGAGGGCAAAATGTCAGTTCCCTCAGCGTGGACTGGGAGACGATACCGTCCCCTCGTTCTAAGGTATTTCATAATGAGCTAGTATGCGTTGCATACTAGCTCATTATGCCTTTGCCTTACAGATTTATTTTTTTCCTGCAGGTACACAACCGCTTTAAGTGTATGCTCAGCCTAAAATCCTCCATTTGTAAATGATTAGCAAAGAAAGCTTACAGGTAATAAGTGAAACCGGTCAGTTAGGTACTTATTCTATCTAGTGTAACTAATTTAATTGATAAATACGATACATTTACACAATTTGCTTGAAAGTATCTAAATCCCAGATACAGTGGAGCGAACAAGTCCTTAGATGTGTTGGCAGCATTACTTGACCAAGCACAGAAATACACCTGTTGATCCCGTTAGAAACCTTGTATCTTTAACTTCAGTGAACTGAAAGATCAAAGAAATGTATCAGCTTTCTTAGCCATGTCTCAACTAGCAGCCCCCCTCTATGTACTGGAGATGAGAAGACGGGGAACGTTTGTAGTCCAATTCAGGACAGCTGCCTAGGGTAACAATGCTGCTCCTCCATATAGTGCAGTGAGTAAGGGTAGTCACACTAAGGGCTCATGCACAGTGCAACTATTTAAAAAAAAAAATTAAAAAAAAAAAAAAGACGCTTTTACAGGAATTTGAGCTTTTATTTCAGCTTGAAGAAGTTGTGCTTTTTTGTGCGCTTTTGTATGTTTTTATTGAGCTTCTTTGAGCATATGCATTTTTTTTTTCACAGACCCTTCCCTCAGCTAATTTTTCCTTTTTTTTTGTGTGCGTGTGTTTTTGAGCTTTGCTGTGCTTTTTCGTACATCTTTGGGTACTTGGGCGTCTTTTCTGCTCGAAAGCTCCTCTCAAAAATGCGCATTTGGTTTCTGCCTGTAAGAGCATACAACCTGGTGGCCAACTACAAGAAACTTCTCACCTCTGATTGCCAACAAGAGTTTTTCCACCAAGTACCAAGTCATGTTTTGCGAGGGGGGGTCAAATACTTATTTCATTCATTAAAATGCAAATCAATTTATAGCTTTTTGAAATGTGTTTTTCTGGATATTTCTGTTATTCCATCTCTCACTGTTAAAATAAACATACCATTAAAATTATCAGTGGGCAAACATACAAAATCAGCAGGGGATCAAATACTTTTTCCCCCCTCACTGTATGCCTGTAAACTCATGAAAGAGCCATAGTGTGCATGGACATATTGGCTAACATGGAAGGGAGTTTCCAGGCACAAAAAATTAGAGCTCAAAAAAGCTCAAAAGCCTGTAGGAGCAGCTACTTTGAGCTTCTTTGAGATGTAGTGTGCATGAGCCCTAAAACAGGATATATGTTACTGGCCAGACTAGCAGTTACAATGATTATTGATATTATTATACAGGACCTTTAAAACCTTTAGAAGTGTTATGGCAAACCAGTACGTTGGGCCAGAACATGTAACTAGATAGACTACAACACTGACAGGTTTACGTACCTCCTCTCCTTCCCAAGAAACCAAAACCCCTCATTTCCTTGTAATTACACCTTTAGAATCGCAGACACAGCATGTGGTTTAACATTAGTCTATACTCTATGAAGACAGGTTTGTCCAATAAATGGCGAGCAGACAGAACATTTGTTTCAGGCCATTAAAGAAAAAAAAAAAAAAGAAAAAAAGTGGAGAAAAGGAAAATAGTCTAGCTATTGGTCATCAGTCATTATACTAAGTGTATCCAAAATGTGGATTTCCTTTCTTTACTTTGTGTGACTCGATTAGAGAAAATGGAAATTCTTGGATGGTTGCCACAAAGTAAGCAATGTCTTCAAAGTCATTGAAGTAAAAAAAGAGCAGTTATGAATTTGGCCTATTGATTCTGATGGCGAGGCTGCGGTGACTGCATACAACATATGCACAAGCTGCAGCTTTCTAGATGCACTTGAATTAAAATCCTTAGCATATCCTGTCAGCAGGAGCCTGACATCTCATGGTAAAAGCTATACTTTAACAGCAGCAAAATAATCAGAGCTGGTCAACAGCAACGTATTATGGCCTCAAATTAAACTACCAACTGACAGCAAAATGATCTACATAGAAAGTGGGCAGGAAGAGATCTACACATTCATGTGATCAGACCACCCCCCACCACTCAGGCTCCATTCTCACCTAGGCGATTTGAATTGCGGGTGGAATTGGGAATTACTGCAACTCTGCCCACACTTCCAGAATCATGGCAAAATGCAGGACGCGTTTGCGTTGCCATTTTTTCTGAAAGGCACTCTAAACACGGTGCTTCGCAGCAAAATCCCAATACGCAGAGCTTGTTGCTCAGAAAGTAGTAGGAGCTTCTTTTGGGTGACAGCGTTACACATTACTGCAATTGCATTACGATTTATTGTGCCACAAAAAAACGTACCGCAATCTGGGTGCCATTAAGAAGTAATGTAATAGCAAACACGTTTCACAATCTGCTGCGATTCTGTCCGCAATTCAAACCTGCGTGTAAATGGAGCCTTACTTTCCAACTTGAGCGTTGTTTAAATCTCAAATATAGTCACCACTTTCTTTAAAGAAGAACTCTTGCTTAAATTTTTTTTTTTATTAAACGACTTGGGTTCCCCAGAGAACACTGGAGTTTGTCCCATATGTGCTGTCTAAGGCTAGCTGTGAGGTCAGTCAGATCACTTCCTGATGACAACTGGTTGAAACATGTTGGGTGGGGCTATTCATTGTGATGTCATTTCTGCCTACATTACTTCCAGTCTGTGGAATACAAGCAGGAGGTAAACAGGAAGTTAGGTCAGCAGCAGATCTTGGATCCATGTGGTAGAGTAACCATATTGAACCTTGGCATTTGTATTTTTAATGTGCGTGGATACTTTGAAGTGTTTTTATTTTTACTATTGCAATAAAAATTACTCCACTATGGCTTTTTATTTTACTGTTTATTGATGGACAAAATGCATTTGGAGGACTACAGGGTGCGAAGATCACAAGCTGCACCCTGCACTCTTTAGAACCACTTTAAGTTAAGAGGAGGTCTGGCGATTGCACAATTTGAGTGTGAGCACCAAGAGAGCACGGGATTTGTGTTTTGGGAAGGTGGCGTTTTGCAGTCCACCACGAACGGTTTCCTGGAGCATATATTGCGTTTTGGATGAAGAAACACTGGATTTTTTTTTAAACATTTATTTGTGGTTATATCATGTATTCAAGTATAAATGAGATATATAGATTATATATATATATATATATATATATATATATATATATATATATATATATATATATATATATATATATATATATATATATATATATATATATATATATATGTGTGTGTTTGTTATGCACTTAGATATATGTTTCACGGCGCTAGCAGCCTCCAAGGAGTAGGAACACCATAATAGTAGCATAAGCGCAGGATCTTCGTGGTTTTTCATCAGAACAAAAATCTGCAATACTTACCTCTGTTTCAGCAGTTCAATGCCTGCATGGTATCTAGCCAGAATCCTTTCCCTGGGTACTGATCCTCTGCACTTTTTATTGGCCAGTGCAGTATGAGGTCACTCCTGCACAGGAGTTCAGTTATCCCAGCACGCAGGCACTGCACCAGAAAGTAAACTGAGGTGCTCTCAGTTTTTTTTATTTTGTTTCTTGGACTTGAACACTAAGTTACACCTTTGTTAAAAATATTTGCACTCCCTTCACTTATCTCTCCATTAAGGGCATAGAAATAAAAAAACAGGAGGTTCTTTCTAAGCCTTCTCCACTTTATTAAAAACAAGTTTTGCAGTACAAATATACAAAATACCTCAAGTAAGAATCAATTAATAATCAACCATATGAGTAGAGTGAAACTTACTAGCTTGCCTTTGTATATAAAAGTAAAAGGTTTGCTCTAAAAACACAATATATGTATAAACAAATTTTAAAAGATTTGTTTGCATATATTTTTAATACATACCGTATATACTCGAGTATAAGTCGAATTTTTCAGCACTTTTTTTGTGCTGAAAGTGCCCCCCTCGACTTATACTCGAGTCAATCACTTGTCTGCAGCAAAAAAATTCATTTTCCGAACCGAATTTGGGGCCCCGTATCTCAAGGCCACTTGGTGCTAGAAACCCCAAATTTGGTATGCAAACCCAGTGGAACTGGTACCACAACATATCCAAAGCTGAAGTTTCTAGCACTAAGTGGCCCCGAGATACGGGGCCCCAAAATCGGTTCGGAAAATGTCATTCTCTGCTGCAGAAAAGTGCTTGACATTTTCTGAACCGACTTTGGGGCCCCATATATCAGGGCCACTTGGTGCTAGGAACCCCAAATTTGGTGTGCAAACCCAGTGGAAGTGGTACCATAATATATTCAAAGCTGGGGTTTATAGCACCAAGTGGCCCTGAGATACGGGGCCCCAAAACTGGTTCGGAAAATGTCATTCTCTGCTACAGAAAAGTGCTTGACATTTTCTGAAATGATTTTTGGGGCCCTGTATCTCGGGGCCACTTAGTGCTAGAAACCCCAGCTTTGGAAATTTTATGGTACTAGTTCCACTGGGTTTGCACACCAAATTTTAGGTTCTTAGCACTAAGTGGCCCCGAGATACGGGGCCCCAAATTCGGTCAACTGTGTCCATCTGCAGCAATGTCATTTCGGGACCCTTTGTGTTCAGAGACCCCAAATTTTGGCTGCAGCTAGGGGGCATCTAGGAACCCTTAACTACCGAGTTTGAAGTTCAGGGGACCTATGGCTGCAAATGGGCACAGTGAAGCATGCAAATGGGCACAGTGATGCTGCAAATGGGCATTGTTGACCCTCTTTTCCACTTACAGTAGCTGTGCATTTCTCACCCTCGTCTTATACTCGGGTCAATAAGTTTTTCCCATTTTTTTTGTGGTAAATTAGGGCCTCGACTTATACTCGGAACGACTTATACTCGAGTATATACGGTATGTGGTGGTTTTTTTAGCACATTTTTTACTTTTATGAGCACTTCAGTTGTGTATATTTCCACTTTGTTCATATGGTTGATTATTAATGGATTCACATTTTGAGGTATTTAGTATTTTGGTGCTTGAAATTTGTTTTTATTTTAGACTTTTTAGGATTTTGATTTTTTTAATGGTCAAAGGACAAGTCAGACTCTCAAAGTCGGAGCAAAATCTTATCTTGTTCATTCAAGTCGAATGGATGTAGGACCGATGTCGCAGGGCAAAGTAGGATAACGGTCGTATAACAGTCGCATGGTACCAGTGTGAACCCGGCCTCATTCATGATCCCACCCTGCCTCCCTCCTCAATTGCTGTGATTGACAGCAGCAGGAGCCAATGGCTCATGGAGGGGTGCTACTTGCACAAGGTTTTTTAGGCCGGCCATACATGGTTCGAATTCCGACCATTACAGCAGGAATTGACCGAGATTTTGAACCATTAATGGGTAGGCTGAATGTACAAAGTTGATTGATCTTTGATACAACCAGCCAGCAGGATTAGCTTACGATTATTGCAAGCGGCTGCTAGGCTGCTATAGATGCTAGGAATAATCACTGTCTTCTCCCAGCATGAGAAGACAATGGCCTGGCAAGGGGGATTCTTGCATCAACACTGTTTATGTTGATGGTGGAATCGAGCAAATTTCTTTGCTGCAACCCGTGGTCGCAGGAAATTTGCACCATGTAAGGCTGGCCTTACCTTAATGCATAGAATGTATTAAGATTAAAAAAAAAAAAAAAAAAAAGTGCACCTTTAGAACCACTTTAAGTGATAAAAAATAATGCATAATAAATAGCACGAGCTCACCCCCAACACCTTGGCAAGGTGGAAGCAGTTAAGCAGCATCCAGCTTGCAAAGAAAGCTTAAACATGCAAATTTAGCACAAAAAAATAAAAAAGGCTCAATTTATTCCAGTTAAAGGAATGACCCTAAAAAAAAAAAAAATTAAAAAAAAAAAAAAGTAAAATAGATATATAATCCAGGAGGGGGGAAAAAATTAACCATCTTGTCATCTGGGCGATTGAAGTTATCTACAATGAACAGCTCCTGGCTTTTGGTTTACTGAACAAAGTCTGCTGCTTCGGGCTGTTTGCAGATTGTGTTTCCCTAGAGAAGAGGTGGGACTAATGACCGCCCTAGGTGATGCCACTGCTGACCCTGCACACTAGAGCACAAAGCAAGAACAACAAACGTCTAATCCACAGGTGGTCGGTGCGAGCGATCTGCGGTAATTAAGACACCCTGTTGTGGGAGCCCGATGACAGTATAATGACCTATGGAAACTTATGTCATTTTTGTGATACTGCAAAGCTTTACACATGCATTTTCTGATTTCTGCCTAATGTCACATGAAAGAAAAATATAAAAATAATAATATCTACTTCATAACATGACTATTATGTTTAAAATGGTCAATAATAATATCATGGTGACCTTTTGTTAAAATGACATCCCCAGAAAGCAGTCGCTTTAAGACACAAGGATAATCTCAGCCTTTGTAATTTACCACCTGGAGAAAGCCCACAGGCTTAGAATAATTAGACCAGCATGGGCACCTAAAAACATGGAAGGAGCTGGGAAGGCCCCGGCTATAATTAGAGCTCCATGTTTACTTTAGAAAGTGGCTCAAGATAAATCCCCAGAAAGTTATTTGTATTTCCATTTCAATAACCTTTTGATAAGCAGGACCCAAATTCACAGATTAGCTTCTGAAATATTTATGTGGGGCTCAGGGTACCAATACACAAGGCAATTCGCATTTTAGAATTTCCCTACTGATAACTGGTCTATGGATTAGTTGCTATTGACTATCTTGGCACATTATGCACTCAGCCTCAAACAGCCAAGATGGAAGAAAAGGGTGGTCATCATCATATACAGTGCATGAGCAAAGCACCCCAGCTAGAAACAGGGAGCCAGAGACAAAGTGGCCACTTGCCATATGCACAAAGGGAAATGCCAGAGCAAATAACCACAAGGGAAGGAGTTCTTTGGTGAGGACGTTTTTACTGAGAGAGGGAGCCGAGCTGCTGAAAGGATTATTTGAATAGCTTTAGTGCTTCTGCTGTGTGGATTTGAGGATGGATTGCTCCACGGTGCCTACAGTTATTCTTGAATGCCCATGCCACTTTAAGGACACAGCAACTTCTGCAGACACCCTTGTCTCAACAATTTTAGTGGCTGCTGACTGGACAATAATAGAGCAACACAACGCTGATGAGGTCATCCCTCTGCTCTCCGCTTCCCTCATTATGCTCCCTGATCTTGCCCAACTGGCCCAGAGTACTGTCCTTCCTTCTATTAGTTTTCTTCCGTAGAGGGGGGGGGGGGGGGGGGTACAAGTGGGATATCAAAGCAGATTTAGTTACTTTCAACTATTGGATTTAAAAATAAAAAAATTTATTTGCCTGGAATTACTCCTTAAGGCTGGGTTCACACATGTCCGGCTGCGGTTTGCAGTCCAGAGTCCGGTGCGGTTTTGCTCACCGGTTAGGGAATTTTTACTTGCATACGCACCCAAACCGGACCCAAAAATTCTACAGGACCCTTTTCAGAAACTGACTGTGTCCGTCCCCGGACATGTGTGAACCGGCTCCATTGAAAGCCAGTACGATTCACATCATGTGAATTGGATGCGGTTCAAAAGACATCCAATTTGCATATATGTGTGTACCGAGTCTAAAGCCAAACTCCAATTTTGTTTTTGATACTCATCTTCTCTGGTAGAGCGAGTCCCGATAATCTTTATTTCCTAAACATTTTTGTCTCTTTGCATGCATGAAGTTATCCTCAGAGGTTTTCTTCTTTGTATTGGGTTCAGGTTCCTGCCCTGGCTGCTAGATTCATAACCCCTTCCCCACCCCTGTAGTTCCACAGACTACTGGGGTGAAGTAATTACATGAGAAATGCCAATAATGGGCGATACTGATGCTAACCTAGTAAAGTTTATAAACATTGATTGATATCACCACTGCCACCACCCACCACCAAAAGAAAAGATGGAAGAAAAAATGGAATGGTGCGGTAACATGACTACAATGTCTGACTGGTTTTTAAAAAGGTAAAAGTTTAACTTCACTCTCCCAAGCAAGATTTTTAAATCCTTATGCTGCTAGCATTACTAAATAAATTAGGAAAGTATATTAGATTTACTTGTTTTTTTTTTTACATTTTTCAGTTACTTCCTGGTTTCTTACCTGGGCAAATGTCATACATCCCAGGAGTCTTCTGGAGTGATGGAGAAGGGGTTTTCTCAGCTATGCATATGCTCCTGCATGCATGCTTGAGCTAAGGGCAGATAGATAACAGGAAGTAAATGCTACATAAATCATTTGCCCTTACCCAAGATGGCCATGGCATGCTAGGGGGGGGGGGGGGTGTTCAAAGTGATTTCTCAACAAAATAAAGCATGGAAACATGGGTGGATGGAGGTCGATTGCTTTGAATTTCAAAAGTGTATTAAAGCGTTTTTGGTTTGTGGTGCTCAGATGCAGTGAAGATCCATTTTAAAATGAGTCCTTTTGATTTTTGAACAGAGGTAAGGGAACAAGGGTCTATATGTTAGATTGTAAGCTTGCAGGAGTAGGGCCCTCCTAACCCTCTTGTTTTGAAATGTATTGTTGCTGTATTGTCTTCCTTTATATTGTAAAGCGCAAACTGTTGGCGCTTTATAAATCCTGTATAATAATAAAAATAATAATAATACCTTTTTTGAAAATTGAAGGAATTTTCTTTAAAAAAGTTAAAGTAAAGCAGGCAAGAAATTTACAAGCAGCATCCCAAGCATTACACAATTGCATAATAGTTCTAAGGAAGCAATAGCTGAAGCCAAAAAAAAAAAAAAAAAAAAAAAAAAAAAAAAAAGAGATATACGGTGTATATTATATATATATATATATATATATATATATATATATATATATATATATATATATATATATATATATATATATATATATATATATATATATATATATATATATATATATATATATATATATATATACACACACACACACACACACATACATACATACATACATACACACACACACACATACATACATACATACATACACACATACACACACATAGCTAGGTGACTAAACAGAGTAAAATTGTTTTTTTTTTCCTTATACAGACTACTGTACTGTTATTTTCCTTTATTGTTTCAAGCAACAGGGGATTTTTGTTTCAAGAAAAATATGAACAAATGGAATCTCAAACACTGGACGAAAGGCATTTCTTGGTAGTTAATGGCACAGGGAAAAGTTAGAGGCCTGAGGGTAAGGAGACAGCCTTTGACCTCTGATGGTTTGGGGGTTGGAAATTACAGACACATGCAATGTAATTAATGCAGCAGCTAGATGACCCTTGAAATGTTAACAATTTAAAATATTGAATTCCTCCATGACCGTGTACAGTATACATACTGTCTATCCAACAGAAACAATTACTAAAAAGGTCAAGACAAGTGAATACCAACCAGTTCAAATCACAATGGAGGATGATGCAGCTTGGCACGTATTGCATAAAAAAGGGACACAAACATTGGTGAACAACAATGATTATGTTCAAAGTCCAATAAGTCACATCACTAGTGAAATGTAACTTGCGACTAATTGTTAGGCCTCATGCACAATTGCACACTGGACGTCTGATGTTTTTACAGCAGCTGTTTTTGGCTGTAGACGCTTTTTTCTACAGTCAAACTCTCCATCATGTTATCCTATGTGTCCATGCACACTTATGCCCCGTACACACGGTCGGATTTTCCGATGGAAAATGTCCGATCGGAGCGTGTTGTCGGAAATTCCGACCGTGTGTGGGCTCCATCGGACATTTTCCATCGGATTTTCCGACACACAAAGTTGGAGAGCAGGAAATAAAATTTTCCGACAACAAAATTCGTTATCGGAAATTCCGATCGTGTGTACACAAATCCGACGGACAAAGTGTCACGCATGCTCAGAATAAATAAAGAGATGAAAGCTATTGGCCACTGCCCCGTTTATAGTCCCGACGTACGTGTTTTACGTTTGTGTGACCGTGTGTATGCAAGAAAAGTTTGAGCCAACATCCGTCGGAAAAAATCCTAGGATTTTATTGTCGGAATGTCCGAACAAAGTCCGACCGTGTGTACGGGGCAATAGGCTGTTAGCAGCAGTTTTGGGCAGTGGCGTTTTTGAGCAGTAAAAAAACAAAACTAGAGGGTTCTGGGAGACGTTTTTCAGCTGTAAAAACCCTCCAATGCTGATAAACGCTCAAAAACGTTGCTCACCGGCGTTTAACGTTTTTGAACCATTGAAAAAAAAAAAAACGCTAAAAACGATAAACGCTAATAAACGCTATTGCAAAAACGTTGAAAAAAGTTGAAAAACTCACTGCAAAGCTACTGACGTTTTTATAATATTATTTTAACGTATAGTGTGCATGAGGCCTGAAGGTGGCCCAAATTTGCCTTTTTGCTGCATGTTCCATCAACAGGTGCAAGACAATCAAATAGGTGGCATGGCTAACTGGCTGTTCCACTGGTTCATAAGCATGTACACACTAGCTGATATAGTATATAGGTTTAAAGGAATCTCTCTTAAAGTGGTGTTCCACCCTAAAAAAAAAAAAAAGAAAAAAAAAAAACATTTGGAAATTTTTTTTTTTTTAACAACTCTAAATGCCTGTTGCTAGGGGGTCCCTCGTAGTCTGCCTCTTTCAGTGCCTGGGCTGGTGACATCACTTCCCCTCAGCACAGAAAGGGCTCAGCTCTGCTCCCTCCCTCTTGTCAATCATCTGGAAACGATTACAGGTCCCAGATGACTGAGCAGCCAATCACAGCGTGCAGCGCCGCTCGCACATGCGCAGTGGGTGCCCGGCTGTGAAGACACAGCCCGGCGCCCACAGTTGGAATGCCAGCGCCGCCGAACGGAGGGGGGAGACGAGCGGGGCTTCGATCCCCCGCATCGCTGGACCCAGGGACAGGTAAGTGTCCAATTAAAAGTCAATTTACAATATTTTGTTGCGCTAGGGGACGACAGCTATGGATAGGGGTGAGCAATATACAAAGGGATAGTAAGTTATATAAAAAAAATATAGAATTAAAAGATATCAATTTAAATAACAGTCATGTGTGAGTTACAATACATTTATATGATAAAAATAATAGAAAATAAAAAATGAAAAATAAAATATGAAAAATGGTAAAAAAAAGTCCAGGGATGGTGCTGGGTTGATGAACAAAAGTCCAGGCATAAAAACTGGGATGAAATGAGTGGAGAGGGGGAGGGGGGAGGGGGGAATGCAGAGTATAGGTCTATGACCTCAGGGGGAGAGATGCAGATACAAACACAGGAGGCAGCTTGCTTGAAGGGCAGAATTCACCTTTGGAGGGCGATAAAAAGGAAGAAAAAGAGCAGCGCCAACCTAAGTGTAGTACTGTAGCATAAACATTTATTACAGGTTAAAATGCACTCACTCAGAGTAAGGTAGATACAGGCACATCAAGTAAAAAATCCGTCCGGGAAGCTGTGTGGTGGGCAGCAGGGCTCCACAGGGGGCGATCCTGAATGCTGGAGTGTGTTACACTTGTCTCCTTGTCCCGTCTGACAGCGCAGGTGGTAACCAGTGTCACAGGCTGGGTTGAGACAGGCACAGCGTGGATCGTCTGTTAGGTTGTATTTCCCGGGTATCAGTGACGCTGGGGGCGTGCACGCGTTCGGAGCATGCGTGCTCCTTCATCAGGCATCTGAAGTGTCCAATTAAAAGTCAGCAGCTGCAGTATTTGTAGCTGCTGACTTATTTTTATTTTTTTTTTTAAATGGGAACCCCACTTTAAGAATGCTAGTTTGTCTGACCTCTATGCTGATCCAATGGCTTCAGTAACTTAATTGACCCAGTAAACTTCACCAACTGAATGTGGTTCCATGTCAGTAGCTCAAAGTACGATCCAAACAGGACAGACAAATACGTTTACAGAGGAAGACCAGCAATGACGCTACCATCACTCAGCAGTAGCTAAACTGGGAAGTTGAGGAATGAGGACGCAGACAGCTTGTGGCACTGGCTTATTTAGAAGAAAATAATAGTCATTATGTCAAAGTTTTAGAAAAAGGAAAAAAGTTTGATCAATGTTTGGGTAAATATTCCATGCCTGTGGCCAATTTACAGTATCTAAAGCCAAAACTTTCATTTCTGTTTTGGATATGTGGTAGGAGTTTGGTAGCACTGTCAGGTTTTTATTGCGGTCTGTGTTTCCATTGGGGAGACACACCATCTGTCCTGAACACTGCCATCTCTGGGACTGAAAGTGGGGGAGAAACCAAACTTACCAATAGAACAGAAGTTGAGGGAAAATCGTTTAACCACTTCAGCCCCGGAAGGGTTTTCCCCCTAATGACCAGGCCATTTTTTGCAATACCTCACTTTAACTGACAATTGTGTTGCCTGCGGTTTAGCCATTAATCACTTCAGGCCCGGAAAGATTTACCCCCCTTCCTGACCAGAGCATTTTTTGCGATTCTGTCGCTTTAACCAAGAATTGCATGGTCGTGCGACATTGTACCCCAACAATATGGATGTCCTTTTTTTCCCTACAAATAGAGCTTTCTTTTGGTGGTATTTGATCACCTCTGCGTTTTTTGTTTTTTTTTTGCGCTATAAACAATAAAAGCGACAATTTTGAATTAAAAAAAAGAAAAAAAAAAAAAAAAAACACAATATTTTAGTATTTGCTATAATAAATATCCCCATTTTTTTTTTAACAAATTGCTTAAAATCTTCATCAATTTTGTCTGACATTTATTCTTCTACACTTTTTTTTTTTTTACCAAAAATCGAAATAAGCGTATATTGACTGGTTTGCACAAAAGTTATAGTGTATACAAAATAGGGGACAGATTTATGGCATTTTATTTTTTTATTTTTTTTACTAGTAAATGGTAACGATTAGTGATTTTTTTAAATCGGGACTGCAACGTTGCGGCGGACAGATCACACACTTGACACATTTTTGGGACCACGGACATTTATACAGCAATCAGCGCTATAAAAATGCACCAATTACTGTGTTAATGTCACTGGTAGGGAAGGGGTTAACACTAGGGGGTGGATCAAGGGGCTAAATGTGTTCCCTCAGTGTGTTGCTAACTGTGGGGGGATGCAACTGACTAGAGGAGAACCCAGATCGTTGTTCCTAGCTAGTAGGAACAGACGATCTGTCTCTCCTGACAGAACCTCGATTTGTGTGTTTACACACATAAATGTCTGTTCTGTCTCTCATGCCCGTGACCGCCGGCCACACGCACCGGCTTCCCTGACATTCAGCTGGCCGCGCGCGCCTGCTCCAGCTGTTTAAAGGGCCGCCATACAGCTACGGTGATTTGCGGGAGAGAGCCAACCTGCCGCAGTATAATGACGGTGGCTGGTCGGCTAGTGATTAATAGGGACACGTGTTCTAGTGCCAACTGTCCAAGAGTAGGTTTCCCTCATATTGGAGATATTCCCTCTCACTTCCTGTTGTCTCTAGGACAGGAACCCACCCATTACCAGAAATAAAAGTTACAATTTAAAGCTTTAAACAAGATAAACAGTAAAAAAAAAAAAAAAAAAAAAATATTGCGAATACTAAACAAACTGCCTGCTTCTGTTCCTACTTTTCTTCCATCGGGATGCAGCCATCGCAGAGCAAGCAAGAAATGGTCAGACCACGTGGGACAACCTTGAGTCGGACTGCTTTTTGAACACAGAATTGAGGGGGAAAAAAAATGAATACAGGAATTATAGTTCACGGCTATTTGCACTGAAAAAAAGAAAATCTTAATACTGGAGTAAAATACATATATGTGAATTATTTTACTTATAAAAACAAAGCCAGACTTGTGATCAAGTCATCCCTGACAGACAGCACAGCCAGGTCTGCCTACCCTGTGACTTCCTAACAAAACCTCACTGCAGCTAAACAAACACTGGGTAAGAACCAGCCCTAGTCTGATTGGACAATGGAGAAGAACTACCATTGAGGTCATCAGTCTGTTCTCCTATCAAGAAGCTTGTAGTGTGCACTGTGCAATGCCACAGAACCTGGCTGATGTACAGTGCAGCCCCCCTCCTCCTATATCTACTATATCAAGTGGATATAAAAAGAAAATACTGAAGTAATTTTAAGGAAGACATAAAAAAGAACAGCCCATGCTCATTGGTGACTAATAGGAGCACTGGGGAAGATTTAAAGGGTGCAAGTTCTGTAACTACTGCAGCAGGTCTTCACACCACAGATGGATACAAAGGGTAGGGCCCCATCCTAGCTTTGTCCTCTATGGTGGGCATACCCCTGATAGGGGGGTGGGCAGGGCATTGTCGCAAGCAGAACATGGCCTAGACCTGTATAGAACTGTATGGCAAACTCAACACCTTAGATGGGGGGACGAGAGCGGCCGGAGGTCATGTTACGGGCCATAAATGTGAGGTAAGGTATTTACAGCCATGAGAGGGAGGTAGGGGGAGAGGAGAGCAGTGGGATGACAAAGGCACGTAAACTTGACCACGGTAATCATGGATCAGCAGCCAAGATTGCCGTGGTCAGCACAGACAGGGGGACGCAGGATTAACCAGGTTTTTTACATCATAGAGGGGGACAGATTAGACAGCACAAGCACTGTGCCTTTTAATCTGCTATAAGGGAACAGGATTTTTTTGGGTTACAACCTTTTTAAGCCTTTAAGAAAAATTGTCCTGACTGCAAGCACTTCTGAACAAATTCAGTGTATGAGTATTTCCAATAGGAAGGCTGAGGACTGGATGAGTTTCCTCTCAATAATATGCAATGGAGAAACCTAGCTTCTAAATTTTAAACCTTTTGTTAGGACAGACAGTGTTCCAATCTAGTTTACAATTGATGATGAGATCTGCAAGCACAGTAAAAACAAGGTAATTATGGCAAACACAGCTCCCAAGCCTCCCTCACATATTTTGTAATAAAAACATATTTGACATTCTGAAGCTTCCCTCCAACCACTTTGTGTGTATATATATATATATATATATATATATATATATATATATATATATATATATATATATATATATATATATATATATATATATATATATATACACACACACACACACATACATATATATATATATATACACACACATATATACATACATATACATATATATATATATATATATATATACACATATACATACACATATACATACACATATACATATACATACACATATACATACACTGTGATTCTATACTTGCCAATTATGCGGCAGAAATCTCCCTCTACCGAGTCTGGCTACAACCATTTTAACAGTGGCCAGCTGAAGCTGCTGCCTGCTCACTTCCTGGATTTATTACAGACATACACCTCCAGCTCGGCAGCTCTGATTGGCCCTCTTATGATGCATCCCCCCTCCCTTCCTGGCAAACTCTCATGAGAGTGAGAGAGCTGTGCATGATGTCATACGCCTAGGCTTTTTACCAGTCAAAAAACAGAATGAGGGCTGTGTAAGGTATTTATTGGAGGAAAAAAATGTTTTACTATCCAAAGTTAAAACAAGGGCAGAAGATTTAATAGATGGAAAGTTGGAAAAATGATCGAAGTTCCGCTTTAATGAACAGAGAACCAAGTATGATTTTTCAATGCTGGAGTTATATAAAAAAGGAATGGAGGGAAAAGGGGATTTGTCTGTTTTAAGGCCCCCTTTACCTTATGGGATCGTGGCAGGAGCAGTTTCCAGGCTCCCCCGCTGTGAGGAATCGGCGGGAGGGCCTGTGATTGGTTCTCCAGGTCAGCTGACCTGGAAAATTCTGGAATTCCAGGGGGTCCTTATATAAAGGGCTAGGTTACAGGGTCCGGGGCCAGTCACCGAAGATCAACAGCGGACCCCCCCCCCCCGCTCCCTTGTCGCGGCTATGTTATGTGGTATGGTCCCCTTTGCCAATTAAAAGGTAAAGGGGGACAGTTTTATGAAATATTATTAAAGTCAGATTTGTTTTTCAGCTTGAGTCTTAGTGGCTGAGCTGTAATTTATTAAATATTTGGTGTTGACAGATGTTAATTTATTTTGAATAAATATGTTTATTAAACCAATAATATATGCCGCGGCCAAATTTTATCCAATAAAATTGTTTAACAAAGTGGTTGTACCGAGTTTTCATTTTGTCCGGGCATTCCTGCCCATTTCTTCTTATTACGCTATGTGAATGGGGACAAGTAACAAATATAAAGTAGGTGCTTTTCCAATTTCTATTATATTCTGTCTAGGATCCAGGAGGAAGCAGTTGGCACAAATGCCAAAATAAGCACCATCATACCATAAAGGTGATTTGTGAAAGATATCATTCATTTGAACACAAAACAAACAGCAGTATTATTCGGTTATCATAAAATTATTTTTTTCATGAAGCATTCCAGCATGACCTGGCAACAGTTAACTCAAAAGCTAATGTTTACGGTTCTCATTTAAAAGCGGATTAATTCTTTACAGAAACGTTGTTTCAAAAGAAAGGGAAAAAAAAGTGCTTTTAGACCAGCCATTTCTTTTATGTGCCCATACTAAAATATTACAGGTCATTTTATCTCCAAATATTGTCCAGAAAAACAAAACAAAAAAAAAAAACATTCCCACGGGGATTACAAAATCAGCTACTTTACACTATTAAAAAAACAACAACTTTGAAACGGCCCACAAGGAAGCGGGAAGCACATTTATACCTGCAATTTACACACAAATGGTGATCAGAAAAATCACACCTACAAAATAAAGAAAAGTGTAATACAATTTAAAAAACTAAATGATTTGATGGAAACAAAAAAAAAAAAAAAAATTCAACATGATCTGCCAAACTTCTTCCATGGATGGAATTGCAGCTGGTTCCACATTACAGTGTTTGGTGCTACACAAGTAGAGAGGAGAAATCTTTTCATCATGAGGCTGTCACCAAATGTTTATCCTTCATTTATGTCATGTGTTTATAAAAAATAAAAAAAAAGAAAAGGAAGAAGAGGTATTGAGCCTTGACTGAGCCAAAGTAGCCATGTACACATACCTGACTGATGCCTGTGGTCGCTACTCCAGTGATGTCCACGGTCTTCCGGGTCTCAGGCTGAAAGGCTGCCTGCTTCATTCTGAACAGGTCGGCCGCTCGGCACGGTCACCATTCAGGCAATGCTGTGCATTCTCTTAATGAATGAATGCAAAGGGTTCTCTGCTTGGACAGAGTGAAGAGATTGGGTGGGGATGTCACACTCTCCGCCATGTCCAAATCAGTGGATACTCTCAATTTATTTTCTGACTTGAGCTTGAGAGTCAAAAGGTAAAAGGTCATCTGTTTGTCTGTGGCTGCCTTGCCAGTGGTTGGACTCTAGACTGATCACATTCTGGCACCCAACTATATGCAACAGAATTCAATAACAAAGCTCCACAGATCATACGAATGTTAAAACTGAACTCCAAATTTGAATTTTTTCTGCATAGTTCTATTGTTCCAGCTTTGACCAATGTAAGTATGCATATGCTATATCAGTGGGACTCTGTGGAAGTGGAGAATCACTGGGGTAGTCACTACTACTACCGTGATCTGTGATGTCTTCCGAGTCCAATGCTGAATAACTGCCCTGTTGCATAGTGAACGCAGAGTCACTTACCCAGCCCTGGCATCATTCACATTTTTCTCAATGAGTGGAGAGGAAGAGTGGTGACATCACAATGTCCACCTTCTCAACAGAAAACACCTTTCATTCCTTGTGAAAAATGCAAGGTGTTCTGTAGATGACAGCTGTGCTGAGTGAGTGACCCCCTCCTCCGTGTACTTTTTTTTTTGTTTTTTGACGGTCAGGTGCCCCCAATTCCTGACTTATTAGAACTAGGCCAACTTTAACAAGGTACTAACAGACCTTTATTGAAGTCTGTAGAGTTTGGGCTGTGTACATTCAATGCCTTAAAAAAGTATTCATACCCCTTAAAATTTTCCACATTTTGTTATGTTACAACCAAAAACGTAAATGTATTTTATTGGGATTTTATGTGATAGACCAACACAAAGTGGCACATAATTGTGAAGTGAAAGGAAAATGTTAAATAGTTTTCAAATTTTTTTACAAATAAAATATGTGAAAACTGTGGCGTGCATTTGTATTCAGCCCCCTTTACTCTGATACCCCTAACTAAAATCTAGTGGAACCAATTGCCTTCAGAAGTCACCTAATTAGTAAATAGAGCCCACCTGTGTGTAATTTAATCTGGGTATAAATACAGCTGTTCTGTGTAGTCCTCAGAGGTTTGTTAGGAGAACCTTAGTGAAAGGTTGTAAAAAATAAAATGCACCTGTAAGACAAAAGGCATAATGAGCTAGTATGCATTGCATACTAGCCCATTGTGAAATACTTATCTTAGAGCAAAGCCCTCTAGCGGCGTCCACACACCACAGGTGGCTAACATCTTCCCCGTAGTTTCCTCTGGATTTGTGGGGTCCGGCGCTGTGAGTGGCTGGAGCCGCGATGACGTCAATCCCGTGCATGCGCACAGGAGCCGCTAGTTGTGGCATAGGGCTCTGAAGAAACACAGGCGGCTGTTCCTTTAGAGCGTATGTGCCAGTGGTTTCACTGGCTGCAGGTACAGTAAATATCTCCTAAAAACGGTACGGGTTTACTTGTTTAGGAGATATTTACACTACCTATAGGTGAGCCTTATTATAGGCTTACCTACAGGTAAAATTCTGTAGTAGAGTTTACTTCCTCTAACAAAAAGCATCATGAAGGCCAAGGAACACACCAGACAGGTCAGGGATAAAGTTGTGGTGAAGTTTAAACCAGGGTTATGTTATGAAAAAACTTGACAAGCTTTGAACATCTCACGGAGCACCGTTTAATCCATCATCCGAAAATGGAAAGAGTATGGCACAACTGCAAACCTACCAAGACATGGCCGTCCACCTAAACTGACAGGCTGGGTAAGGAGAGTATTCATCAGAGAAGCAGCCAATAGGTCTATGGTAACTCTGGAAGTTACTGCATGCACTCCACAAATCTAGCAAGAAGAAAGCCATTGTTGAAAAAGCCACAAGAAGTCCCATTTGTGAGAAGTCATGTGGGGGACACAGCAAACATGTGGATGAAGGTGCTCTGGTCAGATCAGACCAAAATTGAACTTTGGCCTAAAAGCAAAATGCTATGTGTGGTATAAAAAAAAAAAAAAAAAACACTACACATCTCCCTGAACACACCATCCCCACCGTGAAACATGGTTGTGGCAGCATCATGCTGTGGGGATGATTTTCTTCAGCAGGGACAGGGAAGCTGGTCAAAGTTGATAGGACCAGCCAAATGCAGAGCAATCGTAGAAGAAAACCTGTCAAGTCTGCAAAAGGACTAGAGTCCGGAGGTTCACCTTCCATCAGGACAACGACCGTAAACCTAAACCCCAGAGCTACAATGGTATGGTTTAGATCAGGGTTTCTCAACTCTAGTCCTCAGGTTTTCAGGCTGTCCATTATTTTGAACAGGTAATTTAATCAGTTTCACTGCCTTAGTAATTACCACAGCCATTTCATCTGAGGGAAATCCTGAAAACATGACCTGTTGGTGCGCTTGAGGACCGGAGTTGAGAAACACTGGTTTAGATCAAAGCATAATCATGTGTTAGGCTCGAAGTTCAGACCTAAATCCAATTGAGAATCTGTGGCAAGACTTGAAAATTGCTGTTCACAGACGCTCACCATCCAATCTGACAGAGCTTGAGCTATTTTGCAAAGAATGGGCAAAAATGTGCACTCTAGATGTGCATAGCTGGACATACCCAAAAAGACTTGCAGTTGTATTGCAGCGAAAGGTCGTTTTACAAAGTATTGACTCAGGGGACTGCATACAAATGCATGCCACACTTTTCATTTTTTTTTACAAATATATGAAAACCATTTATCGTTTTTTGGTTGCAACATCACAATGTGAAAAATTTAAAGGAGTATGAATACTTTTTCAAGGCACCTAATGAGGGGCACAGTGCGTGAATCTCAAGATTTTGAAGACAGCCTAATGCAACACGTGGCATGTCACACAGTAAAGATCTAGCCAGAAATGGGTTTCAGATAAAGATTTTTTGATTTGATTTTGAATTTTTTGTTTTTTCGAATAATGTTTAGGGGTTTTGAAAGAAAGTAATATATCAAGAAATGCTCTTAAGCTTGCTTTCTATAGAATGGCTTTTACAAGTTAGGCAACTGGTCTTTACCTTTCTATTTTAGCTTGAAATATACAAACAGTATTACATCACTGTGGGTTTGTCATAGGGCTAACCCTGGCCTACAAGTGGGACTTTCTACATCAGTGGTGGTGAACTTAAAAGGGTCTTTAGGGCCTTAAGTGTGTTCGACAGCCAAAGTGCCAAAATCGAATATCTATAGAATGTAATACTACAGTAGATGATCCAATGTGTAGTGTGTGGACATATCCTGATATTGAGAGGGAAAGCGGTGACTACAGGTTCCTGGTGACAAGTACAACTTGGCCACCGGCTAAGCACAAGGGCAAAAATGACAATTATTTTCTATCCACTGAACTGTTTAAACACATACTTTCAATACAAGTCAACAAATCCCAGGTTATTTCATAGACCAAAAGATTTATTGTTTTTAAGTCAACAAAACAGTTTTCAGGCACTTTGCCAATAAAAAGTCAACACTAGCTATTATATTAACCACTTAAGGACCGAGCCTCTTTTTGAGATGTGTCGTTTACAAGTTAAAAACATTTTTTTTTGCTAGAAAATTACTAAGAAAAAAAAATGTATAATGTGTGGGGGGTTCTAACACCCTAGAGAATAAAATGGCGGTCTTTGCAATACTTTGACACACCGTATTTGCGCAGCGGTCTTACAAGCGCACCTTTTTTGGAAAAAATACTTATCTTTTTTAATTAAAAAAACTTTAACAGTAAAAGTTAGCCCAATTTTTTTTTATATTGCAAAATATAATGTTATGCCAAGTAAATTGATACCCAACATGTCATGCTTCAAAATTGTGCCCGCTCGGGGAATGGCGACAAACATTTACCCTTAAAAATCTCCATAGGCGAGGTTAAAAAAAATTCTACAGGTTGCATGTGTTAAGTTACAGAGGAGGTCTAGGGCTAGAATTATTGCTCTCGCTCTACTGATTGCGGCGATACCTCACGTGTGGTTTGGCGATACCTCACCAGTTTCATATGTGGGCGCTACTCACGTATGCGTTCGCTTCTGCACGCGAGCTTGGTGGGACGGGGCGGGTTTTAAAAAAAAATTTTCTTGTTTATTTTACCTTTTATTTTTACACTGTTTAAAAAAACAAAAAAAAAATGGTGTCACTTTTATCCCTATTACAAGGAACATAAACATCCCTTGTAATAGAAAAAAATATATAATAGAAAAAGATGCGGCGCTTAGAAGTTGGTTTAGGTGAAAACAAGTGTAGGGAAAAAAACGAAGGCACAGTCTTATCCTCATAGAATAAAAAATATATATGCACAAAAAATATAATCAAATAAATATATGCACAAAAACAATCAAATAAGTGATGCTGTGATGTATAACAATTGAATATAGGGGTGAGCACTAATATCCAAAAGAAAAATAATATATCAGCATATAAACAATACCAAATAAAAAAAGGGAGAAAAATCCAAGAGTATAAAGTCCACAAGATGAAGAAATAATCCGTGATTGAGAAGAAAAGTGCCAAATAAAGCAGATGAAGATGCAGGTAGGGAAATCTTCTATATCACGTCACACCCGGGGTGTAAAATCAATTGCGCTCACCGGATCCCGGTGACTGCTATTACGGCAGTCTAAATCAGCACAGGGAAATCTGTCTCCCCACAACCTTAGCGTACAGCGACCGTAAGCAGCAGATGATTCTCAGGGGTATAAACAAAAAGACAATCCATAGCGTAATATGTCCGAACAGTTGATTTAATAAAAGGAATTGCACTTACAAGATCATGGTGAAAACCAGTGTATGATCGTAATAACAAACTTCGGCGTCTCCGTCTATTGCCTCCACTTCCTAGGTTCGTGTAAAGCCCAACCGAGAACGGACGTGAGGAGCCTACGACGTCATCACGTCCGTTCTCGGTTGGGCTTTACACGAACCTAGGAAGTGGAGGCAATAGACGGAGACGTCGAAGTTTGTTATTACGATAATACGCAGGTTTTCACCATGATCTTGTAAGTGCAATTCCTTTTAATAAATCAACTGTTCGGACATATTACGCTATGGATTGTCTTTTTGTTTATACCCCTGAGAATCATCTGCTGCTTACGGTCGCTGTACGCTAAGGTTGTGGGGAGACCGATTTCCCTGTGCTGATTTAGACTGCCGTAATAGCAGTCACCGGGATCCGGTGAGCGCAATTGATTTTACACCCCGGGTGTGACGTGATATAGAAGATTTCCCTACCTGCATCTTCACCTGCTTTATTTGGCACTTTTCTTCTCAATCACGGATTATTTCTTCATCTTGTGGACTTTATACTCTTGGGTTTTTCTCCCTTTTTTTATTTGGTATTGTTTATATGCTGATATATTATTTTTCTTTTGGATATTAGTGCTCACTCCTATATTCAATTGTTATACATCACAGCATCACTTATTTGATTATATTTTTTGTGCATATATTTATTTGATTATATTTTTTGTGCATATATATTTTTTATACTATGAGGATAAGACTGTGCCTTAGTTTTTTTTTCCCTACACTTGTTTTCACCTAAACCAACTTCTAAGCGCCGCATCTTTTTCTATTATATTTTTCTATTGTGAGGTTTTTGGACTAAACCTTTGGTGCTGGCTGCTTTTGATTTCACAATTTACATCATTCATATCATTTTAGTATTTTTATCACTGTAGCATCTTTTGAGCGCAGCTTTTGTATTTGTATTCCTAATAGAAAAAAAAGCATGACAGGACCTCTTAAATATGACATCTGGGGTCAAAAAGACCTCAGATCTCATACTTACACTTAAATGCAATAAAAAAATATATATAAAAAGGCCCTTTAAGAGCTATGGGTGGAAGTGACGTTTTGACGTCGCTTCCGCCTTGCATTGTTATGGAGACGGGTGGAGGCCATCTTCCCTCACGCATCTCCATGCCCAGCAAGGGTGAAGAACCGAACGCCTCTGCCACTGCCGACGGCTCCGGTAGGCGGCGGAGGGCACCGTTGCGTGGCGGGAGGGCCCCTCTCCCGCCGCCGATAAAAGCGATCTTGCGGCAAATCCGCCGCAGAGATCACTATTATCAGAAACCGGACCGCCAGCTGAAAAAGAGGACACCAGGGTTGTGGCAGCTAGCTGCTGCCATAACAATGATATCCCCCTTCAAGTTAAGGACGTATATCGACGTATATTGGCGTGCGGTGGTCCGGAAATGGTTAAAGTAAAACTATGACCTAAAGTTATAAAAATAGCTGCTTAATAAAAACTACCTCTATACTTCGTTTTTGCTTATTCCCCCTTCAAAATCTCATTAAAAAAAAAAAAAAAAAAATGTTGATCCTGCCAGTGAAGTCCAACTAATACAGGAAAACACAGAAGTTCCAAAACAGGCTGACTTTACAAGCACAACATGAGGCAAAGACGATATAAAATCTCAAAAGTTTCTTACAATTTATAAAATATAATCACACAGGAAGCAATACAAAATTTGACATTCAATCCAAATAAAAAAAAAATAAATAATAATAATAATAAGTAGATATCTATCTATATCTACATAATCTCATGTTTTTCTAGCACATCTCAAAGATGTTCAATTGGATTAAGATCTGGAGAATTGGGAAGCCAACACCTCAAGCTCATTGTAGTGTTCCTCAAAACCATCCTTGAACCATTTTTGCAGTGTGATAATCCTGCTGAAATAGGTCACTGCCATCAGGGAATAGCATTTCCATGAGGAAGTGTCCTCGGTCAGCAACATTGTTAAGCCAGGTGGTACATGTCAACATTGACATGAATGACAGGACCAAGGCTTCCCAGCAGAACATTGCCCAAAGCATTACACTGCTTTTACCGGCTTGCCTTAATCCTTTACTGCACCCTGGTGCCATCTCTTCCCCACGTAGGCGACGCAGACGCATCCGGCCATCCACACAATGTAAAAGAAAACATGATTCATCAGACCAGGCCACCTTCTTCTATTGTTCCATGGGTCCAGTTCTGATGCTCACGTGTTTATTGTAGCCACTGTTGACAGGGATCAGCATGGGCACCCTTACCGGTTTGTGGCTACACAGCCCCATAAACAAAACTGTGATGACTATTTTTACTGCTTTCAACACAAACTTCAGGGAAAACATGTTTACCAGCTGCCCAATAGATCCCACCGACTCTCAGATGCCATTGTAACAAGATAATCAATGTTATTCCCTCTGCCCGTCAGTGACTTTAATGTTATGGCTGATCGACACACACACTATAAGCAAATATATTTAATCGATCGGTTTTAAATCATTTAGGGCTTTTACTAAATGTTATTTTCTGCAAACAGTACTTTCTTCAGATATAGAATATAATTTGATAATGCTCTCGATAGTGAAGCGGTCGCACACACACCTAATGACTGTTGATCTTAGACACTATAGCAACAAGCAGAGGTTTGTTCAGGAGGAATGCAGGGTATGTGAGGGGGGGGGGGGGAGGGGGTACAGCTGAGAACGACAGGCCACTCTACTAACCCACAAATTCTTCTGGTGGGCTTTCATCTTTAGAACTATCTCAAAATTATCCTGTGCGTAATAAGTAATGTGATAAAAGAAAATTCCATTTCAAAGTACGATCTGAAGAAATCGGTTTCTGGGAAGGGAAAACAAGACTACAGGAAATTAAAAGATTTTGTTATTGCAGCTTTTCATAAACTTGCTACAAACTAGATACACAAAAAAAAAAAAAACCACAATAAAAATGTCCGATTATAAACCATAACAGCAATACTATTAAATATGCCACTTTAAAGAACTACAACATGAACACCCAGAAAACAGGAAGACTGTTATATATATATATATATAACTTTTTTTTAAATCTAGCTTTGAACTTTATTTGTTAAATATATTCTTAACCCTGGCTTAAGCAAAAATTTCAGTGTAACGCTTTTTGAGGTAGCACTTCTTGTGCTAAAATTAGAAAAAATAATGTAAAAAAAAATAAAACTATGTTATACTCACTGAAGGAGGAGGATTTCTACTAAACCAGATGCCAGCAGCACAAGAGACACATCACACTGGTTTTTTTTTGTTTTTTTTTAACTAAAAACTTAGAAGTTAAGATTAGCCTCTAGCAGAATTTTAGGGAGATTTCTCCTCACTTTCTGTCAGGATAAAAAAAAAAAAAAAAGTTAGTTTTCACTACTGTTCATGGTTTCTTCTTCTGCACCCCTTAGTTCATGCAGGGACAGGAAGTGAAGGAAAATCTCAGACGGAAACTTTATTTCTTCCCTACTCTATCAAACTAAACATTTTGGCTGGAGATGTAATCATTTTCTAAAGCACACAAATAGGAATATTTTTCCCTTTTAATTTTCCTCTGTTTTCTATGCTGTGGTCTGATTTTTCTGCTTACCTATTTGCAGATCACCATTTAAAAACAAAAAACCAACAATGGAAGGACACAGGCGCTGCAATAGGAAGTGTGCCATTAATAAAAAAAAACCCGAAAAAACCCTCATTCTTTTAACTAGACCGTATACCACTTCTGCTATGGAAGAGGGAACTGGCTGGCGTCCACAGAATGGCACGCGCATCAATGAATTTCTTCACACTTGTAGAGTCAATGAAAGTCTGATACATTCGGGTTACAACTTGTCTACAGCCAGACCACTAAACTTCACTGGCAATAAAGATGCAGCATCAAGTGAGTGAATTGGCACAGGCATCATAAGACGACTATACTTTGGTTTCTTGTGTTTCCCTGCTGTCATGATTTGTCCCTTGAGCAACATAAGATTTTTTTGATCATGATTTTTTCCCATGTTCCTTAACTATCGCTGGCCAGTAAGGGCAATCCCCCTGGGTATAGAATGGCTCCTGTTGACAGGGCCAATTGACAAACTGCATTTGAATTGACAACTGTGTCTGCAGTTTTGTTCTGAGTCTTAATGGCTATATCTGCACTACTTTATTCCTTAATATTCACTAGAAATCACATCAACATAAAAAATGCTTGTGTAACAATTACATCACTATTGGCTAACAATAGACAGGTCAAATCCCAGTCACCAGGGCAACTATGAAATGTCTGGCCATGGACATCTATATTTTGCTGCTGGATTGACTGCCATTTCCTCAGTCACCACTACATGGCGTCTAGAAGAAAACTAGTAGCCAACAACACAAGTGCCTACGTGTTTGTTTGTGTGTGTCTTGGTTGTGTTTTTGCTAGGAGCCCCATTGTCCGTAGGACTAGTGTGTAGCTGTGGGGGTTATTTACTAAAAGCAAATCCATGTTGTATTGCAAGTGCACTTTGAAGTGCAGTCGCTGTAGATCCGAGGGGGACATGCAAGGAAAATAAAAAACAGCATTTTAGCTTGTATATGACTGGATGATAAAATCAGCAGAGCTTCCCCTCAGATTTACACAGGCTGCACTTCCAAGTGCACTTGTAGTGCAAAGTAGATTAGCCTTAAGTAAATAACACCCCCCCCCCCCCCCCGTGTCAGTAGTCTACAAATTTTGTTTGTGAATATGGACCAGTAAGGTGTGTATTTATTCTTCAGTAAAGTGCATATAAATGTCACAAAAGGCTATTTTTAAATGTCCCAATAAGCTGTTTTTTTTTAACTTTTAAAGGTCATTGTTAAATGAGAGTTAAAAATACTCAGGTATGCAATAACTTGGCTACTGTTTGTTACAGATGGCTCATTCAAACAAACCTTAAAACCGGTTGAAATGATTTTGCTGTGCTAAACAACCACTCTTTGATGTGCCATATTTTGCTTTGGTCCATGTCATAACTTTATTTACCATGAATTCCTTCTAAATCCCCAAGTTTGGACACTAAAGCCTCTCAATCCGTAGAAAATGAAAGATTTACGTGGAAAGAATTTGAAATGCATTCTATTAGCATCCTACATGGTGCAGATTGGAACTTGGCTTACGCACTTGTATAGTACAATTAGTCGTATTCAGAGATGAACTGTGTGCAGAAGCAAACTATGTAGCATTAATTTTATGTAGCTCCCTCAAATTTGCCATAAATGTACAGCTTTTTCACAACTTCTGCAGAAAGTATGTAGTAACATATTCTGGTAAACTTGAGGAAGCAACATAAATTGTTTAAAAGAGAAGTGCGTTTGTTTTTTTTGTTTTTTAACCCAAACTCACCTAGGTGGATGGAGCATCAGACCGATGGTACATCTGTCCCCCACCGCCTCTGCACTGAGAACCGAGCCACCAAACATCGCCGATGGCTCAGTTCTCTCCGCTCCCCGAGCAGAGAGCTGCTGCCCGTCAATAGGCAGCTATGCTCCTTCATGCTCACTGGAGAGCTGAGCTGTGGAGGGACGGCTCGCTGAGAGGCTGAGACGGGCATCAGTCCAGTCACCTGGCGGATCCAGACTCTATGGTCGTGCCTGGACCGATTCCAGTGACGTCAGCAGAGAGCGGACTTCAGATGACTCTCCGCTGAAAACGGGTCACAGGAGTGCAAAACGGATTACACGTCTGTGACCCATAAGAGAAGCCCAGCCAAACGAGCTCAGGCTGGACTTCTCCTTTAGATTAAAGCGGAGCACTTTTTTTTTTGGATAGCATAAGTGGAGTACATAATTTTATTTTAATAATGATGTATAGAAAGATTAGGACAACTAATGTTTTTACGGCTTTATCCCCATGGGAAAATTCACCACCACTTTCTGCACAGGTGACAGCTTTGGGGTGACATTCTGTTACCGCTGTCAGATGTTGGACTAGAACACAGTTAGCAATAAAACCCCAACAGAAATTTTTAGGCTGAACTCCGGCCAAAAACAATATTTGTTTAGTGCACTGTAAACAAATTGGCAATAATCAAGCGCATGCCATTTGTAGGCTACAGTATTCTGCAAAAAGAACCAAATGTCTGGAGCCAAGATTCAGTTTCAGCTGGAGTGCACTGATCATAGTTGCACCTTGTCCACTGAAATGCAAAGTACCTAAGTGGTTAGCACTTCCACTTGGCAGCACTAGAGTCAGTTTGCATGCTCTCCCTGTGCGGGTTTCCTCCAGTAACTCAGGTTTCCTCCCACACTCCAAAGACATGATGGTGGGTTAATGGTCTCCTGTCTATATTGGCCCTAGTATGTGTATGTATGAATGTGAGTTAGGGACCTTAGATTGTAAGCTGCTAGAGGGCAGGGACTGATGTGAATGTACAATATATGTGTTGCGTAAATTCAATGGAAGAGATGCCAAACCAGTGACCTTCTATGAGAACCATGTGTCTCAACTCCAGGCATTTGTTGATCCTTCTTTTCACTGCTACTAAAAAGGAGCAGCCATATATTTAAGAATATCTGCCATTCTTAAATTTAGCAAAGGCAAAAAAAAAAAAAAAAAAAGTACAATAATTAAATGTTCATCCATCTGAAAAATCAAAATTACGTAAGCAGGTCTCTGTCCACAAGTATGACTAATATAAGCTCTTGGGTCACTAAATATAGCAAGGTAAAATTCACAGTTTAATAAGCCTCGGCGGAGCTCCTGCAGCATATGTCTAGTTTACTGGTCAAGGGCAAGAGAACAGGTTGAACCAGTCCCGTCCTCTTGTTACATGCACTCTAGTAGATTGTACACAAAAGAGCAAGCATGCAGATAACCTTTAAGAAGGGTCAGCTGGCGGTCATATTTATAAATTACATACCATTATATATCAGGTCTCGCGAGCTTCCTTTCACCATCATTGGCTGCAGACTCAGGGGAGCAGCACACCATCATTGGCTGCAGACTCAGGGGAGCAGCACACCATCATTGGCTGCAGACTCAGGGGAGCAGCACACCATCATTGGCTGCAGACTCAGGGGAGCAGCACACCATCATTGGCTGCAGACTCAGGGGAGCAGCACACCATCATTGGCTGCAGACTCAGGGGAGCAGCACACCATCATTGGCTGCAGACTCAGGGGAGCAGCACACCATCATTGGCTGCAGACTCAGGGGAGCAGCACACCATCATTGGCTGCAGACTCAGGGGAGCAGCACACCATCATTGGCTGCAGACTCAGGGGAGCAGCACACCATCATTGGCTGCAGACTCAGGGGAGCAGCACACCATCATTGGCTGCAGACTCAGGGGAGCAGCACACCATCATTGGCTGCAGACTCAGGGGAGCAGCACACCATCATTGGCTGCAGACTCAGGGGAGCAGCACACCATCATTGGCTGCAGACTCAGGGGAGCAGCACACCATCATTGGCTGCAGACTCAGGGGAGCAGCACACCATCATTGGCTGCAGACTCAGGGGAGCAGCACACCATCATTGGCTGCAGAATCAGGGGAGCAGCACACCATCATTGGCTGCAGAATCAGGGGAGCAGCACACCATCATTGGCTGCAGTAATCAGGGGAGCAGCACACCATCATTGGCTGCAGTAATCAGGGGAGCAGCACACCATCATTGGCTGCAGTAATCAGGGGAGCAGCACACCATCATTGGCTGCAGTAATCAGGGGAGCAGCACACCATCATTGGCTGCAGTAATCAGGGGAGCAGCACACCATCATTGGCTTTGTATTAGCCATGGTAGTATGATGGGACAATTCCTTCTTTTGGAATGTACCACCACTGGATTTTTTTGAAAAAGAAATATGCCCACGACCAGCAAAATGGTATCAGATCAGTCAAATACACATGTAAGATCTGCATATAAAAATGGCCTTGCAGATATGCCTTTGTTTGTGAAATAGTGCTGACAGTTAACCACAAATGCTTAGAATGCCTTTAGCTTTGCACATGTCAGGTTCCTGTACAAATAACAAAAACATATGTTCAAAGGGCATAGCTCTAACAGGCTGAACACAGCAAAAGCCACGTCCATTGTCTTCAGAATACAATCAACAGTCTGCTAATGCTATCCAAAAACAATGAAACTGTGATTACATTGAAACGTCTACTTTTTTTGCTGTGTACCTTCTCTTTCATGCTCTGAGTAAGCTAGGCTGTAGTGGACCGAGTGAGAAAGGAGAAACTGCATGAAGCAGGCAATGTCAAAATTTAGGATCCATTAAAAATAAAAATACCAGCAGCTACTGGTGATTAAAGAGCAAGTGCAGGCAACCAGTAAAACCAGTCAGTAAACTACGAATGCTGTTCAGTATGTAAACAGTACATCGGTGCCAAAATCAGAAAGTCCACTCAACATAGGTTTCTGTAATCATTTGCAACCAACTTTTATGCAGCTCTGCACAAGTTTAGTGAAGTACCTCCTGAACCTGTACAATCTAAATTTACTTTATCTTTTATCAACAAATCACAATTAAAGCTCCCAAAGCAGGTTTGGATCCAATTGGTGCCTCTAAAGTGTTACTAAACCCAGGACCCTGCATTCACTAGGATCTGGTCTCCCACAGAACATGGAAATGCAATAATTTTAGTAAATATAAACTGCTAAAAACCTTTTCTCATCAGCAGTAAATAGCAGTCTTGTGACTATCGGTGTCTGGCTGAGCACTGGTTAAAGCTTGTAGGAAGAGGAGTTTTTATTCTCACCCCATTGTCCTATGAGGCTGCAGGACCCTTGACCCTCTGTCTGCACAGTGCCGATTGGCCCTGTGCTGATCACATGCACCCTCCCAGTAGATGGATTGGGGACTGTGGAAGAAGGGGAGGATCAGAGAAGAAAGGATCAAACAGCCTTTTTATGCAATGCGCAGAATTAATCCCTTAAGTTCCACAGTAAGTATAACAAGCATGCTTTACTGCATATACAGAATGATTTTAGTGTTGTGGGTTTAGCCTTTAAGCCTTTAGTTCAGCTTTTCCCAACCATTGTTTCATGCAACCCTAGGCTACCTCCAGAGGTTGCTTGGGATTCCTTGAGCTGTAGCCAAAAGATCTCCCACCTGATGATACCTGTTAAATTTCAACATTGTTACCAGTACTAGTCAGAGTCAATGTTGAGGGACCTTTGACAATATAAGATAGAGGTGCACAATTCTGGATAAAATGAGAATCACGATTTTGCTGCTTAGAATAAAGATCATAATTCTCGCGGCTTGCTTCACATTATACAAAAAAATTGGACTAACTTTACGGTTTCGTTTTTTTTAAATTCGTTGAAGTGTAATTTTTCCAAAAAAAATTGCGTTTGAAAGACTGTTGCGCAAATACAGTGTGACATAAAATACTGAAACAATCGCCATTTTATTCTCTAGGTTCTCTGCTAACAAAAAGGTATATAAAATGTTGGGGGTTCCAAGTAATTTTCTAGCAGAAATTACTGATTTTAACTTGTAAGCAACAATGGTCAGAAAAAAGGCTTATGCCGCGTACACACGAGCGGACTTTACGGCAGACTTTGCCCGGCGGACTTTGACGTACTTTCTGAATGAACGGACTTGCCTACACACAATCCACCAAAGTCCGTCGAATTTGTACGCAATGACGTACGACCGGACTAAAACAAGGAAGTTCATAGCCAGTAGCCAATAGCTGCCCTAGCGTGGCTTTTTGTCCGTCGAACTAGCATACAGACGAGCGGACTTTTCGACCGGACTCGATTTCGACGGATTGATTTAAAACATGTTTCAAATCTAAGTCCGTCCAACTTTTGAGCAAACAAAGTCCGCTGGAGCCCACACACGATCGAATTGTCCGACGTAATCCAGTACGCCAGACCAAGTCTGCCGTAAAGTCTGCTCGTGTGTACGCGGCATTAGTCTTTAAAGCAGGGTTCCACCCAACTTTACTACTTGGTCTTAAACTAAAGACCACCCCTCGTTTTTGGATATACATTTTTTTTTCTTACCTTTTATGAAGTACAAAAGGTGTACCTCCATCCCAGAATTGCCGCGGCAAGGTACGCAATTTCCTCTTCTGCCTCGGCCCCTCCTCGTCCCGTCCCCCCCCCCACTACTTTCTGGGACCTGTGCGTGTCCCAGAAAACAACGGGGCCATTCAGAAAGTGCCGCGCGACTCACACATGCGCAGTAGGAAACCGGCTGTGAAGCCTGAAGGCTCCACTGTCAATTTCCCTTAGTTGCAATGGCGGCGCCTGCACCTGAGCAGATGGAGGCAGACATTGCAGGCTCCCTGTACAGGTAAGTGTCCTTATTAAAAGTCAGCAGCTACAGTATTTGTAGCTGCTGACTTAAAAAAAAAAAATAATACATAAAAAAACTTTGAGGGTGGAACTCCGCTTTAAGTGGTTAAACAGACGTCATTTACAGACCGAAGTTCATCCCTTTGATCTAAAAGAACCAAGAGATACATTGCATCTCTGCTCTTCTCTATTGCCCGGTACACACAATCAGAAAATCGAATGAAAAATATAGGATTTCAGAGAGATCATATGAAAATCTGATAGTTAGTACAGAGCTTTCGAGAGCCGATCAGAACAGTTCACCTGATAATATTTGATCGGACATGCAGAAATTTTTTCATACGATGCCAGATTGTATGATTTTCGTTTAATCAGTACAGCTGACGTTCGAAAATGCAATACAAATGCATTACAAAACAGAACATCGCTTGCAAATTTTTATTTTGTCGTACGCAAATTTTCATGACTTTAGTAAACCCATCAGATTCGATTTGAGATTAGCATCCATGGAGGATCTGTCCTGCTGACAGCTAAATCTAATGGCACCTTTCTCACTGACCACATTTCTCCCACCCCCCCCCCCCCCCCAGCCTGATTTCGAGAGAGTGAGAGGGCTGGGCAGAACCCTGCTGTGTGTGTCTGTGGACACAGAGCGCAGCTTGGAAACAAGCCTACATGAGTGCCCCCATAGCAAGTGTCGGGGACCCCAGAAGAGGAGAATCAGGGCTGCTCTGTGCAAAACCATTATAGAGAGCATACAAGTATAACAGTTATGTTATTTATTTTTTTTAAATTACGTTTACCATCACTTTAACATCTTCTAAACATAAAAGACAACAAAGACCCTGCAGTGGGTGTGTTTGGGAACAGCTTTCTAGCTTTAAAATGGATATATCCACTAATTACCAAAAATGGAGGTGGGCTGGACTTGTGCACAAAGGCAATGAAAAACTTACTCACCAAGCATGTAGGCTGTGCTCTGTGTATTGATCTTAAAGAGTTGTAAAGGCAAATATATATATTTTTAAATAACAGGCATGTTATACTTGCCTGTTATGTGCAAAGATATTGCCCAGAGCGGCCCTGAACCTCTTCTTCTTCTAGGGTTCCCTCACTGGCGCTCCTGGCTTTTTATTTTCCATGCGCCACCACATGAAGCCGCTTCCTATTGGGGCACACGTGTCGGCTTGCTCCCGAACTGGGCTCTGTGCATCTACAGACACACACAGCGCAGCTCTGCCCCTTCTACTCTCTCAGGATTTGATTGGCAGCATCATTAACCAGTGGCTTCCGCTGCTGCCACTCTGTCTGTGAATGCACAAGGAGGAGAGCCACTACAGACGGGCACTTTGCTGGATTAGGTGAAGGCCCAGGTAAGTATTTATTGGTGGTTAGGTGGCGATACAACCACTGGGACATTTGTTACCTTAGTGCAGCAAATGCATTAAGTAAAAAAGGCCATGTACAACTAAAGTACAACTACTTTAAGACATTTAAAAATCAAGTTTGATAGTAGTTCACCTCTACATGCTCAGAAGAATAATAAAGATGTGCAATTCTACCACAAGTAAACTATGTATGGGGATTATTATTTGAATATACTCTAGTAAAATAATATGCATGCCTGCCAAATTCCATGGATTATGAAGTTACTAAACAAGACTTCATGTTAATTAATCTTACATGTAATTAACGTGACAGAAATAAATGCATCCTGTATTTGAGAACACAGTGTAAAAACTTCAGCCAGCAACACACATTTAAAATCAATATGGAAAAGATTTTTTCTCAGAGTAGTCACAGGCATAAAGGCCCCTCATTTACCATGTTCAAGGCAAAAAAAAGAGAAAAGACATTCTCTTCATGCCTAGCTATTTCCATTTACAAAAAGCTACGGGCTGGAGTATGGGTCTGAAGTACTAATGGTTTCACACCAAATCCTTTTACTCCGACATCAAAGACAAAGCATTCTTGGGATGACAGCAGTGGTACAAACACTTTGTTACAGACACTTCACTAAATAACCAATATTTAGAGTCCTGTAAAAATAATTACACTGGTAAATACATAGGATACATGTATACTGCTGTATAATAACCACAAGAAAATGTAGGACTCTTTCCCACTGGTGCGCTTAAAACGCGGTATGCATTCTCTGTATTCCTGCCTCCTAGCATGCACCTGTAAAACTTGGACATGCGAAAAAAAAAAAAAAAAAAAAAACCATGGCGGGTGCATTTCCTATAGAAACCAATGGGAGAAGAGTTTTTGAAACAGGGCACCAAAGACGCAGCATTCAGGGCTTTTCAAAATGCACCATACCTGCAGTGCACTGGTGTGAAGAATTTCATAGGATTTAAAAGGTAATTATGTTGTATTTTACATGCGCTTAACAGCTACAGCAAAAGTGCATGAGTGTGACAGGGGCCTGCCTTTCTGTTCACCTATTGTTAAAGCTGAATAAAGGCCTAAAAAAGTTTTGTAGATTTGCATAATAAAAATAAATCACCACCAATTAAATGTGCCCCGTCTCTTTTACATTTATTCAGGCTGCAGTCTTCTGCCAATGGCTCCCGCTGCTTAACTGGGGCCCTCTTTGCTGCTCCTGTCCCCTCCTTCCTGTGGAGTGCCCCCATAGCAAGCAGCTTGCTATGAGGGCACCACCTGAGCCGAGCTGCAGCTCTGTGTGCCCATTCAGACACAGAGCTGCCATTTGGCCCGCCCTCTCTCTCTTGATTGGCCAAGGGACTTGTGGACATCGCTGGAGAGAGTTTGTGTATCCAGTCCGTGCCCATTGTGGCATCACCCCCCCCCCCCCCACCTCCACAGACATGCACTTTCAATTTGAAACTTTAGCCGTATAGATCCAACCCGCTCACACTTTTAAAAGCAGTAACCCTAACAAGGGTTATACATGAATTTTTTGGATGTCATTTTTATTGACTTTACAAACCCCCCAAAAAAAAAAAAAAAATCTAGCCAAGGGCGACCTGGCCAACACCCATTCATCTCCACAAATGTTAATCTAAAAAATCCAATGTACAGCAGTAGGAAATAATCAGCCAAACAGTGACTGCATCTTATCAGATGTAGGTGCCGCAGGTGCAAGAATAGAAGCGGTGGAGAATTCTAAGGCTGCATTCACACCTGAGAGTTTTAAAGTCATGCGATTTTACTGCGATTTTGTTCAGGTCACCAAAGTAAGAGGCAGAAAAACACCTGTAATCTGCCTCAAAGAAGCTCATGTTCTTTTTTTGAGCTTAGGGCATTTTTCAGGCGTTTTGCTTCAGGTGACAAAATGCTCAGAAATTGAAAACGCCATTAAAAATGAATGGGATTTTGCTTGTTGGGCACTTTTCAGGCGTTTTACGAGCCTTTTATGAGCTGAAAATGCTCAGGTGTGAATGCAGCCTCGAACCATGTTATTAGCTTGGATGGGGAAATCAATTCTTTTTGTTCAGTCAGTGGAAATTGAACCATGTTTGGCAACCTTTAAATGGGACTTGTAGTTGCGCAACAGCTGGAGGACCACAGGTTGAGCACACCTTAGCGCATCTTTAAAAACTTGCTTTTAAGACAACAAATGACAAAAGTACATAAAGAATAATACACCTTGTGAAAACAAAGGTTCCAGGACAATGGCAAACAATCCTTCCCACATTATACAACCTCCAAAAGAAGAGTTAGCAATCTAGAGGTCAAGTCTCACCTGGAGATACAAAGGCTTCTTTGAGATACAGAAGAACATCGGAAAACCTTCTGACGTCGTTCACCAGCTGCATGATATACTCGGGATCCACCACAGAGCTGTCATAGCCATCCGAATTTGTACTGATGCTACTCAGCGAGTTGCTTTTGGTGCTCCGACCCATTCCCCAGTTTGATGCGTTTGAGATGGTAAAAAAATTTGAGGTAGAAAACCGTGAAAATCCAAAACCACGCCTGTTACCTCCGCCGTTCTGACGCAACATCCCAGCTTGCTTCCGAGAGCTCCGCAGCAAGCATTCAGTGCCACTCCCTGCCCATCAGCCACAGATCCAAACCTGAAAAAAAAAAAAAAAAATGCACATGATTATAAGTCAAGCAAGTTACTATTATTACCTGCTCAGGTTGTCACCAGGACAGGAAGTTAGGTCCATATAACCGCCTCAATGGAAATGCAAACAAGAATACTTTTCAAAGGTTCTAATCCTCCCAATTCTATACAAAACTAAAAAAAAAAAGTATCTTACTTGTGCTTTAAAGCAGAACTCCAGTCAGCCAAATAAACACAACGTAATGCAGACGCACAATGTGCAAGTTGCACAACATAATGTATATGCAACTGGAATCTTCATGTTAGCCCTCCTGTAATCCCCTATTTAAAAAAAAGACAGATTTTCAGGCAGCCCCTAAAGTTTGCCTCTTTCTCTGATGACAGTCTGCTGCATGCACATTGGTTCAGAACACCCCAGCAATAGGAGAGAGAGAAGAGACAGGAGTCAATCAATCGGCTACTGCTTTTTCATTGTCCAATCACATCTCTGTTCTTGGCAGTCATTATCACTACCTATGAGCTGAACTACTGCAGCAAAGCCATTGGCTGTGAAGTACTAATAGCCCTCCCCCTATGTAATGGAGATAAATAAAGGACCTATTTGTAGTCTGAATCAGGAAGGCAGCCTGGGTGACAACCAAGGCTCCCCCCATGGATACAGTGAAAGAGTAAATGCAGTCATGCAGGAAAAAAAATTATATTTGAAAGATTACCATGTAAAATACATGGGAAAAAAAAAAAAGCCAGATTTTTTTTTTTTATTATATCCTCTATTCTACAGACGTTTAGCCCCAGTGTGTGGGGTTCCAGCATTTAGCAACGAGTGGAGGGCACAGGTGCGTCGTCCAGCCCAGCTGCCAGTACCCTGTCAAATTGTATGAGAGGCTGACAGCTCCTGCAGCTATACGAGACACCTAGCTGTAAAAAAGTTTAGCACAATGCATGCTCAAGGACGAATACCCAAGACTCAAGTCTGTCTTTGAGGAATTCATACATGAGCACATACTGTCCTACGGGCAAGTACAGCTGGGTGCACCGTGCAACTGCAGCAGCTGTCAGCCTCTCATAGATTTTGACAGGTTGCTGGCAATGGAGCTGAGTAGAGCACCTGTGCCCTACGCCAGTGGCTAAAATGCCAGAGCCTCCTACACTGGGGCTAAATGCCCAGTGTACATAGGGCCAAAATCTCAGCATGCTATAGTGTGTATACGATTTTAAAACGGATTTCCTTGTATCATGCAGATATAACGAGGCATACCATTTTTTTTTTTTAATATAAAAAAAGTCACATACTTCCACAGAACCAAGAACAGTTGTTAGACATTATCCTCAACACATAACTGAAATAACAAGGTCTTGTAGCTGTAAGTTCTTGAAATAGCTTTATAATAGGAAACTACTGAAAGACACAGCATGATGCAGCTCTTCGGAACAGGAAGATAGTCTAAAGGAAATGCCCCCCAAAAACCACCAGAAGCTTCAGCAGGCCCTTAGTGTTCTTTATGTACATATATTACAGTGATTTTCCATAGAGAAGATTGTATTGTACATCGGAATCTGTTCTTTAGTGCCAACATAACTAGGACATAAGGTTTACATTTTGCTCAGCTGCATTTCTAATGCAAACGCGTCAGACAGCTAACCACATTCTAGGCCTAGCTTTCTCTACTACCGTTAGAGCCCATTCACAACAAATTAGTTGCGTTACACACAGGGTATCCTCGTGTTACTATGCATTGTGTTAAAGCAGCCCAATTATTTTGAATGAGCTGCCAACACACCCCAAGAGACTGAAAATCAGACATGCACTATTTCTAACGCATTAGCATGTGCATTACAATGTGAATAAACACAAGTACATTGTGCTATGCTACCTACCAAAATCCATGGCACTGCAATGCACTATTATGTGATAGAGTAACAAGTGGTAACACACTGACCAGTCAGATTCACAATGATCCATTCTGACATCCCAAAGGAAAGATGAAGAACAGCATGGTTTTCCAATCCCAGGACTGGGGGGGGGGGGGTAGGATGCTGGTTCACTTTTTCATTTTTTCTGGAAAGGTGAACACTTTAAATGCACATAAAGTATTTTTTTTAACAAGGAGAAAGGGGCGCCCCTTTCTCCTTGTTTCTTTCTCTCAGCACACTGGACCCGGCTTCCGCTCCTTTTGGTGGCAGCCCTGGCTGACTTATGGTATATATGTATATATATATATATATTTGTCTTTATACATATATCTTGCTCTTGGACTATGAGGAATAATTGGTTGAGGTACTTTTTACTTGTTTAAAAGTATTTTTTTTAGGAGTAGATTTTGGTTGAAATTATTGGTCCCGATGGAAAGGTCGCCAACATTTGATCGTGAACTTCCTATAACATCAAAAGTAACAAAACCTGAATACAAAATATCACCATTTAGCCTGAAAACAAATAGTTGTTGTGCCTTCATCTACCAAGTTCAAATGGGTCTGGACGTCCCTTATATTACAAAATCAACTCTAAAGCCACACTGGCAGACCGATCTGCTAAAAACAGACATCTGGCGGATTGGACGACAGTCGAATGAAAATGGACGTTCAGTCCGTTTCCATCCGACAGCCCATTGAAAACAATGAATCAGTGAAGTGGACACAGACCTGTCATCCGCCTGCTCAGCAGTAATTAGCAGAGAGATCCACTGTTGAGCGGGTGGATCCGCTGGTGGACTCTGCCAGTGTGAAAGGGGCCTTAAGGGTTGTACACACAGTCTAATTTTCGAGCAGCATCGGCCAGTTCAATAGAAACCAGCCAACATTCAACCTGTGTGTACAGGGGCCAGTCCAACAGAAACCAGCCGTTAGGCCAGCTTCTGTCAAAAGGGCATGATGGAAGAAGGTCTGCCAATTGGCATCCAATCAGCACCTCTCTCTGCATCTCACTGTTAGAACACAATAGCTCAACTAGGAGATCGCTGTACTAAAACGGAATAGTTAGTGCAGCAGCTTCTCCCAAGTTTTTTTACATTCAGCCTGCTGGGTTGAATGAAAAAAAAAAAAAATTAATAGTATAAAAAAGTAATAAGTACCAGGCTTTATACTGGTTACAATAAAAAGCATGCATCTATGTTCCATACTGTTTTCACATATAATAGATACGGAAGCAAAGGTTGCCGACTGTCTGCGTAATCAATGGCATCACATCCCTTGTTTGGATAAAAAAAAAAAAAAAAAAAAAAAAAAAGGCACTGATCAGAGAGAATGGGATTTTTAAAAAGTGCTTATAACAACACAGACAAAAGAAAAAATACATATAAAAATATCAAAATTTTATTAAGACAGACATCTTTTAAATTGAACATACTACTGTCGATAACAGATCATACAGTACATAGGGAGATACAACTGAATACATCTCTACATGTTTTGCCATAACGATAGCTTCATCAGGAGAACTCAGTATCAGTCAACTGTATATATGATCACTATAAACAATATCACAATTATTAGACTCAAAGAATACTCAATACATAAATCCAAGCAAAACATATCACAATCTCAAATGTAATTGTCCTGGATGAGCAGAAAGAGGAGAGGACCAAACCCCAGTTCCAAGTTACCTGTAAATTTGATGACCTGAATATAAGGTTCTAATCATATAGGAGGGGGCAAGGAATGGATCATTTGGTGAAACCACAGGAGGAGGTAAAAATAGCCTCCTATAGATCCATCTATATGGAAAACGAAGTATAGGCTAATGAACAACGGATCAAAGACCTATAGTTTATGACCAAGATGATTTCAATAGCTGTCTACCTGTAGATGGCAAGCGGCAGGAAAATCTTGTAGGGCTACAGTGATTTACTATCTATTTGGAGGTCTCCCTTTGGAGGAACTAAGGGTGAAGTAGGAATTCCACCAAAAGTTTCCAAATTGGCTTCCAAAAAAAATTCACATCCACCCAAGACAAAAAGGGTCTAAATAGAACAAAACTAAATATATATTTATATATATGCCGTGGATATAAAATTGTACATCAAAAGTCGGCTAAGTTGGATTGTACTTACATAGGTCAGTCCTTGAGCTTGCACTCCCTCTCCTGTCCTGGACCATGACAAGTTTGTCACAACAGGCCTACTTATAAGCCCCCTCCGCCAATGACCAATGGCACCGGCGGAGGCGCGGACACCAAAGTAGAGGCGGGTGCACGTGCATTAGGTCGCACCGGATGTGACGTACAATGTCAATGTCGCGTCAGGTGTCGCGCTGGAAGTGACGTGTAGCATTGATGTAAGAAGTCTCGCACTAGGCCGCGAATCCTGTGCCATGCTGGAAACAATGCCCTTAGAGGGGTGGGGGCCAAAAAGCAACACACCATAGATGAACAGGTGGTTGGGGACGATATTCCATCCAAACAACGGTCGTCACTAAGGGGTCCATAAGCAAAACACCCAGTCAAATGGCGCCAATCCTTGGAATCCAAAAACCACAAAATGATGACTCCCTGGACGTCCGTGTGGCCACCTGATCCCATTTAACCTCACCTATTTCAAGTATTTATTTTAAATTTTCTTTTTTTAAAGCAATGCGAAATCCGTTTTCCATATAGATGGACCATATATATTCAGATCAGCAATTTTACAGGTAACTTGGAACTGGGGTTTGGTCCTCTCCTCTTTCTGCTCATCCAGGACAATTCAATTTGAGATTGTGATATGTTTATGCTTGGATGTATTGAGTATTCTTTGAGTCTAATAATTGTGTTATTGTTTATAGTGATCATATATACAGTTGACTGATACTGAGATCTCCTGATGAAGCTATCACTACGGTGAAACATGTAGAGATGTATTCAGTCGCATCTTCCTATGTACTGTATGATCTGTTTTCGACAGTAGTATCTTTAATTTTAAGATGTCTGTCTTAAAAAAATTTTGATATTTTTATACATATTTTGTCTGGCTGTGTTATAAGCACCTTAAAAATCCTATTCTCTCTGATCCGTGCCTTTATATAATAGATACATTTTAGCAGCTGTCATTCTTATCCAATTAGCCAGGCTTATCATGGCTGCATTACACAGCAAATCCAGAAACTTGCTACATAAAAGCTCACAGTCTACAAACACCCAATACAGAAACCTATCAGGCGTGCAAAGGAAGTGTTAATTTGAGTGCAGCTTGTTTGACCACAAAGAGCAATTTAACTTGTGTACACAGCTCCCTAGATTGTTTCATCTCTTCACAACCAAAACCCTTTGTATTCATTGTACAGGCATGGTAGTATTCAATCACAATAATGTGCTCTTTGGATGTACAGCTATATCCCAGAAAATCTCACTAAAAAGAGTCAGACCCCATCAATTCAAAATTCTAAACGCTAAAATATATCATAACCACATGAAGACCAGGCCTATTCTGATACTTAGTTGACATGCAAAAATCAGTAATTTTATTTGCTAGAAAGTTACTTTGAACCCAGAAACATATGTATTTTTCTTTTTCAGCAGAGATCATAGAGAATAAAATGGTGGTTGTTTCAATTTATTTATGTCACACGGTATTAGAGTAGCAGTTTTTGGAAAAAAAATACACTAATGAATTTTAATGCCAAAAAAAAAAAAAAAAAAAAAAAAAAAACCACAACAATATATAATCTAACTTTTTGGTAAAGAATTAAAAAAATGATGTTACGAGTAAATAGATACCCAACATGCATAGGCGTGCACACAGGGTGTGCCAGGGCACACCCTAATCACCCTGTGCCGCGCAGATTCCCCTTACTGCTTGGTTGCAGAGAAAGGGACTGGGAAATATCTGTCCTCAGTCCATTTCTCTGTCTCAAAAGTGAGGCTGTTCAGACACCTGATATTTCACCAAAGTCACCCAATGGGGCTCCTAATAAATTGTAAAAAAAAAATAAAAAAATAATAATCATAACAATAAATTATTGCAAAAAATAATAATTGTAAAAAAAAAAGTTATAATAAAAAAAGTAAACTACTGACACCAATCCCCACCCTACTGCCATTATATATATATATATATATATATATATATATATATATATATATATATATATATATATATATATATATATATATATATATATATATATATATATATATAT
Organism: Lithobates septentrionalis; assembly: GCA_037952835.1. Lineage (NCBI taxonomy): Eukaryota > Metazoa > Chordata > Amphibia > Anura > Ranidae > Lithobates > Lithobates septentrionalis. The sequence continues at coordinate 2,377,150 of JBBDGP010002238.1, forward strand.
ATATATATATATAGTGTTAAGCTTTGGGGTGGACACCCTAATGCACTAGGCTGCGCACACCTATGCCAACATGTCATGCTTTTAATTGCTCATGGAATGGCGACAAACTACAATACTTCTAAATCTCCATAGGCAACGCTTTAACAATATTTTTTTTTTTTTTTACAGGTTACCTGATTAGAGTTGCAAAGAAGGTCTAGCGCTAGAATTATTGCTCTTGCTTTAATGTTTGTGGCGATATCTCACGTGTGCTGCCAACACCATTTACATATGCGTGCATGACCTACGTATGTGTTCACCTCTGCGTGCGTGAGGGAACAGGGACGCTTTAAAATTGTTTACTTTTATTCCTATCACAAGAAAAAAACATCCCTTTTAATAGAAATAAGGGATGATGGGTCCTCTTTACGGAGACACATGGGGTCAATAAGACTCCAGATCTCTCCTCTACCCTTAAAAGCATGAGATCTAAAAAAAAAAAAAAAAAAAAAAAAATGCTCGCTGCTTCCAGTCTCCTAGACCATAGAGGTGATCGGAGACTAACCAGTTGCTAGGATGTGAGGTGTTTAGTTTACTTTTGCCCAAAACTTCTTCCATTTCTGCTACCAAATATCTTTTTATAGTCTGTCTGCAGGTTGTTAGTGTGGTGTACACTACGTCTATTCCCAGCATATGTAACAAGAAAGCAGCCGGCTGCTGGAAACATGCATGTGCAAGACTTAGGCCTCTTTCACACGGGCGGACTGTTCAGTCAGTCTGCCTGTCAGTTTTCCCGGCGGACCTGAACGGACGCTCCATACAGGTCTATGGAGCGACGGATGTCAGCGGTGACATGTCCGCTGACATCTGACCCGCTAAAGTGTGATGGATGGAAACCCTATTTTTTCATCCGTCTGGCGGATTGGATGAAAGCGGACTCTACGGTCAGTCTTCATTCAATCCCCCATAGAGGAGAGCGGTGCTCTGACAGGTCGGTCCCTGCACAGTGTGCAGAGACAGACCTGTCATCTACCTGCTCAGCAGGGATCGACGGAGCGATCCCCCACTGAGCAAAGCGGGCTCCGTACACGGACACGTCCGTGTGAAAGGGCCCTTAGGCCTCATGCACACAGGACATTTTTACAGCTGCTCCTAGGAGCATCTTTTATTTATTTTTATTTTTTACAGCTTAAGGGCTCATGCACAATGCAGCTAAAAAATAAAAGCCGCTTTTACAGGCATTTGAGCTTTTATATCAGCTTGAAAAAGCTTGTACTTTTTTGGAGCTCTTTTGGCACATTTTTATTGAGCTTCTTTGAGCATAAACGTTTGTTTTCACAAACCCTCCCCTCAGCTAATTTTTCCTATTTGTTTGTGTGTTTGAGCTTTTTCATACATTTTTGCACGTTTTTTGGGCACTTAAGCATCTTTTCTGCTCGAAAGCACCTCTCTAAAAGGTTTTTTTCTTTAAACTCCTGAAAAAGCCATAGTTTACATGGCCACATTGGCCAACATGAAAGTTTCCAGGCAGGAAAAAAATGAGAGCTCAAAAAAGCTCAAAAGCCTGTGGGAGCCGCTTGAGCTGTAGGCCCCTTTCACACTGAGGAGCTAAAGTGCTAAAAATAGCGCATGCAAAGCACCCTGAAAGAGCCGCTCAATGCACTCCAATGTGAAAGCCCTGAGGGCTTTCACACTGGAGTGGTGCGCTTGCAGGGCAGTCTAAAAAGTCCTGCAAGCTGTATCTTTGGAGCACTGTAGGAGCGGTGTATTTACAGCTCCTAAAGCACCCCTTCCTATTGAAAACAATAGGGCAGCGCTCCAAACCCGCCTGCAAAGCGCCGCTGCAGTTTTAACCCTTTTTCGGCCACTAGCGGGGGTTAAAACTGCCCCACTAGCGGCCGAATATATTTAGCACCGCTTTACTGCCAGCGCCCACAACGCTTCAGTGTGAAAGTAGCCTTAGTGTGCATGAGCCCATAAAACACCTCTCCATGTTATTCTATATCCATAAACACACAGGCTTTTAGGCTCGATTCACATCTATGCATGTTGCTTTTGAGCGTTTTTGGAGTTTTTTTTGTGATGCTTGCCACGTTTTTGAGCAGCGTTTTTGTTGCGTTTTGCACAGTTTTTTTTAGACTGTATACAGTTTAAAAAAAAAGCGCAAAAACGGTGCAAAAACGCTGCACTTGCGTTTTTGATGCTGGTCCATTGAATTCTATTACATACAAAACGCTGCATTTTGCATGAAAAAAAGTCCCTGACCCTTTCCAAAAATGCAGAGGTACAAAAAGGCAGCCGATTTTTCCTGGCGTCGGTACTGGCTTTGCAGCTCGTTGTTTAAACCTGTATGCATGAAGCCTTCCATTATCAACAGCCAAAGAAGCAGCAGCAGAGAAGTTGGCCATAATGAGCATAGATGTCAGCATTGAAGGTGGGCCAACAAGGAGGTAGGCCTGCAATCACAGTAAATGTGAGAAAACGTAGGTGGCAGAGTGAGCCTTCAAGAAGAAAAGAGACAGATTCCCTTTAAGCTCTCTGCAAGTCTCTAATGATATAAAACGGTCACAATTCTCCTGGCAGGCTAAAACCAACTGACCTGGGCTGCTAAGGCTTAAGGAGGAACTGCAGTCTGCTCACATAATTTGTAATAAAAATACCTTTGCCATTCTGAAGCTTCCTTCCAACCACTTTGCATATTATTTTATATATACTGTGATTCTGTACTTGCCAAGTATGCTTTAGAAATCTCCCTCCACTGAGTCTGGCTGCAGCCATTTTAACTGTGGGCAGCTGAAGCTGCTGACTGTTCACTTCCTGTATTTACAGGCACACACCTCCAGCTTTGCAGTTCTCATTGGCCCTCCTATGACTCATCCCCCCTCCCTTTATGGCAAACTCTCACAAGAGTGAGAGAGAGCTGTGCATGATGTCATACGCCTAGGCTTTTTACCAGACAAGAAACAGGAAGTGGGCTGTATAAGGTATTCACTGGCAGAAAAAAATTGTTTTACTATCCAAAGTTAAAACAAGGGCAGAAGACTCAATCGATGGAAAGTTTAAAAAGGATGACGAAGTTCCGCTTTAGAGAGGGAGCCTGCGAACAGCACATCCCTTTAGCTGGTAAAACTAGTTGACATCGTAAATAAAAAAAACCTTATATTATCAGTGATGAGAAGAGGAGACTTATCTCCACCCTAACACACAAACCAAAGGTCTTGCATTATTTACTAGGAAATCATTTCTCACACATGCTATATGAATAATGACCTGTGACCGATTAGGAACAAACCCCTCCTACAACTTGTATTTCAGGCTTTAGAGATATTTACCAGCACCCTACATTTCCATAATCATATCTGAAACGCTAATGGCAAGATTTTTGTTTAAAGCTCAGCTCCGGTTCAAAATAGTTTTTTTCCCCCAATGCAGTGGGGCTGTGCCAATATTTCCTAATGGCACCCTCACATATTGATTTTTATTTAAATTTATTATAGGTACTTATGCAGTGCCATCAATTTATGCAGCACTTTATATATACTGTATATTGCATATTCACATCAGTCCCTGCCCTAAAGGAGCTTACAATCTAAGGTCCTTATCTCACATTCATACATACTGTACACATACTAGGGCCAATTTAGACAGGAGCCAATTAAAAGAGAAGTATGGAGGAAAAATGTTTCCCATCATACTTATCTAGGTGGATGCTGCATCTGTCCCCTGCCGCCTCTGAACTGAGAACCGAGCCACCAAACACCACCATTGACTCGGTTCTCTCGGCTCCCCAAGCAGAGAGCTGCTGCCTGTCAGTCAGCAGCTCTCCTGCTCTGCTCATTCACAATCACTGGAGGGCTGAGCTGTGGAGGGGCGGGGAGCAGCTGTCTCAGCGGCTCACCGAGAGGCTGAGACGGCCATCAGTCCAGGCACCTGGCGGATCCAGACTTCCTAAGTCAGGATTACGCAATGCCTGGACCGATTCCAAAGACGTCAGCGGAGAGCGGACTTCAGACCACGGTCTGCTGAAAACAGGTCACAGGAGTGCAAAACAAAACAATTGTACTTCTGTGACCCATAGGAGAAGCCCAGCCAAACCAGCTCAGGCTGGACTTCTCCTTTAACCTACCATCATGTCTCTGGAGTGTGGGAGGAAACCCACGCAGGCACAGGGAGAACATGCAAACTCCAGGCATGTAGTGCAGTGGTTGGGATTCAAACCGATGACCCCAGTGCTGCCAGGTGAAGGTGCTAACCACTTAGGACCCTTTCACACTGAACACAGTTGGATGCATTTTGAATGGCACTCAAACTGCATAAACAGCCCAAAATCAAGGTATTCCTATGGGCATAGTTCACATCAGCGCAGAAGAAAAAAAAAAAAAAAAAAAAAGAAGCAGCGCATGCTGCATTTTTCTGCACCGTAAATACAGGAAACGTGCTACAAATGCACCACACCATACTCCTTTAAGCCAAGAAAGCCAAGCCCAAAAACTGTATAGAAAAATGCACTGCAAACGGAGCGCAAAACGCTCAAGTACGCGTCAAATGCATGTAAACATGCAGTCAAAAATGCGCAGTTATGAGCAGTTTCTGGTGTGAATAGGCCCTTAACCACTGTGCTGCCCCTATCTAGCAACATCTCTAGCGACGCATACACATTTGCATATGCCAAAGCACATAGTAGCAAAGTACCACCGTATGTTTTGGTGCGGTGAGATTTTTGAAAAGGGGTTAGTCGCTTTTCACACGCAGTACATCCCATTGAAATCAAAGGGCTGCCCTAATCCTAATGCACAGAAAATCATGCACACTCCATGACACCTCCATCATAAACAGCCACAGTGTTCAGAAGTACTTGAAATCCAACCCCCCACAAACTGACAGCTGATTTTTATAACAGTTTGGTGCAGCTTCCAGCCCGTCGCTGTACACGGTTAGCAAAATTAGCCGGTTAGCATTTGTCAGCAAGACCTAGGGAGGATGAAGCAGGAGGGCACAACCATAAGCCTGAATATGTTTAGCAGCTGCCAAATCCCACACTCTCCCGAGTATTGCAATACAATTGATAACACTTACTAACAGGAAGACACAAACATAGAAGCAGAAGGCTCCGCACTGATAATCATCCTGCATTCACTACAAGGAACCTTGGCAGGGCCAGCAGAAAAAGAACAAAGATGCTTATGACAAAGATCTGCTCCACTCCTATTGTGCTGAGATGTTGACAGAAAGGGGAAAAAAAATGGGAATATATGAATAAGCGATTAAAGAAAAACACGCAAGTTTACAGTGCAAAAAACTCCAGTCTAAACACATGAAAAACTCCAATCGGGCCAGCGAACATTTAGCCCATCTCCAATCATTTCTATAAAGTGTCAAATAATCTCTCTAAATGGGACTTTTTGAAGGCAACCAAAGTAACAACCTGCGACTCTCTGTTCCTAAACACATCAAACCCGCTGTAAATTCGCATCAGTGTGAACCCAGGCTGAAAGGAAGAGCTCTCCGTATCCAATATCTCCTATCATTTCTTGCAAATGGAGACCAGGCCAATATACGGTCTAATATCTGATCTCACCCAGGAAACTTGTGTGTCTGTGTGTATCCACCGCACAACAGCAACGGTTGGTCTCAGCAGAAAAAAAAAATCAAAATCAAAAGGCATATTAGAATGTCAGTTGTTAAAGTCGTATTAATCCCAAAACTAAAAATGTGTTATATTGCAGCTTACCAATCAGTAGGTGTGGTGGCTGCATTTGTTTTTAGGCCCCCCCCCCCTTTCACCCGGTGATCAGGCCACTAACACACCTCCTGTATTAAAGTGTCCCCATGACTTCTGGGAGAAGGGTTTTACATAAATAAAAGCTGATCATTGTAAGAACCCCGTCAGTATTAAATGGTCTCAACCCTCTACCTGCTGCATCTGCAGAACAGCTTGTTCTTTTGAAAAATAACAGACTAAAGCCTCGTTCACAAGATAATATAACAAAGGATTGTCCATTTTTTTTCCATGCTGGTCTCATATCGAAAAACCAAAAGCTTACTAGAGTTACGAAAATTCTCATACGACAGAATGCAACTTCGGAAGTGATGTATTGTAATGTACTCTTTTGTTTCCGAGCATGCATGGTCAAATTTTTTTTTTATGAATACTGTACTGATTAACCACCTGCCCTGGCCACTTTTATCCCTTTCCTGCCCAGGCCAATTTTCAGCTTTCAGCGTGGTCACACTTTGAATGACAATCGCGCAGTCCTGCAGCACTTTACCCATATGAAATTGTTATCATTTTTTCACACAAAGAGCTTTTTTTGGTGGTATTTAAATCAACACTGGGTTTTTTATTTTTCGCTAAACAAAAAGAACACCAAGAGTTTTGAAAGAAAAAACAAAAAACAAAATAAAACAAAAAAAACACGGTTTTCATAGTTTGTTTATAAGGCCCCTTTCACACTGGGGCGGTAGGGGGCGTCGGCGGTAAAACAGCGCTATTTTTAGCGCTGTTTTACCGCGGTATTCGGCCGCTAGCGGTGCAGTTTAACCCCCTGCTGGTGGCCGAAAAAGGGTTAAAGCCCTTCGTATAGCGCGGCTATAGCCGCGGTATTACCGCGGTATAGCCGCGCTGTCCCATTGATTTCGATGGGCAGGAGCGGTGAAGGAGCGGTGAATACACCGCTCCTTCCCGCTCCAAAGATGCGGCTTGCAGGACATTTTTTCTTCTCCTGCCAGCGCATCGCTTCAGTGTGAAAGCCCTCTGGCTTTCACACTGAACAAACAGCGGAGGCTGTTTAGGGGCGGTTTGCAGGCGCCATTTTTAGCGCAATAACGCCTGCAAAACGCCCCAGTGTGAAAGGGGTCTAACATTTGGCAACCCGGTAATTTTTCTCCTTTACTGATGTGCGCTGTTCTGTCTGCACTGCAGGGCACTGATAGGCGGCACTGGTAATTAGGACACTGATCATCAGTGCCATGATTATTAGTGAAGATGCCCCTTTCACACAAGCTGGTTATTGGCTCTCCTCTCCTCATGCTGTCAATGTGAAGAAAGGAATGCCGATAACTGGCTTGTGTTTACATTGTGATCAGCTGTGTTTGGACACATGGTAAAGAGCCGCTGATTGGCTCTTTACCCTGATCTTGGGTATGAGGACACAGCGATCACAGAGCACAGCGCAGCAGGCCCAATTACAAGAGGACATCATATGACTCCCTCCCAGGACTGGGCGGCCTCGCTGTAGCCGTCATTCAGCTTTAGTATGGTCGGTAAGAGGTTAAACGAAAATCATTTGTTCTGGTATAGTACGAGAAAACATTTTGCGTTTGTCTCTTTGGATAATTTCCCATTAACTGTCGGGATCAGCTCTCGAAAGCTGTGTACTAACGATCAGATTATCCTACGATCACTCCGAAAGCGGTACCGTACTTGCGGACGTATAAGGCGACCCCCTAATTCTCCAGTTAAAACAACGTTGGCTTTGGGCTATACTCGCCATATAGGATGACCCTCTTCTGACTGGCCCATCAGCCCGCTGGATGCGCGGTAATCCCGCATGTACAGTAGCTTCGGCAGCGTTGTAACATCATCAGCCCACACCTCTCTGACTCTCAAAGCCAATCCGAGCAGGCTTTGTACTCATTAATAGAATGCATCGCTCGTCGTGATTGGCTCAGCACAGTATATTGTATGTAGCCAAGGCTACATACAGTATTACCACACACCCAGCTGACTGACAGATTAGGGACGTTCGTTTTGGGCCAGCTTGGCCCAAATGAACTAAAAGTGCACATTTAATACCAGCGTACAAGACGGTCCCTGATTTTTGGGGGATGTTTTTAAAACATAAAAAGTCATCTTCTACACCGGAAAATACGGTATTTTTCATCCCATTTTCCCATCATGTGTACTAGGCATTACTGGCTGCATCACCAGGTGCAAATAAAGGCAAGAAAGCCTAGAAAAGTAAGCTTAGGCTGTGTTCACACTATATGTGGAGCCGCTCACAGCAGTGGTCCGGTGTGTCCCTGGTCACCGTTTCAGGGGTAAATCAGAATTTTTGGACCTGAAATGAATTTTGACCTGAAATGGAGCCAAAAACGCACAGGACCCTTCTGCAGTGCGCTCCGCGGCCACCCCCGAGATGTGTGAATTGAGAACCAGTCACACACTCCTGTCATGTGAATTGGATTTGGGGGAAACCCGCTTCCAATCGCATAAGTGTGAACCCAGCCTAACGCAGAACTGGTAAGCTGCAATATAATAAATGTTTGTTTTGGGTTTAAAGCGGGATTCCGGCCAGGAAATTTTTTTTTTTTTTAAAAGTCAGCAGCTACAAACACTGTAGCTGCTGACTTTAAATAAGTAGACTTACCTGTCCTGGGTGCCCGCGATGTCAGCCGCCCGAGGCCGACCCGTCCCTCAGCTCTCGGCACTGCCATCCTAACTAAGGGAAACAGGCAGTGGAGCCTTGCGGCTTCACTGCCAGTTTCCTACTGCACACGCGCGAGTGGCGCTCTGAATGGCCCCGGGTTTTCTGGGAACACACACACCAAGGAAGAGGCAGATTAGGAAGACTGCCTAGCAACAAGGGTTCGGGCAAGTTAAAAAAAAAAAAAAAAAAAAAAAAAAAATTCCAATTTTTTTTTTTTTTTTTTTTTTTTTTTTTTTTTTTTAAGATTTTTCATGCTATTTTTTATTTTAGGGTGGCCCTCCACTTTAAAACCGCTATAAGAGCCTTCTGCAGAAAACTTAAAGCAGAACTTCACTCTCAATCAACCTTGACCATTTTTAATCCTTTTGTTGCTAGCCTTACTAGAATTTGACGAGGAAAAAAAACGGTGAACTTCATTTTGTAAATACTTGTCAGAGCGCTCACATTTTCCCGTCAAATTAGCGAGGGGTAATAAAACAAAGCAGGCGATTGCCCCATGCAGAAAAAAGCAGGAATCCTAGGCTGAAACATGAATAGAGGTAATGAGACAACTCTGACCTCATCTTCATTTGTGCAACACCTGTTCTGCAAGTCCTAGAATGCCCCCAGCAGGGACACAAAGTTTATTAATGAATTAGCCTATGAGTAACTACAATAGATACTATTTACATGTCATGGTTTTCAAGATCAGCTTATAAACCGTGATTAGATCACTCTGGTGTGGAACATAATCCTGCAAAACTCTGATTGACATCAATGATGTCATCAAAGTGACTCCTTTAAAACAGACAAAAGCATGGCAACCAAATACTCCACCTAATGTCATTAAACAGACTGGAGTGTTTGAACACTACACCGCTAAACTGCACAACCATTCTAGAAGGTTTATTTATACTACAGGTGCAAACAGCAAAAATAAAGTACACCACTCAGAGCAAGTACATTGATTTTAGATTATTTTTGATTAGTTGGTTTGGGCTCTTGCACATCAAACTTCATCACCACTCCGAGTCTTACCAACCCAGGGGCTTCACACGGCGGTTTAGTCTATGGGAAAGTGGATATAAAAACAAAAGGTATGAAAAAAATAAAAAATAAAAAAAAAGGTTACTTTCTTTTCTGTTATTCTCAGACCCACAAATGGAAGCATGTTCATTTTCATCTGTCTGCCCATTGACCTAACATGAGTCCGTCAGGCTTCATTTTCCCTCCATCACAAGCTGGAAAAAGCGAAACGCGTTCCATTCTTCTCCAATTCAGCCAGGGATCCTCTGCTGATAAGAATGGATGCTGGGCCCTAAGGCCCCATTTACACCTGTGTGACTTGTCATGCGACATTGGACATAAACAGCCCATGCATTTCAATGGAAGCCATTCAAATCTATGTGACCTAAAGTCACAGCAACTTTCAAAAAAGGTTCCTGCACTACTTTCATGCGACTTGAGTGCCATAGATTACAATGCAAACTCTCAAAAGTTGCAAGAAAGTCACATCTTAATGTTATCAATGCAACAGTTGTGCAATAGTCAAAGCCAAAAAGTTGCATCTATCCAAAGTTGCAATGTAAAAGACACAATGGAAATCGCACGACCTTGGAGTCGCACAAGCGTGAATGAAGCCTAAATCAAAGAGCTGTTCCTGATTAAATGAACGCTCAGTGGACACCCTACAAGTTTGATACATTGGGATTGATTTACTAAAGGCAAATATACTGTGCACTGCAATGTAGTTGCTCCAGAGTTTAGTAAATGAGGTAAAGATTCACTTTGCAAAGAAAACCCAATCACATGGAATGAAAATAAAAAAACTGCATTCTTGCTTGCACATGGTTGAAAGATAGAAATCAGCAGAGCTCCCCCTTCCCATTTCAGAGCTTCCACTCCAATATCACCTTCATCTCAAATTGCCTACAGACATAAACTAGCCATAAACTGCAGAAAAACAATTAAGGCCCCTTTTCACACGATCGGACCGTCTATCCGTTTTCCATCTATCTGTCAACCGACTATAATGCATTCCAATGGGCAAACGGATGACCATCCGCTACCCTCCGCTTCCGATCTTGTCTGGTTTTTTTTAACGTACAAGGCTACGTCGAGATACGTAAAAAAAAAAAAAAAAAAAAAAAAAAGAAGATATTAAAAGGGTTGTAAGCCCTCGTGTTTTTTCACCTTCATGCATCCTATGCATGAAGGTGAAAAAACACCTGGCAGTCACTGGCCCCCCAGTTTTACTTACCTGAGCCCCTTCATCTGTTCGGCGGGGACGCGCTGTCCCTCTCTCCACAGAGTCCCAGCTCTTGATTGGATAGATTGATAGCAGCGCAGCCATTGGCTCCCGTTGCTGTTAATCAAATCCAATGATGCGGGCGCTGGAGGGGCAGGGCCGAGTCCAGCATTCGTGTCTGTGGACGCAAATGCTGGACTCGGGTGTGCGCCCGTAAGGTAACCCCCTAGGTGAAGCGATCTCCCGAGGGGGTTACCTTGCGTGCGCGCTCCCGAGGGCCGAGTCCAGCATTCGTGTCTGTGGACGCAAATGCTGGACTCGGGAGCGCGCCCGCAAGGTAACCCCCTTGGGAGATCGCTTCTCCTAGGGTGTTATCCGATGCGGGGAGGAGCCGAAAGAGCCGCCGGGGGACCCCAGAAGAGGATGTTTGGGACCACTCTGCAAAACGAGCTGCACAGTGGAGGGAAGTATGATATGTTTGTTATTTAAAAAAAATAAAAGATCCTTTACAATCACTTTAACTGACGTTAACGGACAATGTCCATCAACGTCCGATCAGTTAAGATCAGTTTTGAAGAAATTAATTTTTTTTGTTTATATGTGAACGTAACCTATGACCCAGGCAGTAGTTGGACAATAGGAAGTACACCCCCAAGAAGAAACATGGGCAGAGATGTCTCCCAGGAGCAACTAATAAACCTGGTGCATAAAAGGCCAGGCTTGTGGAACTCAACATGTCGGGACCACAGTGGCAAAGTGGCAAAATAGTTGGAATCCATCGCACTACACAGATAGGGCACACAAGAACAAGTCACTCGCTGAAAACTGCAATACAGCATGGGAGGACCAATGCTTTCTGGGTAATGTCATCAAAGCCACAGAAACTGCTGTAAACGGATAAAAACGGATGTTAACGGAACACGAATGAAAACGGGGATTAACTGAACTTACGACGGATGAAGAAACGGATAAGAACCGATATGTTTTTAATGCGGCTAAACCGACGGGGCCTGTGTAAATGAGGCCTAAGGCTGTATTCACACAACGGAGACCTGCAAGGAGCACTTTACTGATCCGGCAGCTCTCAGTTGCGGTAGGGGGCAGTGTGGTGCGCAATTCAGTGCATCACACTGCACCCTTTGTTTGTGCAAACTTTATGTGAAGTGTACAAAATGTACACTTCATTCATGGCAATGTACAGCAGTGCGATGTGCTGCGCTGTTGCACATTACCATGTGATTCAGCAAAGTGCACTGCAATAATGTGCAGCATGTCTGCATTTGAGCACAGCCCTAGGCTGTGTTGCAGTGTAAATGGGAGACACAGGAAACAATGGTTTCCTGTGTGTCCGTGTGGTGGAAGACATTTTACAATGCAGTAAAACGTCCCTCACCGCACATAGTGTGAATTGGCCCTAAATACAAAGCCAGGATACATTTATGTAAACTGCTTCATCTAGGACAATTGTTTAGCTAATGTAAGATCCAGATACCCCTGCCCAACAACATGGCTAGACAAGACAGCTGAGCAATACATCATTTAAAGTGGGAGTAAACTCCCATACATGACTTTCACCTATAGGTAAGCCTATAATAAGGCAAAGTGGATTTGATTTAAATCAAGACGATTTAAATCATGATTTAAATCACTAGTAAAAAGGCTCGATTCAAACCAACTCGATTTAAATCATAATTTAAAAGAGCAACTGTCATCTCTGTCCCACAGTGGTTCCTCCTCTAAACCGCTGTTGACTCACCGACACGCCCATTCAACAAGGTGAGGGACGTGGTGGCAGCAGGTGAGTGGATGCCCGCTAACAGGCGCTGCCATGATGGATCCGAAACTGTACATAGATTTTCAAAACAATGGGATAAAGGAATATTCCTGAACTTTGTTTTATCTCATGGTTACTGTGAAATTGTATCAATGCAGTGCATGTTATCTCAGCTTGCAGAGCTTGGATCCATTGAATGAGTTTACCAAAAATGTATATACTGCAGAATATAAAGCCTCATGCTACATAACTAAGCTCCATTTCATGCTCAATAAATTAAAATATTAATATATCTTAAAAAGAAAACTATCTTTATATAGATGTTTACGCCAGAAGCATTTTATTAAAAACACTTATTTTTTTATATCATAGATTTTTCCCATTCTGCCTATAGGTACTGAAAACATGCATCGTTTAGGAGATATTTACTGTATATGCAGCCGGTGACATCACCAGCACATGCGCACTGAAGGAACGGCCATTTTATCTGCTTTTGACCTTCGATTTTGCAATGAATGGACTTTACCAAACAAAAACCGCATACACAGTTAGAAATTCGTACATTAAAGAAAACTTTTCCACTTTCCTCTTTTGAATTTTGTCACTAGTCAAAAACCAAACATTGAGATGACCCCACTAATGATTAGAAAAAACAAATACCCCTACAATGAAAAGGGTTAATAAATTCTACTACTTAATACCCAGCTTTAGACTGATAGGCTCAGAGATAAATATCAAGAATATTCCAACTACTTTAGGAAAGCTCTATTCATTAACCACGCGCTGCCCGTATAACTTACATATAAGTCAGCAAGGTGGCACTGCTGTGCCAGATGACATACCTAGTACGTGATCCGACACTTCCGGGCCTGGGTTGCGCACGCGGGAGCTGATCTGTGGGTACAGTGAACTCGATGTTCGCCAGCACCTGCTGATCATTCAGCACAGAGGCAGAACGGCAGTCTGCCTAAGAGCCCTTGCACACTGGGGTGGGGGCGGCGTCGGCGGTAAAACGCCGCTATTATTAGCGGCGTTTTACCGTCGGTATTCGGCCGCTAGCGGAGCGGTTTTACCCCCCGCTAGCAGCCGAGAAAGGGTTAAATACCACCGCAAAGCGCCTCTGCAGAGGCGCTTTGCCGGCGGTATAGCCGCGCCGTCCCATTGATTTCAATGGGCAGGAGCGGTGAAGGAGCGGTACACACTCCGCTCCTTCACCGCTCCGAAGATGCTGCTGGCAGGACTTTTTTTACCGTCCTGCCAGCGCAACGCTCCAGTATGAAAGCCCTCGGGGCTTTCACACTGGATACACAGCAGCGGCACTTTCAGGTAGGTTTGCAGGCGCTATTATTAGCGCAATAGTGCCTGCAAACCGCCCCAGTGTGCAAGGGCTCTAAGTAAACAAGGCAGATCGCCGTTCTGAAAGAACGGAAGGCATGGGTCCTGTGCCTCTGCAAAAGTGGAGCTGAGGATCCATCTCTTCCCCTAATAAAAGCACCTCCCACTGTACACTAAAACACTGGCTAGGCACAGTTAACCCTTTGATCGCCCCTGATGTTAACCCATTCCCAACCCGTGTCAGTGCCTATTTTTAGCACTGATCACTGTATTAGTGTCACTAGTTTGTTAGTGTCCGACTGTGTGCCACAGTATTGCAGCCCCACTATAAGTTGCTGATTGCCACCATTACTAGTAAAAGAATAAAAGTAAATAAAACTATCCCATAGTTTGTAGATGCTATAACTTATTTATTTCAGGTACTTCTATAGCACCGGCAATTTACGCAGCGCTTTACAAATACATTGTACAGTCACATCAGTCCCTACCCTCAAGGAGCTTACAGCCTAAGGTCCCTAACTCACATTCATACACATACAAGGGCCAATTTAGACAGGAGCCAATTAACTTACCAGTATGTCATTAGAGTGTGGGAGGAAACTGGAGTACCCAGAGGAAACCCACACAGGCACAGGGAGAACATGCAAACTCCAGGCAGATGGTGTCGTGGTTGGGATTCGAAGCAGCGACCCTTTTCGCTGCTAGGTGAAGGTGCTAACCACTACACCACTGAACTTATGTGCAAACCAATCAATATAAGCTTACTGGGATTTGGATCTACCAAAATATGTAGCAGAAAACATATCGACCTAAATTGATGAAGAAATTGGATTTTATACATTTTTTTATTGGATGATTTTTTTTACCAGAAAGTAAAAAAAAAGTTTTTTATCTTTCAAAATTGTTAGTCTTTTTTTTGTTTATAGTGCAAAAAATAAAACCCGCAAAGGTGATCGAATACCACCAGAAGACAGCTCTATTTGTGGGGAAGAAAAAAAAAAGGACATAATTATTTGGGTACAGCGCTGCATGACCGCACAATTGTCAGTTAAGGTAACTCAGTGCAGTATTGCAAAAAATAACCTGGTTAGGAAGGGGGGTAAATCTTCTGGAGGTCAAGTGATTAAGAAGTAAACAAAGCAAAACAAAAAAAAAAAAAAAAAAAAAAAACAAACAAACACACATGATTAAATAAATGTTCTTCGGGTTACATGCAGAAAAATCAATATCTGGAACTGACATTTTCTGTCTAGAATGACATCTTACAATAACAGAACAGCACACAATAAGGAAAAGAATCTCCTTTAAGCATGACATTATATTACAAGTCATGGTCTCGTGTATGTTTTACACATCGATTTTGTTTTCACTAGACCTTTATAATACGAATGTTCATACGAATGTGTGTGAAAACTGAAGAATCATCATAAGTTTAGAAAGCACCGTCAATTGCCCTAAAGAACTATACCCAATAAACCAAAATCTAGATCCATTACAAGAGGTAAATCCAGAATACTAGGAGGACCTGCGGCACAACAGATGTGTCAGTAGCCATACTCCTAATAAAGATTACACATGATCCTCAAACACCCACAGGGGACATCTCCATCAGCTCCATCATCAACTCCCAGAGACCATTCACACCGTCTGGCTTCTTCACTTCAGACGTTTATCACTCCACTTCAATCACCTTGTCTCCTATTTCTATGTATAGAACTAACCAGACAAGCAGTGATCTCAGATAATATGTATGTATACAGTATGGGCGGACATACATGGGTCAAAATTTGACTGAATCAGCAGAGACCGGCTGAATTTCAATCCATGTATGGGTAGGCTGGTTGTAATGAAGTCAATCTATCCATCAACTTCTGTACAACCAGCCTGTTGGGTTTTTCCTGAATGATCAGTGTCGACATTACCGGATGGCCAGCCTAAATGAATCCATGCAATCCCAGAGATAAGATCACCATTGACAGACAGATACCTCCCAAAAACTAGAGAGCTGCCCATCCAAACACCAAACGCTAAAAGGTATGCCCAAGTGCAACCTGCTAGAGCTGCACGATTAATCGTTAACGCAATTTTTTTCCCCATTGCGATCTTGAAAAAAGTATTTCCCGATTGTTTCTATGCAGAGAATTCTCTCTGCTCTGCTAAAGCTGACAGCTGTCAAAAGAAAGGAAAAAAAAATCCGGGCAGTCTGCCAAGAATCACAACATTCTTTAGCAGTGGAACTTAAGTATAAACATTTTCAACAATTTGCCCTTAAGGGCCGGTTCACACTGCTGCGATGTGGGAACCCTGCGAATCCACTGCGGGTTCCCGCATTGCAGGTTTCCCGGCGGCAGTTTACACTGCCCTATGCAAACTGCTGGGAGTGTCAGTTAAAAGTTAATGACACCACCAAATCAGTTTGCATATCGCAGTGCGATCTGCAAACTCGGACAGGAATCGGATCTCATGGGTGTTCACATTCTGCTGCGGACAAAAAAAAAAAAAAAGGGTCCTGTGCGAGTTTGATGCAAATTCAGCCATACGATTTCTATGGCTGAAATCGCATCGCACAGAGATCGCATGTGATTTGCACTGCAGTGGGGTGCGAATCACATCCGAATTCTGACATCGCAGCAGTGTGAACCGGCCCTTAGATCAAAGGAATGCACTTTGGTGTGAAAATGAGGGAAGTTTAACCACTTAAACCTTTTTTCTGACATTTGTTGGTTTCAAGTTAAAAGGAAATTGGTGAACACAGTGGAAAACATTACCCATTAGGCCCCTTTCACACGGGCCCCTCCGTGGAATGGAATCCACTTTCTCAGCTGGGAATCTCTCCGTTAATCCCTGCTGAGCAGGCGGGTGACAGGTCCGTCTCCTTTCACTGTGCAGAGCGGAGGCAGACACAGTCCCACTCACCTCTATGGGGAAAATCGGGTGAAAACGGACTGCCTGAAAACTACAATTAAAATGGCCAAAAATTTAAAGAATAATTAGGAAAAAAAATTCCATTTGGAAAGTCCACAAGTGAAATAAATGACCTCTAATGAAGAGTATGCCAGGATCGCAGCACTGCTGGTTACTGCAGAAATGATAGTTTAATTCATCCCGGATATTACACAGTTTCCAGTCCTCTGGCATTGGGACTAATAGTGTTAACTATAGTACAGTGCGAGGATTGGGTCATTAACTCTTGCCTTCTCTTTGTCCATTCATAAAAATCCTTGTATTCTTTTCACAAAGTGTCTTGTGAATGCAGAAGGGTGAGGTAAATGACAGGATCTCCCCCTTGCTCATTCACTGAATGCCTTGAATTCTCTGAAATACAAGGTTTTTTGGGGAATGGAAGAGGGGAAAGGAAATGAAGAGTAAATTGCATGATCCCCACATTGTTCTATAGATGTAACCAATTTGCGGCACCAGAAGCAGAAGGCTCTATGTAATGCCCAGAATGAGCAAAATGGTCATTTGTACAGTAACCTACAACACTGCAGGCCTAGCTACTCTTCATTAAAAAAATAAAATTTTACTTCTGGACTTTCCAAAAAAGAAATTTTTCTTGAAGTTGAGAAGTTGGGTATTTTTTTGTTTTTAAGAATATTTACCTAGGTGGATGCATCATCACTGATAATGTATCTGTCCCCTGTGGCTTTAACACTGAGAACCGAGCGATCAAAGACCACCAATTGCTCAGTTCTCAGTGTTCCGTGAGCAGAGAGCTGATGGCTGTCTGCTCTGCAGCCCCCCGCTCAGTGGAGTGGGTGGGAGCAGCAGGCTCTCTGGAAGGCTGAGCTGGGTGCCATCAGACAAGTCCGTCATAATGTATTAGTATGCAGTACATTTAAAAAAAAAAAAAAAAAAAAAAAAAAAAAACACCTCACACACTACACGTTTTCTACCACTTTAAAGCCAAAGTTTAGTTTAAACATTTTTTTTTCCTTTTTAATCAGCACAACGAATGGTATTGGCATTCAGAGTGACGTGTCCCTTGGATGCTCTTAGGCCACACTGCTGCGCTGCTGTTTGGCTGCAGCACAGGTCTACCCGTGCTTTTTTTTTGCGATTAACCCACAATTTCACATAGACTCTCTAGGAGAATGCATGTCTTTGTTGCATTTTCTGAAAGCACAACAAAGATGCAGCATGCAGGACTGCATCAAAAACACGTGATCTAACAGAAAGTCTATAAAAAAACTGCGGATTAATCATGAATACACCTGCACTGTGACCAAACTGCAAACCAGTACAATGAATCCAGCCTTAGTTGACATCTGAATGTTCTCTGACCCCTCCAATACCACCAGAGGCATAATCCTTCTGTATTCCTGTGCTGCAGGGATTTATAAGATTGGCTAAACTGTCACAGGCACTCATTGTCTATGGCTCCCCTCCTCCATTCATAGAAGCTGTACTATAGCTTTCATCAATCATTCTCTATGATCAGAGGATGGGAGGATGTATGAAAAGGTCTGCCACTTCCATTCATTGATTGTTTTTCTTTGATGGAAGCTATAGTACGGTATGAGCGGAATAGGGGGCGGAAAGGGCAGACATAGTGGGCATTCTTGACAAGTGCCTGTGACAGGTCCAGCCGAATGTATTAACTCGGCCAGCACTGGAAAATGATGGCTGCAGGGGAATGGGGGGGGGGGGGGGGGGGGGGGACTTAAGATGTCACGTAGAAGAGCGGCCCCTTCTACAGGTTTTTGCTGCTCTTTAACGAAAGGGCTGTACACATGGGCCGCATATCCGTTTAACAGAAACCGGCTGACATTTGCTCCATGTGTACGGCAGCCGGTCTGACAGAAGTCGTCTGAACATCCTGCGAAGGGGCATGACCAAGAAAAGGTCTGCCAATGGCTGACAGCACTGACCGGTGTGTCCTAGAGGTAGTGGGTGGGGGAGGGGGTGGTTTTTTTTGGGTGGGGGTGCAGTCCCCCTGTCAGACTACAATAACGCAGCAGGGAGATTACTGTACTAACATCAGATAGTTTGTACAGGATCTCCTCCCAAGATCCCCAGTTGGGCTGAACGAAAAAAAAAATATAGTGTGTACCAGACTTGTGTTAAAGCTTTATGAACTGAATTTAATATATTGATTTCTATACATCGTTTTGTTTGTTATTTTATTTCGCTGACCACCTTATAATTCACACTGTTATACCTCCAAGAATATCAGCTAAATGTGTCTAATAGGAGGAAGATAATCCCATTGTTGGGATGTGAATTTCATACATAATACTATCAGAAATTCTGCAGACAGAGGATTATGATGCCATTGTAGTCTCATACATAGTCGATCACTGGGGTTTCCACCTGACAAAAAACACAAAATCAGCAAGAGGGTGGGAAATTTCCTTAGATGGGGAGAAATGAACACATTACAGTGGCTGTGAAGCCTCCTTCATATAGACAGCCTGTTGCTTCACATGTTTCCTAACCCTGCTAAATGGAGGAGTTAGCTGTGCATATTGCAGCAAGAGCTGAAAGGAAATTACGCAGCAGATGCAGTACGAAATCTCCTTATAGTGGAGAACAGAAACCGAGATAAAAATAAGTAAATGACTCAATATTCCTCACTTATTAACAGACACCACCAACAGAACAACTATTCTAAAATATATACATTTAAGAAAGAAAAAAAAAGTAACAATAAAAGTAACAACAGCTGTCAATAAATGAACAATAAAAACTAAAAAATGATTACAAACAGCATATTCAAACAACTCAAATCAAACAAGTCACCGTAAATATATCCCTTTGGATTTAAAGGGAACTGTAGAGTTTTTCTTCCTTAGGCATACACGTATAACAGATCAAATTGTAAACGCATCATTAAAGTGGAAGTTCCACACATTACTTTTACCTATAGGTAAGCCTATAATAAGGCTTACCTATAGGTAGTGGCAATATCTCCTAATTTACATTACATGCAGCCAGTGACATCACTGACGCATGCGCTCTGAAGGAACAGCCAGCCATGCCGTTCCTTCCGAGCCCTGTGCCGTAAACTGCGGCTCTCACGCGCATGCGTGGGAGTGACATCATTGCGGCTCCAGCCAGTCACAGAGCCGGAGTCTGCGAACTCGGAAGTAAGATGGGTGAAGATGGGAACCCGCTGCAGCTCTGAGATCTCAGCGCAGGAGGGCTTCGTTTTCAGGTAATGTGCTGGTATGCGATGCATACTAGTACCTTATGCCTTTACCTTACAGGGTGTAAATAAAAAAAGTCCAGCGGTTTACAACCACTTTAAAGTGATAGTAAACCCTCAATTTTCTAAGCACTTTCAGCATCTGATATAATAACGTACTGAGTATGCAGCTTTTTATCTTTTAATCCTTGCCTTAGTTGCAGTTTAAGCTGGTGCCATGACCATTGCCCTATGTTTCCTGTGGGCTCATTTCTGCTGCAGCAGCCTATGGAGCCACCCTTGGATATAGGGGCTAGAGTTGTGTCTCCATACACTGCCTCAAAGAAACACACAGTCCCATAACCTAGGATGGCAAGGCACTTCCCTGCTCCTCCCGCCTATCTCCAAGGGAACAGACTGCACTGTCCACTGGTAACCATTCCCTGTTAAATACCAGAAGTTCAGGGAAGCAGCACTGAGAGAGCAGGAGCCAGCAGCATTGGAAGTTGTACAGTTTACTCGGGAAGGTTTCCTTTATTTTGCTCAATATGTTGGGCTAAAAAAAAAAAAAAAAAAAAAAATGCTGAATTTACTACTTTATACCAGTTATACACTAGAATTTTACTTGAAAATGTTTGTTTCCAGGACACTTGCTCATTTTTCTAATGGTTAGTGAGGTCAAATAGATATTCCAAGACAGGACATTTCAAGCAGCCACCAGTTTTCATGTTCACATGGTCTAGACTTAATTGACATGTAAGTACTTAGTGGGAGGAGTTCATTTCTCACCTCCTTTACATATAGTCTCCCTTATGTTTGGGAGTAACTTTGGACCATATCGTTTATTTATGCTTTTTTTACAGACATTGGTGCACTCACAAAACGAAAAAAAGGCGCTCACGGAAACCACAAAATGTGCGTTGGGCCAATTTTGATGCACCATTTTCTTTTAGATGGTTTTATTTATCCACTCCCAAGCTACCCCACCATGCTGCCTTTCAAGAGATTCTTTACTATGGACAATTGTCCGATACATCAATATGTCATCTCCAAGTTGCTACGATTGTTTTTATGAATATCTGGTCAATAATATGCGATTGTTATGCTTATTTACTATGAATGTATTGATATTGTCAGGTCATGTTTTTTAATGAATAAAACATGTCTTGTTACATTGACTGATCTTTTAGCCCTGCTAGATCTGCCTCATTTAAAGTCCCAAACCCTCTTTTTTCTTGTATATTAGATAGGGATGGAGCCGTGTGATCCCACACAGTAACAAAACCCCCCTCTTTTTGTTGACAGAAATTATTTACTCAAATGAACACATTTTTAAATCGCAGCAACCCACGACGTGTGAAGCACATCACCCAAAAGTAGCTCCTGAATGTTTTTTGGCGACGAGCTTCACATGAAGCGGGTTGCCACGATTTATCGTGCAACAAACACGGCAGAACCTCACTGCATTTTAGGTGCCATTCAAATGAATGACAACTTTAATGTGTGTTCTGCGCTGTCATTCACACCTTAGCGCTTTCAAATTGCGGGCAGAATCGAGGCAAATCTGACCACGATTCAAAATGCAGAGGGGTGATTGCAGCCTAACATATAGCAAAGAAACAGGTAAACTAGATTGATTCAAAAATGCTAGCATGTACCCCGTCAATTTAGGTTTCAGGTGAGTTTTAATGGTAGGTCCACTTTAACATGTAATATTACGATACGCTCATTCAGAAATTCTATGGATTCTGTTACTGGCAACACTAAAAACCCTCAAGCGTTGTCGCTATACCTTCTACAGAGCTGTCAATCTGATCTCACGAGTACAAAAGATACAAATGGTTGACAGAAAGTCAAAGGTATGTAGGCTCTCCGTCACCAGCAATGAATCCAATAGCCGCACAATATCTAGAGTCCACCAATCAGCACAGGACTGATCACTGCCAAATACTGCACCCATATTTATCTCCAGTAGGACTACATATCAATAGCTACCAAGTCCTGCTAATATATTTAACCCTGTTATACAACACCTGAATAGTCTACACTTTCCCCAATACAGTTGAACTTACTACAGCCGTTTTTTGTTTTTGTTTTTTTTTACCAAACAAAAAATAAAAGTGAACAACTCATTAAAAACCAACAAAACCGGCTTTTGCTGCAATCTTTACCTTAAAGCCAGAGATTCCCCCTGCAATGTTTTTTGTGCCACTCGCCATCTTCCATCTTTCTTTCTGCCATCACTCTTCTGTGTCGCTATGCATGGAATAGACTTCCAGCAGAGGTAGTGAGTCAGTCAACAGTAAGTGAATTCAATCATCCCTGGGACAAACATAAATCCATACTCAGACAAAAAAGTAAAAAAGGGACAGACTCAGTGGACCAAGTCACTCTTCTTCTGTGTTTCTATGAGGGCCAGCATGATTCAATCCACTTTCTCTAAGCCCAGCTCATCCTGGACAGTGACAGGAGAAGCAGTCCAGTGATGAGCTCATCTCTCCATCACTCTGCTTTCTCCTCCTATCAGCATGCTTATTTCATCAGCACAAGAACTCATTGGTTCCTTGTGCTGCTTCTTCCACTCACACTACAGCTCAGCAAATGCTTTGATGCCCCCTTACATATCTCATCAGACATAGCTCAGATGCCCCCTTACATATCTCATCAGACGTAGCTCAGATGCCCCCTTACATATCTCATCAGACGTAGCTCAGATGCCCCCTTACATATCTCATGAGACGTAGCTCAGATGCCCCCTTACATATCTCATGAGACGTAGCTCAGATGCCCCCTTACATATCTCATCAGACGTAGCTCAGATGCCCCCTTACATATCTCATCAGACGTAGCTCAGATGCCCCCTTACATATCTCATCAAACATAGCTCAGATGCCCCCTTACATATCTCATCAGACGTAGCTCAGATGCCCCCTTACATATCTCATCAGACATAGTTTAGATGACCCCTTATAACCCATCAGACATAACTCAGATGACCCCTTATATCCCATCAGACCTAACTCCTTACCTACAGTAACCCCCATCTAGCCAATGCCACCAATTGAAACAATGCTTTGGACAATCACACGGCATGGTTGTTAACACCAATGGGATAAATACTTGCATGTGTCAAAAAGCTCATTGTTGCAAGCAAAAAGGTTTCCTTTTGCCATTTCTCCATTTAACAAGCCACATTAAGAAGTCAGCCAAGAATTTACATCATATGGGTTACAGAGAATATTCAGTCTCAGACAACCCGCAGATCACCTACAGCCTCATATCTACCATCGGTCTAAACATTAGATCCCTGATTGGCTACTGTGAATTCCAGCAGATAGTGTCAGAGGTGTTTGTTTATTGTTTCTGATCATGCACAGTCTTTTATATCTTCATTTTTCTTGCATGAAAACAATATATATATATATATATATATATATATATATATATATATATATATATATATATATATATATATATATATATATATATATATATATATATCCCATGTACAGTCTATACCATTCCTTATTTTAACCAAAAATTCAAATAAAGGTTTGGGCTTTACATGCATTTTTAAAAGGCTAATCCTGTATAACCTGTACCCCATTACCCTTTATTTCACATCAGCTGTCACTGACAAATCCATTATACATTCCATTTATACAACCAGATCTTAGGTACCGACACTGCTCACAGGGCAAGCTTCTGCAACTGTGCCCGATTCAAATATCTACACAACCACATCCATAAAAAAATACATTCATATCTGGCTAAATAAAGTTTAGCAGATTTTAATGGGTCAATCACGTGAACCTCACACCTTGTAACCTGGTGAAACAGATACAAGAACACATACAGTACGTGCCAAAAATGTGAAAGTCAGACATGGCAACCTGCACTCTCCAACTATTAAGGTTCTACAAGTCTCAAGAAGTATCATACTGGCACTTTTTCAACAGATGGAGACACAATCACGTCAGTGCATGTTCCATTTCTCCAGGTCATGGTATATCTAGTAGCAGTTGGCCACATTTCACTGGACCTGTCCTGTAATTTTGAAGATGTTTTGTAGCATCTCCAGCCCACCTGTTCTTCAGTTCTCAGTGTCAGAGGGATTTTCCTGAAGAAGTGACTTGGGAAGATCTTACACATTATGGGACAAGTCCAGTTGAATGTGACCGACTACTACCAGGAGGACCATTCCTTGCTCTTGGGGTACATACAGACTCTGTACAAACTACTACCAGGAGGACCATTCCTTGCTCTTGGGGTACATACAGACTCTGTACAAACTACTACCAGGAGGACCATTCCTTGCTCTTGGGGTACATACAGACTCTGTACAAACTACTACCAGGAGGACCATTCCTTGCTCTTGGGGTACATACAGACTCTGTACAAACTACTACCAGGAGGACCATTCCTTGCTCTTGGGGTACATACAGACTCTGTACAAACTACTACTAGGAGGACCATTCCTTGCTCTTGGGGTACATACAGACTCTGTACAAACTACTACTAGGAGGACCATTCCTTGCTCTTGGGGTACATACAGACTCTGTACAAACTACTACCAGGAGGACCATTCCTTGCTCTTGGGGTACATACAGACTCTGTACAAACTACTACCAGGAGGACCATTCCTTGCTCTTGGGGTACATACAGACTCTGTACAAACTACTACCAGGAGGACCATTCCTTGCTCTTGGGGCTCATACAGACTTTGTTTCAGTCAATCTTTTAGCCAACCTTCCATTGGCTGCTCATGTGTGAACGTCACCTGGTGTGGTAAAGCCGGTTGTCATACACAACCCGATGGAAGCTGTAATGATGGGATATGTATGACCTCCCTGAAGGACCATAGCCATTGCTTGTTATCTAAGATTTTACACCTTCCCCTTGCGACAGGTGCCAATCCTTCTCTCTCCTATAGGACAGGGGTTCTTAAACTTCAGAATCCAAGGGACAAACAAGGTCCAGTGACCATCCTGGGAGCCATCAAGGCAAACGTGGCCACATAGCGACCCATCACAAAGCAAGCTTAGGAGACATTGCTATAGAGAAGAGATGGAAGAGTCTTGGCCAGGTGACTGGAGAGGTCCCAGGAGCTCCATGGAAGGTCCTCCAGATGTCAGGGAGCCACCTCCACCATCTATGGGAGGACCATCAATGTACCCCTGTCACCAATCACAGCCCAATGGAGGTAGGTTGGGTGGTCACACATCTGGCACATACCCCCCTCATGTCATCACCCAGGAGACTCTCACAGGGCCACAAAGTCAGCATGCAGAGTCCGCAAACCCGAGCAATCCCGGCATTACCTAAAGAGCAGAGCTGCAGCATCCCTCCGAGGCCCCCGGTCCCGCCGCGCCGCTCTCAGCCCCCCGGAGCTCCGGTAACGGTTCCAATAGAAGAGAATACAGCAACCAGCCGATACTCAGAACCTCCTCTGCCTGACTGGCGCCGCTACTCCTCTCCGCTCCACACTGCCGCCCCACACACGCCCACATTCACCACATGCCCGCCCCATCCTCGCCTACTGTGAGGACAGGCCCCAGCATCCACGCCTACTTCCAGGCAGGGTTAGTGTTACCAATCACGCTCTCACAGGTCGGTGCCCGCCCCTCCGAAGTGCTCCAAACTTCAGTCTCCGCCTACATTCCGCAAGTGCCTTACAAACCAGCGAGCCACGCCTACTTTCCGTGTGACCACGCCTGCTTAGGCAAGCTGTGTTGGTATGGCTGGGAGCAGGTGGTGGGAGGTCAGCATCGACCTGCAGTACGGAGAGGAGAGGAGACCACCGACCAGCAGTACGGAGAGGAGAGCACCGACCTACACTATGGAGTATGGTTGCCATCTCATCCTTTAAAACCCGAACAACTTTGAATTACACAGGTTCTGTGGTTGGTTAAGGTGGTAATTAAACTCACTTGGTACCTTATCTGCATTAAATTAGCCTCAGAACCTGTGTAATTCAAAGGTGTTCAGGTTTAAAGGGATGAGGTGGCAACTCTACTACGGAGAGGAGAGCACCGACCTACACTACAGGGAGGAGAGGAGAGCACCGACCTACACTACAGGGAGGAGAGGAGAGCACCGACCTACACTACAGGGAGGAGAGGAGAGCACCGACCTACACTACAGGGAGGAGAGGAGAGCACCGACCTACACTACAGGGAGGAGAGGAGAGCACCGACCTACACTACAGGGAGGAGAGGAGAGCACCGACCTACACTATAGGGAGGAGAGGAGAGCACCGACCTACACTACAGGGAGGAGAGGAGAGCACCGACCTACACTACAGGGAGGAGAGGAGAGCACCGACCTACACTACAGGGAGGAGAGGAGAGCACCGACCTACACTACAGGGAGGAGAGGAGAGCACCGACCTACACTATAGGGAGGAGAGGAGAGCACCGACCTACACTACAGGGAGGAGAGGAGAGCACCGACCTACACTACAGGGAGGAGAGGAGAGCACCGACCTACACTACAGGGAGGAGAGGAGAGAACCGACCTACACTACAGGGAGGAGAGGAGAGCACCGACCTACACTACAGGGAGGAGAGGAGAGCACCGACCTACACTACAGGGAGGAGAGGAGAGCACCGACCTACACTACAGGGAGGAGAGGAGAGCACCGACCTACACTACAAGGAGGAGAGGAGAGCACCGACCTACACTACAAGGAGGAGAGGAGAGCACCGACCTACACTACAGGGAGGGGAGGAGAGCACCGCCCTACACTACTGAGAGGAGAGCACCGACCTACACTACAGGGAGGAGAGCACCGACCTACACTACAGGGAGGAGAGCACCAACCTACACTACAAGGAGGAGAGGAGAGCACCAACCTACACTACAAGGAGGAGAGGAGAGCACCAACCTACACTACAAGGAGGAGAGGAGAGCACCAACCTACACTACAAGGAGGAGAGGAGAGCACCGACCTACACTACAAGGAGGAGAGCACCAACCTACACTACAAGGAGGAGAGGAGAGCACCGACCTACACTACATGGAGGGGAGGAGAGCACCGACCTACACTACAGGGAGGAGAGGAGAGCACCGACCTACACTACAGGGAGGAGAGGAGAGTACCGACCTACACTACAGGGAGGAGAGGAGAGCACGACCTACACTACAGGGAGGAGAGGAGAGCACCGACCTACACTACAGGGAGGGGAGGAGAGCACCGACCTACACTACAGGGAGGGGAGGAGAGCACCGACCTACACTACAGGGAGGGGGGGAGAGCACCGACCTACACTACAGGGAGGGGGGGAGAGCACCGACCTACACTACAGGGAGGGGGGGAGAGCACCGACCTACACTACAGGGAGGGGAGGAGAGCACCGACCTACACTACAGGGAGGGGGGGAGAGCACCGACCTACACTACAGGGAGGGGGGGAGAGCACCGACCTACACTACAGGGAGGGGGGGAGAGCACCGACCTACACTACAGGGAGGGGAGGAGAGCACCGACCTACACTACAGGGAGGGGAGGAGAGCACCGACCTACACTACAGGGAGGGGAGGAGAGCACCGACCTACACTACAGGGAGGGGAGGAGAGCACCGACCTACACTACAGGGAGGGGAGGAGAGCACCGACCTACACTACAGGGAGGGGAGGAGAGCACCGACCTACACTACAGGGAGGGGAGGAGAGCACCGACCTACACTACAGGGAGGGGAGGAGAGCACCGACCTACACTACAGGGAGGGGAGGAGAGCACCGACCTACACTACAGGGAGGGGAGGAGAGCACCGACCTACACTACAGGGAGGGGAGGAGAGCACCGACCTACACTACAGGGAGGGGAGGAGAGCACCGACCTACACTACAGGGAGGGGAGGAGAGCACCGACCTACACTACAGGGAGGGGAGGAGAGCACCGACCTACACTACAGGGAGGGGAGGAGAGCACCGACCTACACTACTGAGAGGAGAGAACCGACCTACACTACAGGGAGGAGAGGAGAGCACCAACCTACACTACAAGGAGGAGAGGAGAGCACCAACCTACACTACAAGGAGGAGAGGAGAGCACCAACCTACACTACTGAGAGGAGAGCACCGACCTACACTACAAGGAGGAGAGGAGAGCACCGACCTACACTACTGAGAGGAGAGCACCGACCTACACTACAGGGAGGAGAGGAGAGCACCGACCTACACTACTGAGAGGAGAGCACCGACCTACACTACAGGGAGGGGAGGAGAGCACCGACCTACACTACTGAGAGGAGAGCACCGACCTACACTACAGGGAGGAGAGGAGAGCACCAACCTAAACTACAAGGAGGAGAGGAGAGCACCAACCTATACTACAAGGAGGAGAGGAGAGCACCGACCACTACTGAGAGGAGAGCACCGACCTACACTACAGGGAGGAGAGGAGAGCACCGACCTACACTACTGAGAGGAGAGCACCGACCTACACTACTGAGAGGAGAGCACCGACCTACACTACTGAGAGGAGAGCACCGACCTACACTACTGAGAGGAGAGCACCGACCTACACTACTGAGAGGAGAGCCACGACCTACACTACTGAGAGGAGAGCACTGACCTACACTACACCACCGGAAAGAGACAAGAGCACCGACCTACACTACACCACCGGGAGGACAGCACCAACCTACACTACAGGGAGGAGAGGAGAGCACCGACCTACACAACAGGGAGGAGAGGAGAGCACCAACCTACACTACGGAGAGGAGAGCACCGACCTACACTACAGAGAGGAGAGCACCGACCTACACTACAGGGAGGAGAGGAGAGCATCGACCTACACTACAAGGAGGAGAGGAGAGCATCGACCTACACTACAAGGAGGAGAGGAGAGCACCAACCTACACTACAAGGAGGAGAGGAGAGCACCAACCTACACTACAAGGAGGAGAGGAGAGCACCGACCTACACTACAGGGAGAGGAGGAGAGCACCGAGCTACACTACTGAGAGAAGAGCACCCACCTACACTACAGGGAAGAGAGGACAGCACCGACCTACACTACAAGGAGGAGAGGAGAGCACCAACCTACACTACAAGGAGGAGAGGAGAGCACCGACCTACACTACAGGGAGGGGAGGAGAACACCAACCTACACTACTGAGAGGAGAGCACCAACCTACACTACTGAGAGGAGAGCACCAACCTACACTACTGAGAGGAGAGCACCAACCTACACTACAAGGAGGAGAGGAGAGCACCGACCTACACTACTGAGAGGAGAGCACCGACCTACACTACACCACCAGAAAGAGACAAGAGCACCGACCTACACTACACCACCGGGAGGACAGCACCGACCTACACTACAGGGAGGAGAGGAGAGCACCGACCTACACTACAGGGAGGAGAGGAGAGCACTGACCTACACTACTGAGAGGAGAGGAGAGCACCGACCTACACTACACCACCGGAAAGAGACAAGAGCACCGACCTAAACTACACCACCGGGAGGACAGCACCGACCTACACTACAGAGAGGGGAGGTGAGCACTGACCTACACTACACCACCGTGAGGAGAGCACCGACCTACACCACCGGGAGGAAAGGAGAGCACCGACCTACACCACTGGGAGGAGAGCACAGACCTACACTACGCCACTTGGAGGAGAGCACCGACCTACACTACACCACCGAGAGGAGAGCACCGACCTACACTACAGAGAGGAGAGCACCGACCTACACCACCGGGAGGAGAGGAGAGCACCGACCTACACTACAGGGAGGGGAGGAGAGCACAGACCTACACCACCGGGAGGAGAGCAGAGCACAGACCTACACCACTGGGAGGAGAGGAGAGCACCAACCTACACTACAGGGAGGGGAGGAGAGCACAGACCTACACTACAGGGAGGGGAGGAGAGCACTGACCTACACAACAGGGAGAGGAGGAGAGCACCGACCTACACTACAGGGAGGGGAGGAGAGCATCGACCTACACTACAGGGAGGGGAGGAGAGCACCGACCTACACTACAGGGAGGGGAGAAGAGCACCGACCTACACTACAGGGAGGGGAGGAGAGCACCGACCTACACTACAGGGAGGGGAGGAGAGCACCGACCTACACTACAGGGAGGGGAGGAGAGCACCGACCTACACTACAGGGAGGGGAGCTGAGCACCGACCTACACTACAGGGAGGGGAGGAGAGCACCGACCTACACTACAGGGAGGGGAGGAGAGCACCGACCTACACTACAGGGAGGGGAGAAGAGCACCGACCTACACTACAGGGAGGGGAGGAGAGCACCGACCTACACTACAGGGAGGGGAGAAGAGCACCGACCTACACTACAGGGAGGGGAGGAGAGCACCGACCTACACTACAGGGAGGGGAGGAGAGCATCGACCTACACTACAGGGAGGGGAGGAGAGCACCGACCTACACTACAGGGAGGGGAGGAGAGCACCGACCTACACTACAGGGAGGGGAGGAGAGCACCGACCTACACTACAGGGAGGGGAGGAGAGCACCGACCTACACTACAGGGAGGGGAGGAGAGCACCGACCTACACTACAGGGAGGGGAGGAGAGCACCGACCTACACTACAGGGAGGGGAGGAGAGCACCGACCTACACTACAGGGAGGGGAGGAGAGCATCGACCTACACTACAGGGAGGGGAGGAGAGCACCGACCTACACTACAGGGAGGGGAGAAGAGCACCGACCTACACTACAGGGAGGGGAGGAGAGCACCGACCTACACTACAGGGAGGGGAGGAGAGCACCGACCTACACTACAGGGAGGGGAGGAGAGCACCGACCTACACTACAGGGAGGGGAGGAGAGCACCGACCTACACTACAGGGAGGGGAGGAGAGCACCGACCTACACTACAGGGAGGGGAGGAGAGCACCGACCTACACTACAGGGAGGGGAGGAGAGCACCGACCTACACTACAGGGAGGGGAGGAGAGCACCGACCTACACTACAGGGAGGGGAGGAGAGCACCGACCTACACTACAGGGAGGGGAGGAGAGCACCGACCTACACTACAGGGAGGGGAGGAGAGCACCGACCTACACTACAGGGAGGGGAGGAGAGCACCGAGCTACACTACAGGGAGGGGAGGAGAGCACCGACCTACACTACAGGGAGGGGGGGAGAGCACCGACCTACACTACAGGGAGGGGAGGAGAGCACCGACCTACACTACAGGGAGGGGGGGAGAGCACCGACCTACACTACAGGAAGGGGAGGAGAGCACCGACCTACACTACAGGGAGGGGGGGAGAGCACCGACCTACACTACAGGGAGGGGAGGAGAGCACCGACCTACACTACAGGGAGGGGAGGAGAGCACCGACCTACACTACAGGGAGGGGAGGAGAGCACCGACCTACACTACAGGGAGGGGAGGAGAGCACCGACCTACACTACAGGGAGGGGAGGAGAGCACCGACCTACACTACAGGGAGGGGAGGAGAGCACCGACCTACACTACAGGGAGGGGAGGAGAGCACCGACCTACACTACAGGGAGGGGAGGAGAGCACCGACCTACACTACAGGGAGGGGAGGAGAGCACCGACCTACACTACAGGGAGGGGAGGAGAGCACCGACCTACACTACAGGGAGGGGAGGAGAGCACCGACCTACACTACAGGGAGGGGAGGAGAGCACCGACCTACACTACAGGGAGGGGAGGAGAGCACCGACCTACACTACAGGGAGGGGAGGAGAGCACCGACCTACACTACAGGGAGGGGAGGAGAGCACCGACCTACACTACAGGGAGGGGAGGAGAGCACCGACCTACACTACAGGGAGGGGAGGAGAGCACCGACCTACACTACAGGGAGGGGAGGAGAGCACCGACCTACACTACAGGGAGGGGAGGAGAGCACCGACCTACACTACAGGGAGGAGAGGAGGGCACCGACCTACACCACCGGGATGAGAGGAAGGAACCGACCTACATCACCGGGAGGAGAAGAGGGCACCGACCTACAACACCGGGAGGAGAGCACCGACCTACACTATGGGGAGGAGAGCACAGATCTACACTACCGAGAGAAGAGGAGAGCACGGACCTACACTATGGAGAGCACAGACCTACACTACTGAGAGGAGAGCACAGACCTATACCACTGGGAGGAGAGGAGAGCACCAACCTACACTACCGAGAGGAGAGCACAGACCTACACCACTGGGAGGAGTGGAGAGCACAGTTTTCAGGTGCACCCCGTCCATTAAGGGCGCACAGGCGCCGCCCCCCCCCATTCATCATGCACCCGGCCCCTTGAAGGATGTCGGATGCATAAATTCCAGCGGTGGGGGTGTTTTTTTTTGAAGCGCCTGATTAGAGCCAGAGGCTTTAATAGGCTTCAAAATAGGGTGGGCTCCGGGCAAAGTTGTGTGAGAATAGCGAATGAATATTCGCTATTCTCACACTGAAATTCCTCTCCGACAATCAGGTAGTGGGTCTGAGACCCATTTCCCGATTGGCCAAAAGGAGAAGCATTCCGATTGGCCACCGAGGAGGGGGATGGAGAAGCCACTCCTGATGCCCACCGCCATAATGCGAGCGGAGGAGAGCAGGGGAAGCCGCCTGTGATGCCTGCCATGGATGGGGTAAGTGCTCAGACCGGGGGGGCTGCGGGTGCAGCATGATGGTCTGGCTGTGGTTGTCTTTTTTTTATTATTTAAAGCTAACATTACCTTTTATGGCTACATGTCTCGTGCTGGGAAATTGCAGCCACGTGATTGCTTGAGGGATGCGCATTGTGACATCACAGTAGGAAGTAGCAATTGGAAGGCCATATAAGGAGCTCTGGCCGTTGGTAGCCTCATATGTCTCAGGTCTTTGCAGAGAAGGTGTTTATTACTTTACCTCTTCATGATATTTCATATAGCCTCATATTAGTCTAATCTGATGTGGAAAAACTCCACCCAATACTAAAATATTATGATTGTCTTTTTTTTTTTTTTAAATCTGGACATTTTGCTTACAAATCTAAAAATTGAATTTACAAGAATGGAGAACAGAGAATGCATGCAGTGTGTGAGGGGATGAGATCGGGCAAAGCAGAGGGCAACAATGTCGGAGAGAGAATGCTGCCCACATCACTTATCTGAGGAGCTTGGCAGCAGAGGGGGAGAGGGACAGGCAGAGGAAGGACCAATATATGAGAGAGGAAAATGCTGCCCTCATCAATTGTCTGAGGGGCCTGTCAGCAAAGGTGGAGAAGGGCAGGCAGTGGAAGGGGCAATGTAGGAGAGAGGAGAATGTTGCCATCTCCTTTAAATGTATGAGGTAGGTAGCAGAGGAAGCGAGGAAAAGAGAAAAGGACAGAAAGAGGAGGAAAGGAGAATGATGCCTAGATAAATTATCTAAGAGAGCGGACAGTAGAGCAAGAGAGGGACAGATTCAGGAGCAAAGGAGAAGAGAGGAGAACTCTGCATACATCACACATTTGAAGGATATGGCTGCGAAGGAGGAGAAGAGATGAAGAGACACAGAGAAGGGAGCAAAGGAGGAAAAAATGAGGATGGGAGGAAGAGGAGAAATTACAACAAAATTAAACACAGAGGAAGCAGATTAGGAGAGAAGTGTGGAAAAAGGGAGGAGGAGCAGAGGGAAGGAAAGAGGAAGAAAGGATTTCTAGACAAATTACGGGAAATAAGAGCAGATTGCACGAGGAGAAGAGAGGGGAAGAAAGGATTTCTAGCAAATTACGGGTGATAAGAGCAGATTTTGAAGAGGACAAAGGGATTCAGAAGGATCAGAGGAAGAGAGGGGATCGGGGGGGGGGAGTAAGGATAGGGTGGGGGGGAGTAGGGGGCAAGTAAGGGCAGGGTGGGGTGGTTGGGTTGCAGGTGGATCCTCTAGAACCAGGAGCCCGGGACCGGCTGAGCATTGCTGATACATACATCTGGTCCTGCTCCTTCTTCCTGGGCAACTGGGGCTAGGGGGAACTCAGTGGTGGGCGGCCAGAGGTAGAGCGGGCCGGGATTCCAAAATTAGATTAGTAATAGATCACTAAGCTGTCAATCCACGCATTTCGGGAAGGGAGCATTCCTCTTCCTTAGGATACAGTTGACTATTTTTTTCTGAAAAGGTGAACACTTTAAGCTGGCCATAGATGGGCCTTTTTACTGGCTGAACGTAAGGAAAAAAAATGATTCCTCCATCCACACATCCATCTCCAAGTATGGTGGATAGAGGAATCCCCCCGCGGAGACATTGCCATCTCAGTGCAATCAGTGGGATTCTTCACTGTCATAATACATTGATCAGCGGCTGCAGCCACTTATCGACAAGCTTTCCAACATTCTCCTTCAATAGACGTCAATCTAAGGAACAACTACTGTTGAACCAAGATGGCCACACACAGTTCAAGCTGAATTTTGATGTTGCTGTGGCCCGCTTTATTCCCGGGGACAACAAAAAGCACAAGATCCACAAAAGAGTCATAGATGCAACAAAAAGTACAACTGACAAAAATGTAAAAAAAAAATTAAAAAGTCAACCTTTAGTCCAAGTCCCGTGGTACTGTTGTTGGGACTTGATTAACCACTTCAGTACAGGACACTTTCACCCCCTTTTTGCCCAGGATAATTTTCAGCTTTCAGCACTGTCGCACTTTGAATGACAACTGCGCAGTCATGCCACTCTGCACCCAAACCTAATTTTTACTAGGGTTGTACCGATACTAGTATCGGTATCGATGCCAAGCATTTGCACAGGTACCAGAGAAGAGCACAGACCTACAGATCCCCAGAAGACAGCACAGATCCCAGGAGAAGAGCACAGTCTTACAGATCCCCGGAGGAGAGCACAGTCCTACAGATCCCCGGAGGAGAGCACAGTCCTACAGATCCCCGGAGGAGAGCACAGTCCTGCAGATCCCCGGAGGAGAGCACAGTCCTGCAGATCCCCGGAGGAGAGCACAGTCCTACAGATCCCCGGAGGAGAGCACAGTCCTGCAGATCCCCGGAGGAGAGCACAGTCCTGCAGATCCCCGGAGGAGAGCACAGTCCTGCAGATCCCCAGAGGAGAGCACAGTCCTGCAGATCCCCGGAGGAGAGCACAGTCCTGCAGATCCCCAGAGGAGAGCACAGTCCTGCAGATCCCCGGAGGAGAGCACAGTCCTGCAGATCCCCGGAGGAGAGCACAGTCCTGCAGATCCCCGGAGGAGAGCACAGTCCTGCAGATCCCCGGAGGAGAGCACAGTCCTGCAGATCCCCGGAGGAGAGCACAGTCCTGCAGATCCCCGGAGGAGAGCACAGTCCTGCAGATCCCCGGAGGAGAGCACAGTCCTACAGATCCCCGGAGGAGAGCACAGTCCTACAGATCCCCGGAGGAGAGCACAGTCCTGCAGATCCCCGGAGGAGAGCACAGTCCTGCAGATCCCCGGAGGAGAGCACAGTCCTGCAGATCCCCGGAGGAGAGCACAGTCCTGCAGATCCCCGGAGGAGAGCACAGTCCTGCAGATCCCCGGAGGAGAGCACAGTCCTACAGATCCCCAGAGGAGAGCACAGTCCTGCAGATCCTCGGAGGAGAGCACAGTCCTGCAGATCCCCGGAGGAGAGCACAGTCCTGCAGATCCCCGGAGGAGAGCACAGTCCTGCAGATCCCCGGAGGAGAGCACAGTCCTGCAGATCCCCGGAGGAGAGCACAGTCCTGCAGATCCCCGGAGGAGAGCACAGTCCTGCAGATCTCCGGAGGAGAGCACAGTCCTGCAGATCCCCGGAGGAGAGCACAGTCCTGCAGATCCCCGGAAGAGAGCACAGTCCTGCAGATCCCCGGAGGAGAGCACAGTCCTGCAGATCCCCGGAGGAGAGCACAGTCCTGCAGATCCCCGGAGGAGAGCACAGTCCTGCAGATCCCCGGAGGAGAGCACAGTCCTGCAGATCCCCGGAGGAGAGCACAGTCCTGCAGATCCCCGGAGGAGAGCACAGTCCTGCAGACCCCAGGAGGAGAGCACAGTCCTGCAGACCCCAGGAGGAGAGCACAGTCCTGCAGACCCCAGGAGGAGAGCACAGTCCTGCAGACCCCAGGAGGAGAGCACAGTCCTACAGACCCCAGGAGGAGAGCACAGTCCTACAGACCCCAGGAGGAGAGCACAGTCCTACAGACCCCAGGAGGAGAACACAGTCCTACAGACCCCAGGAGGAGAGCACAGTCCTACAGACCCCAGGAGGAGAGCACAGTCCTACAGACCCCAGGAGGAGAGCACAGTCCTACAGACCCCAGGAGGAGAGCACAGTCCTACAGACCCCAGGAGGAGAGCACAGTCCTACAGACCCCAGGAGGAGAGCACAGTCCTACAGACCCCAGGAGGAGAGCACAGTCCTACAGACCCCAGGAGTAGAGCACAGTCCTACAGACCCCAGGAGGAGAGCACAGTCCTACAGACCCCAGGAGGAGAGCACAGTCCTACAGACCCCAGGAGGAGAGCACAGTCCTACAGACCCCAGGAGGAGAGCACAGTCCTACAGACCCCAGGAGGAGAGCACAGTCCTACAGACCCCAGGAGGAGAGCACAGTCCTACAGACCCCAGGAGGAGAGCACAGTCCTACAGACCCCAGGAGGAGAGCACAGTCCTACAGATCCCAGGAGGAGAGCACAGTCCTACAGATCCCAGGAGGAGAGCACAGTCCTACAGATCCCAGGAGGAGAGCACAGTCCTACAGATCCCGGAGGAGAGCGCAGACAATAGCGCAGCTAGACATTCTTTCACCCAGGCAAAGACTCGCCACCCCCCACCCGAGAGAAAAGTTCTTGAAGAGGAGAGCACAGGCCTTCACATCTAGGGAGGAGAGGAGAGCATAGACCTCCTACAGATTCCAGAAGGAGAGAAAAGCACAGACCTACAGATGTTGGGAGGAGAGCACAGAAAATTGCGAAGCTAGAAATTCTTGCATAGGCTCAGTTCGCCACCCCCCCCCCCCCCCCCCACACACACACACACTTAAGAGAGAACACCCACTACACACCCCCTGCCCAGAGAGAGAAGTTCAAGTGTAATGATTGTAATAGTAATAAAAATAAACTATAGGATGATAATGAAAAATATATTTCTTTATCATACATCATGGGACACAGAGTTAGGCTAATATTCATTGCCTACTGGGTTATACGCCATCCAGGGCCGGTACAAGGCAGGGGCGGAAGGGACACGTGCCCTGGGCAGTACCATTTGGTATGGGGGGATGGGGGGCGCAGCCTGCAGGTGAAGTTCTGCCACGCCAGTGTGTACAATAATGCTGTCTTACAGTGCATGTACAGCGCCCAGCGGCACTGTACAAATTCCCTTTGTGCGCTCCTGCATGATCCTCCCTTCCCTTCCCTCAGCACACAACTACAATGTTTACTCCCCTACGGAGGAGTCCCGTAGTCTCTGCCAGGGCCGTGACATCACTCACGGCCGGAGGCGAGGTGGGAGGACACAGACGAGCGCAGGGAGGCGGGAGCTGTGAGGTGTGTCAGCGCGCTGTCTGTTACCTCAAGCGGAGCGGAGCTGAGGAGCTGCTGGCTGGCTGGCTGGCTGGCTGAGGCTGCTGGATTCAATCTGAAAGGTAGAAGAGTGCAGTGTCATGTGTGCCAGTGTTCTGACTCAGATCTTCAGCAGTGGTGGTCACTGGTCATTAACCTCGCCTCAGCCTCCTCCCCTCCCCCAATCCAGCCATTTATTAATCTGTTTTTTAGTGTATACTTACACAAGTTCAGACTCATAACTTCTGAGTCTGAACTTGTGTAAGTAAACACTAAAAAACAGATTAATAAATGGCTGGATTGGGGGAGGGGAGGAGGCTGAGGCGAGGTTAATGACCAGTGACCACCACTGCTGAATACCCCACAATACTGTGCAATACTCTGCAATACCCCACAATACTGTGCAATACTCTGCAATACCCCACAATACTGTGCAATACTCTGCAATACCCCACAATACTCTGCAATACTCCGCAATACCCCACAATACTGTGCAATACTCTGCAATACCCCACAATACTCTGCAATACTCCGCAATACCCTGAAATACTCTGCAATACCCCGCAACACTGTGCAATACTCTGCAATACCCCGCAATACTCTGCAATACCCCGCAACACTGTGCAATACTCTGCAATACCCCGCAATACTCTGCAATACCCCGCAATACTCTGCAATACCCCGCAATACTGTGCAATACTCTGCAATACCCCGCAACACTGTGCAATACTCTGCAATACCCCGCAGTACTCTGCTATACCCCGCAACACTGTTCAATACCACACAACACTGTGCAATACCCCGCAACACTGTGCAATACCCCGCAACACTGTGCAATACCCCGCAACACTGTGCAATACCCCGCAACACTGTGCAATACTCTGCAATACCCCTGCAATACTCTGCAAAACCCCGCAATACTCTGCAATACCCAGCCATACTCTGTGATACTCGACGATACCCAGCCATACTCTGCAATACTCGGTGAGACCCAGCCATGCTCTGCCATACCCAGCCATACTCAGCTGTACTTGGCCTCTGTATGTGGCCAAGCTGTGGAAGTCTCACACATGTGGTATCACTGTACTCAGGAGGAGTAGGAGAATCTATTTTGGAGTGTCATTTTTGGTATGTACATGCTATGTGTTAGAAATATTGTATAAACGGACAACTTTGTGTTAAAAAAAAATGCGTTTTAACCACTTCCCGCCTGCCGGTTGTCATACGACGTCCTTGACTTTGTGCGGGGATATCTAAATGATGGGTGCAGCTACAGGCATCATTCAGATATCAGCTTTTTTAGCCGGCTATTCTCTACACTATAAGAACGATCATAGCGACTGTTCCACTGCTTGATATATTCTTGTTTTGAAACGACATTGATTCTTTATTAAAAACGGGGGGGGGGGGGGGCGCAGTTTGCCATCTTCGCCCTGGGCACCAAATGGCCTTGTCCCAGAACTGACGCCATCCCTAGGTGAATGGACACTGGTAGACAGTCTTAGACAGGAAGTGATCCACTATATAACCCCTCCCATACAGTAAGTACTTCATTTTTTTACCACTGTCGGCAAGGTGGATGGGCACATTTGTTTGAGCTCTCGGAGCTCCTGGTCTTTAGTCCC
>JBBDGP010002239.1:600000-794916 GCA_037952835.1 Lithobates septentrionalis
ATGTTACTGGCAGGATCACTAGGTGTTGAAAGTCATGTTTTTATATCAGACATTTCTGGATTTTTACTTTCTGGTTAATAAAGCCATTTGGCCTGTTTGGAAGTTGTCTTGGAATGTCAGTACAGCAAGTTTACCCAGCAGGGTGTTTGTAACAGGAAGTGATGAATGGGAATTCATCTCCTGAAGGATGTTCTCGTATAGGCCTCCTTATGTGATGTATGAGGGGGTAGAAGAGCATCAGCTAAGACCTCCTGGGGAGGTGCAAGTTAAAATGACTGATTATCTGGCTTACGGCAAGATCAAGGCCAGCTGTTACTGGATATTGTCCTGGGCCAAGGCAGGTGTTCACAGACTAATGCTTCCCAGTGGTGGAAGAGAACAACATACACATGCCTCCCGACTTTTTAAGATGGAAATGAGGAACACCTATTAGCAAAAGTATGTATGCATAGGACACCCCCCACCACACCCCTTTAAAGGGGAATTATAAAAAAAAAAAAACTATTGGTTAAACCCACAAGTGCTTTTTTTACCACTATTATTCCTTTATATAGGTTTTTTACATTTACAAATGGAGCAATCTAGAAATTGAATATAAGGTTTAGCAAAGGAGAACACTTTTTAAAA
Source organism: Lithobates septentrionalis (assembly GCA_037952835.1). Taxonomy (NCBI): domain Eukaryota; kingdom Metazoa; phylum Chordata; class Amphibia; order Anura; family Ranidae; genus Lithobates; species Lithobates septentrionalis. The sequence continues at coordinate 600,628 of JBBDGP010002239.1, forward strand.
GCTAAAGTGCATTTTATTTAAAACTATATAGATCAGACCAAAATGAGGGATAAATGAGAACAAATGAGGGACAGAGGGACATTGCTCCAAATCAGGGACAGTCCCTCAAAATCACGGACAGTTGGGAGCTATGCATACATCCTGGAAGATGTTTTGGGGGAATAATATACGTCCTGGTGCTTAGGAAGAATGGCCTCTTACAGCTTCTCATTGGTCAGAGGACTTTATGGGCGGGCAGAGGGTGTTTGTGTGGTTTGTGTCTGAGTGTGTTTTAAAAAAGTGAGGGCAAATGAGGATCTCTTTTTTTTTTCCCCACTGAGCCCAGTCAAAAGACACAGTATACTGAGGATGACCATACGTAAAGTATCATCTTTGTTTTCTGTATTTTTGTTTGTTTTATATGCTCCGTAGTATTCTTTTAGTGTTTTATGTTAGCATTTCAACTTTCAAGCACTGTATTATTTCTATAGCTAACATTGTTATTACCATATATACTCGAGTATAAGCCGACCCGAATATAAGCTGAGGCACCTAATTTTACCACAAAAAACTGGGAAAACGTATTGACTCGAGTAGAAGCCTAGGGTGGGAAAATGCAGCAGCTACTGGGTAAACAATACCCATCTGCAGCCTCACTGTGCCCATTTGCAGCCTCACTGTGCCCATTTGCAGCCTCATTGTGCCCATTTGCAGCCTCATTGTGCCCATTTGCAGCCTCACTATGCCCATTTGCAGCCTCATCGTGCCCATTTGCAGCTGTACCTTTGATTACTAAAACAGCGGGAGTCTCCCGCTGTGTTATGCAGTCTGTTCGGCCGTCCATTGTAACAAAGCCCCGCCTCCTCCTCGTCCATGATAGAGGAACACTGATACAGTTTCCCAGCATTGTATCAGTGTTCCTCTATCACGGGAGAATGCATATTCTTTTTAATAAAGCCAATTAAAATTTAGATATTAAGAATATAACACGGACGACTCAGAGGAGGAGGCGGAGCTTTGTTACAATGGACGGCCGAACAGACTGCATAACACAGCGGGAGACAAAGGTACGGCTGATGTACGGCTCACTCGAGTTAAAGCCAAGGGGGGGTTTTCAGCCTAAAAAATGGGCTAAAAACTTGGCTTATACTCGAGTATATACGGTATATCACCACCAATAGCCTTATAAGAGCTTTGATAGACTAGCTAACTATAGGAACAGACAAGATAATACATATTTTTAATAAATTGGGGAAATTCAAAACCAACCCATATTTATTTCACTAGGTGAAAACAAATATGAAAAAATCTTAAAAAATAAAAGTAATGTAATCACCACATCTAAGGATTGGTAAGTTGCGATGCTCTACATTTGTTGTTTTGAGGTTTAGGTATGCTTTAGAGGTATAGCACATGCGGCATTTGCAACTATGTGCCGTCTTTCCATCGTCTTTGTCCTGGATTTCAATAACACACCTTTCCTTCCTGATTTTTGGCATGCTCAGATGGCAATCCAGAAGATCTAGTGTGCTGCATATTCCACAAATCAGTAAATCTTGGCACCCAGGAAGCAAAAGCAGCCCAGCTACCCATCCAGAGTTCAGGCGCTCTGTCAGCCAAACACCAGGCTTACATACATGTACAGCAGTTGTTAAGTAGTTACAAATTATTTAAAAAAGGGGTAATGAAAAAGTAATGAAAAACTGTGAGCGGCTGGGTTTAATAGGTGTAAATCATTTCATTTGGCAGCATCCCGATAAACTGTCTGTTCAGAAAACCTCCTGTATCTACAAGGCACGCACAGCTGAAGCAGCGCCGAGCGTTGAGAATCTTGCGACGGAGCCAAACCGCTGCCAGTTCCACTTTGATTCCTCCTTTCCAGACACAGACTCGGAATAATCAAGAAAAATGTAGTGTACAATAGAGGGACAGAATTAGCATATACAATGCATAATCTTCATTAGCAGAGGGAGTTCCGTATTCAGATTTCAGGAGAAGTAAGCAGAATATATTTGCGCTAAAGGTGAATGGAGCACGGTGAATAATTACAGTATATTCAATAATTATACAACCGCTGTAGTAGTGCCGTAGTACTCGCTGATTTCCATATACACACTTTTCAGGGACTCCTGTCATCCTTTTTTTAACCCTTAATAAAGATCTAATCCCTATATTGCAACTTGGAACCACACGGCTAGGTTTTTTGTTTTTGTTAATTAAGATTTATGGAAAACATGAAGTTCAGTTGTACAATGCTAGGTTTTTAATGTTGAAAAATGCTGCTCGTGAATTATTTATGTATCCGCCTTCTTTTTATCTTAATTTTCTATCCCTCAGTTGTTTTATATAAACATTCAATAAACTAAAATCCAATCACTAATGCCACTTTTACACTGCCGTTTGGCAGTGCTGCACACGCATGCTGCATGTTTCGACTGCTTTCAGAAAACGCACCGAAAATGAGACATAATAGAAAGTCTATGGAAAAGGACAGGTAACCTGTAAGAGAGCCATGGTTACACCTGCACCTGCGCCCTGGTCAGCAGTGTTAACCACTTAAGCCCCGGACCATTTGGCTGGCCAAAGACCAAAGCATTTTTTGCGATTCGGGACAGCGTCGCTTTAACTGAAAATTCCGTGGTCGTGCGACGTGGCTCCCAAAAAAAATTGACGACCTTTTTTCCCCACAAATAGGGCTTTCTTTTGGAAGTATTTGATCACCTCTGCGTTTTTTATTTTTTGCGCTATAAACAAAAAAAAAGAGCGACAATTTTGAAAAAAAAGCAATACTTTTTACTTTTTGCTATAATAAATATCCCCAAAAAATATATTAGTTTAGTCCGATACGTATTCTTCTACATATTTTTGGTAAAAAAAAAAAATCACAATAAGCGTTTATTGATTGGTTTGTGCAAAAGTTATAGCATCTACAAAATAAAGGATAGTTTTATGGCATTTTTATGAATAATAATTTTTTTACTAGTAATTGCGGCGATCAGCGATTTTTATCGTGACTGCGACATTCTGGTGAACAGATCGGAAACTTTTGGCGCTATTTTGGACCATTCACATTTATATAGCGATCAGTGTGATTAAAAATGCATTGATTACTGTGTAAATGTGACTAGTAGTGAAGGGGTTAACCAGGAGGGGGCGCTGCAGGGGTTAAGTGTGTCCTAGGGAGTGATTCTAACTGTGGGGGGGGATGACACGACACTGATCATGCTCCAGTGTCACTAGGCAGTTCTTCCTCTCCGTGAGACGGTCAAGGGTATCCCCACGGACATCGAGTCCGCGGGACCCGCGGTCACACTCACGGAGCTTGCGGCAGGGTCCACACGACAGCAAATTTAAAGGGACGTGTCTGTACGCCCATGTGCCTGTCTGTGCCATTCTGCCAAAGTAAATGTTTGTGCGGGGGTCGGCAAGCGGTTAATTTTCTTGACGAAAATATTTTCATCTACTAAATTAACACTATTTTAGTCAACTAAAATACAATTAAAACAATTCAGATGACTAAAATATGACTAAAACCAAAATGACATTTTAGTCCAAAGACTAAAATAGAACTAAAATGCCATTTTAGTCAAAAGACTATGACTAAAACTAAATTGAAATTTGACGTCAAAATTAACACTCCTGGCCAGACCACAGTGCAGCATTGCAAAAGTCCCATAAAATCGTTAACTACCTCAGCCTCGGAAGGATTTACCCCCTTAATGACCAGGCAATTTTTTGCGATAGGGCACTGCGTTACTTTAACTGACAATTGCGCGGTTGTGCAACGCTGTACCCAAACAAAATTGACGTCCTTTTTTAGAGCTTTCTTTTGGTGGTATTTGAGTGACTGTTCGAAAAATGAAAATGTAAATTAATGTAAATAAAATGTATGGGATTCAACTGAGTCGGAGACTGTAGTGTGTGGCAAAGTTGTAAATACTGGAAAAATACACTATTCGACAAGTGATACTGCTCTACAATAAGGTCAAAAGATAGTATATTATCTCTGTTATACAATTGATGAAGGTATACAAGACCAGATTGTTTGCAATGTTCAAAACCAGTACGTTTATTTACTTCTGGAAGATTAACATTACTCCAGATATATCCAGCATATACTGCATGTAGCCTTTATTACCAGTATTACCAGGTGAGGAGTACAAAGACAAGTGTGTCTTGCCTACAGTCAAGCATGGTGGTGGGAGTGTGATGGTCTGGGGCTGCATTGAGGGAACCATGAATGCCAACATGTACTGTGACATACTGAAGCAGAGCATGATCCCCTCCCTTCAGAGACTGGGCCGCAGGGCAGTATTCCAACATCATAAGGACCCCAAACACACCTCCAAGATGACCACTGCCTTGCTAAAGAAGCTGAGGGTAAAGGTGATGGACTGGCCAAGCATGTCTTCAGTCCTAAACCCTATTGAACATCTGTGGGGCATCCTCAAACGGAAGGTGGAGGAGCGCAAGGTCTCCAACATCCACCAGCTCTGTGATGTCATCGTGGAGGAGTGGAAGAGGACTCCAGTGGCAACCTGTGAAGCTCTGGTGACCTCCATGCCCAAGAGGGGTAAGACAGTGCTGGAAAATAATGGTGGCCACACAAAATATTGACACTTTGGGCCCAATTCGGACATTTTCACTTAGGGCTGTACTCACTTTTGTTGCCATCAGTTTAGACATTAATGGCTGTGTGTTGAGTTATTTTGAGAGGACAGCAAATTTACACTGTTATACAAGCTGTACACTCACTACTTTACATTGTAGCAAAGTGTCATTTCTTCAGTGTTGTCACATGAAAAGATATAAAAAAATATTTACAAGAATGTGAGGGGTGTACTCACTTTTGTGAGATTCTGTATATATAAATGCTTCCATCATAGATTAAAGAAACAGGTTTACCCAGGTAAAATTAGGTTGGCAGAATTATTAATGTTGTTTTGTACTTACCTCTTCCTGTGGAAAGTGCTGAGTCTGCTGGCAAAGTCATATTAGTATGAGCAGTTGTAATGTGCCTTTTAGTAGCATAGGTCTAAACCTCAGGTCACCTGTGTGAACCACATAGTCATGTAGTGAGTATGAGAGGCAGCACCTTCACCTTGCGTGTCGCCATGTCTGCCTATGCTCTTATATATCCTCACTATGCCTGGTGAACTCCTGCTGTATTCAACCATGCCGTGCTAAATCAACTGAAAGGCCAATCTAGCATATAGATTTATTTCAAATATGTGGGCTGTGTTCCCCTACAGACGTCTAACAATGGTCGATGATTACTAAATGGTTTCTGTAGGTTGCTGTTACCCTTTTTTCCTTGTTAAGTAAAGACTGCCAAGTCTGAAAATGCCTTTTAGGATATAAAAGAATCTGACCTGAACCAGTAAGATGAAGCGTCCATCAGACTAAGTCATAGGAATAAGCAGCAAGTAGGGATAAGGGAACAATATCGCTTAAAAACAGCAATTGCTCATTCACTGAAATCTCGTTGACATGACAGTAGTCTCTTAAATCACACTAAACTCTGGTTTAAAAAAAAAAATTCTGTTCAACTATTTATTAACTCCACATTGTACCTTCTACTGCTCTCAGTCCCAAATTTCTGTTTTTGCTGCTGTCATCTGACGTCCTGGTAGAGGGTGGCTACGTACCTTCTCCATGGCCCCACTGTATGTAGGGACACAGCCACCCTCTCTTGCTCACTCCCAAGATGTACTATGGTGCGCACTGCGCATAGAACAGTGCAAATGGCCACAACTAACATGCCCTGCTAATTGCAAACAAATTGAAGTGGGGGGAGGGGGGTTAAGCAGCTCTTGGAGGATGTTTCAAGGAGGCAGAAAAGCACCGTAATGAAAAATAGATTACAGGGCCATTAACCACTTGCTTACTGGGTACCTAAACCCCCTTCCTGTCCAGGCCAATTTTCAGCTTTTAGAGCTGTCACTCTTTGAATGACAATTACGCGGTCATACAACACTGTACACATATCACATTTTTATACTGGGGTTTTTATTTTTTTGTTAAACAAACAAAAAAAGACTGAACATTTTGAAAAAAAAAAAAAAAAGGTTTTCATAGTTTGTTATAAAATTTTGCAAACAGGTGTAGCAGTACCCCCCCCCCCCCCCCCCCCCGTAGCAGCTGCATTGAATTCTGGTTCATCTGTCATCCTGCCCAGCCAGGCAAACATTTTTCTCTCGCTCCAAGACAAGAAAGCAGTCCTTGCACTTGTTTTTATGTTTTATTGTGGGAAATTCAACTTGGATGGTGAATAGGGAAGTTTTGAGATGCCCGAGAAATTAACAGTCAAAGGTGGGACCAACGTTGTATCCTGGCCTAGGCCGACAAGGCCCAGGCCTAGGGCAGCACTTTGCAGGGGGGCAGCATGGACAGAGTCCCCAACGGCTTGCGCTACAGCATCTAGCTCCCCCATAAAGCGCCCACACTGCTTCCAGTATGCGGACGGCCTGCATTTCGCAACTGTGGGGGGCTTCTAATTTTGACTGTCCTATCATCCTGGACCACAAACCTTCATCGCTGTGCTATATGTTTTCTGCAAATTCTGTTTTATGCAAATTAAGGGAATCCATTGCCTGCACCCCCCCCCAGGCCCTCAGAACGAGTGTCCCCACTATTTTTCAAAATTTCAGCGCAGGTCTTAAAGAGCAAGGGGTGTGGCCTTGAGAGGAAGGGGTGGGTCATATTTAAATTAGGGGTGCACGAGTTTAGTCAGGCCTAGGGCAGTACAAAACCTAAATACACGAGGGGCGCATGCGCGCGAGCGACGGGAATTTTTTTAACCGGCCTGACACCGAGCAGAGACAGCGGGGCCGCAGCACACTAAGCGATCCGGACTCCGGAACATCCCGGGACTCTGCCGGTGATGCTCCGGTCCGGAAAACACAAACAGAAAGCCAGGCAGCACCAGAGATCTTCTACAGTGCCAGGCAAGGGAAAATCCAATATGGCGCTTAAGCCTCCAGAACGGGAAGACGCTGCACACATGTCTGATGACAACCCTGCATCTCCCACAGACAGCTTACAACAGTTCCCTACAGATCTGGTAAGCCCTCTACCCCTGGACTCTGATAATCCTTTGGCAAGATTTCGTAGCATTGTAAGGGATGAAATTACTGTGGCATCACGTAAACTCTCCTCAGATTTAGTGCGGGGCCTTAAAGAGATAGGCCACCGCACTAATCAATTAGAGCAACGCATGGATCTGGCAACCACAGTCTTGGAGGGCCATGAGGAAGAGGTAGAAAAACTGACAACTGAGTTAAAGTCCCTGAGAGACAAATTAGAAGACGCAGAAAATAGGGCCCGCAGGGACAACTTACGCATCCGCGGTATCCCAGAAACGGTGAACGACCTGCAGGGCACGGCGACGGCTTTCTTTCAGGAACTGGCCCCGGAGATTCCTGTGGACAGGCTTGAATTCGATCGCATACATAGATCTCTGGCCCCTAAACCTACGGATGGTCCCCCGAGAGATGTCATCATAAAGTTCCATTACTACCGTACTAAAGAAAAGCTTTTGCAGGCGGCAAGAGAACAACAAACTCTCTCATTTCAGGGAAATTCCCTTCAATTGTTCGCTGATCTCTCGCCGGTCACGATTGCTAGAAGGCGAGGTCTCAAGCCATATTTGCAAATACTGCAAACCCAGGGAATCAAATACAAATGGGGTTTCCCCTTCAAAATATCCTTCTCCCATTTGGGTCGCCAATTTCAGGCTACTTCTCCAGCGGAGTTAAAGCGTCATTTCCAGGATCTGCATCTGGACCTTCCTTCCTCCCAGATGGAGACGGCGTCCTCCTCCACCTCCAGACCAGGACCCTCCAGACCTCCTCGACAAAGCTCCCAACGTTCGCAACCCGGATCCCAAGCTCTGCGAGAACTACAGTCCCAGAAGTTCCATAAATCTAACAACGGTTGAAGGTACTTTGTTTTTGTTTGTTTTCAACGTCATCTAGCCCCCCTCTGTTGCCCGATCCCAAGCCACGGTCAGCCCTTTTTTTTGGTGTTGTTTCCTGCTTTTGCACCTGGAACTTTTAAGTGTACTGGGTAAGGAGTTACTGGTCCCCACTACACGAAGTCTGGTCCTATGCTCTAATAACTTTAAAGGACACCTCACTAAGGTCCGCCCCATTAGTGAGATGGCGGTGTGAGGTGCTAGAAGCAACATTGAAGATAGGCAAATGGACATTCACTAGCATGTTCCCAGGATGAAGACTACCCACGTTTAAAGAAGGATTATTTTTTTTTTTTTTTATTTCACATAATTCTTCAATTTTTATCTTTTTGCCTTTTATTTTATTTCTAGGCTAAGTCTTCAGGATAATTATATCTATTCAATGCAGGAATGTGACTTTAGCATCTCTGTTTTTTATAGGGTTTGACGTGGTGGGGGGAGGGAGAAACCGCAGCTGCAGGAGTTCCCTTGTGTGGAGTTCCGTTGCGGCGCGGGCAGTTGTTTCCGTGCCCTGCACCGCTGCCTCCGTATGGGGGGGCGGGGGGGTGCGGGGGTCAGGGGTTTGGAGGCCTTTTGGCTTTCGAGTCCGGGCCAGCGGGGACAAAGTTATGGTTGTACCTTCATGTACTATATTGTTCCACCAATAATAGTTTAGTTTGGTTGTTTTAAATTTATCTTCACTAAACCTGACCTTAAAGATTTCTAGTTTCTGCTCTCACCGTACACTTACAAGTTATGATTGAAAAATGATAGGCCGGTGGTCCCGTTGGACCAATGCTACCCCCGATGAGTCAGCACTTGACCGAGACGGCTGTCTCTGGCCAACGTCTTACTCGAATGTGGGTCTTCCAACCCACAAGATAAAGCAATCAAGGTATTGTTGTTTATCCAAACTCGAGATTTTCTTATTACCTCTACCTTACCTGCTTCTCTTTTTCTCTGGTGCCCTCTGCTTGTCCCCCCTGTTCTTTTCCCTTCCCCTAGGTCCGCGGGATGTCTGACTGGAACTTTATATAGGAGAATTCCTCCGACCCTATGACCCTTAATTGGCTTACCCTGAATGTTCAGGGTATGAATTCCCCCCAGAAAAGGGTCAAGATCTTCAAATATCTAAAGCAACAAAAAATAGACATCGCTTGTTTACAAGAAACGCATTTTTCTACAACCTCTTGCCCTAAATACTTTGCGGCACAATACCCACAGGTATTTCTGGCCAATGCATCTACTAAACACAGAGGCGTTCTGATCGCTATAAGCAAAAAGGTTCCATTTATATGCAGTAAGCAGATAGCTGACCCAGAAGGTAGATATTTAATTTTGCAAGACACGATTCAGGATAATGAGATAACAATCATGTCCTATTATGCTCCGAATACTAACCCAGGGCCCTTTCTTACCCATGTCTGTTCCCTGATACGATCTCACCAAAAAGGTACGCTATTGATAGCAGGAGACTCTAATGTAACGTTAAAGCCCTCCCTTGACAAATACCCACAGGACCATAAACCCCCCTCGGCGGCTGCTAACTCCTTTTTATCCTCCCTACAGAACTCCGACCTAATAGACATATGGCGGGAACTCCATCCCCTGAGTAGGGATTATACCCATTATTCTCACCCTCACCATTCTCACTCTAGGATCGACCATATGTTCGTACTTCGCAAACACCTTCCCTTAATAGAATCAATCTCCATCCTTGCAGCCCCATGGTCAGACCATGATCCCATCCTAACGGTCTGTCGTTCTATACTGAGTAATTCACAATTCTCCCCATGGGTGATGAATGACTCTCTCCTATCCCACAACGAGATTCTTACTGATATCCATGAAGCTTCAGCAGAATATTTTAGAATTAACACAGGATCAGTACCATCCCCAATTACACTGTGGGAAGGCTATAAAGCGGTCCTCAGAGGACATGTTATCCGTATAGCATCTAGACGGAAAAAAGAAAGGGCAAAGGCCTGACAAGAACTTGAATGAAGATTAGAGACCGCGACCAAGACCTTCAAATTAACACCTACCCCCACTAACCGCAAACTCTTAGATAAAGCCCGCACAGACTTGGACTTATGCCTGACTGACGAAGCAGAACGAACTCTACGATGGGCCCGACAAAAGTGGTATATTAAAGCGAATAAACCTAATACTATGTTAGCTAATAGACTACGCACCTTTGCCCCGAAATTTTCTCCTATCACTCTTCGCACTCGCCACAATTCCCTAACAGGTAACCCCCAAAAACTCCTGGAGGAATTTAGACACCGCCTAACTAAGCTATATTCGGAACCGGATAATCTTTCAACCCAAGGCCTAGATACCTTTCTTAAGAATTTAACATTACCATCCTTGTCTGAAACTCATACATCCCTGATGGACCGTGATATACAGGTCTCAGAAGTACTCCAATGTATTAAGGAGTTGAAAGTGGGCAAAAAGCCGGGCCCAGACGGCTTCAAGGCACTTTATTACCGGAAAATGGCAGATATAATTGCCCCACATTTAACTAAAATGTATAATTCAGTCAAGGATGGTTGCCACTTTACACGTAATCAACTGACCGCCAACATAGTCATGATACCCAAGCCAGATAAGGACCATTCATCATGGGCTAACTTCCGGCCCATATCACTCATCAACATCGACATGAAAATTTTAACAAAAATCCTGGCCACCCGCCTCAACTCCTTCCTTCCACGCCTAATAAAGAAAGAACAAGTGGGATTTGTCCCACGGAGACAGGCAGGGGACGGAATAAGGCGTCTTCTCCAAATACAACATATTGTTCATAACAGACACATTGAAACTATGTTCTTATCATTGGACATCAATAAGGCCTTTGATACACTGTCCTGGCCTTACCTGACTCAAACGTTGAAGCACTTTGGTTTTGGCACATCTTTTATGAGCTGGATCTCAGCTATCTATAACTCCCCTCAAGCAAAGGTGAAGTATTACGGGTTTGAATCCTACATCTTCCCAATTAGAAGGGGAACCCGCCAGGGATGCCCACTCTCTCCATTGCTATTCATCTTAGCATTGGAACCCCTGGCGGAAGACATTAGATCTCATCCTGATATAACCGGCGTGGAGGTAGCAGGAACCCCGCATAAACTGTCTATGCTCGCGGATGACATTTTATTGACCATCACTAAACCAAGAATCACACTCCCTAACCTGCTGACTCTTCTGGAAACCTTTGCCACCTTTTCGGGCCTTTCGGTCAATTCCGCTAAATCCAAAGCAATGTCAATAAACCTCTCCCCTTCTGAATTAGATTCCCTACAGTCACACTTTTCTTTTCAATGGCTGAATTCTCTACCCTATCTTGGTATTCATCTCACCCCAACATACTCAGGCTTATTCCAAGCTAATTTTCCCCCATTATTTAGAAATCTCACTAAAATGCTCTCCTCATGGTCCGCTCTCCCGTTATCCTGGTTTGGTAGGATAACTACTATCCGCATGTCCTACCTCCCAAAATTACTTTATTACTTCAGGGTTCTCCTGGTACAGGTCCCCTCCCATATTCTCCGTATACATCAGCGCAAGATTATGCAGTTTATTTGGGGCTTTAAGAAACCCAGGATTAATAAGCAGGTATTATTTGCGCGAAAAATTAATGGAGGTTTATCTGTACCCATCTACAAGCTTATTACGTAGCTGCAGCCATAGCTCCATTATCTCATCTCCATGCGAAAACTCAGATGCCGTTATGGGCCGCTATGGATATGGTAGACTCTCACCAGATACCCTTGGCTTCTCTTCCTTGGCTCCCTCGAGAACATCGCCCTAGTGCTATGGGCCCCTGTCTGGCACATTCACTACGGTTATGGGATTCTGTCAAATATTCTGCAGGTTTAATCTCTCCACATCTTCCCCTACTCTCCCTCCTGCACTGCCCATTGTTTCCTCCAGGACAAGATAATCCGCAGCAGTTTCGATGGTGGACTGAGCAAGGCTTTGTGGATGTCCACTCTATGCTTTCTCCAACTAGGATCACAACATTTGCGGCTTTACGCTCCTCACATGACATCCCCCTAAGGGAGCATTTTAGATATATGCAAATACGACATTTCCTACTAACCCTTATAAAATCTCATGACCCCCCTTATTCTCTAACCCACTTTGAACATCTTTGCAGATCACGGCCCCAGTCCCCAGGTCTGATTTCATTAATTTACGCAGCCATTATTGACTCAACAAAACCGCCCACAAGAACATATCATCTTCATTGGGAAGCGGAGCTGGGCAAGAGTGTTGACCCGGAGGACTGGCAGGCCATGACAATTTCACTATCCAAGTGCTCCAAGAATGTTTTGTTCCTGGAAAATGCTTACAAAATTTTATATAGATGGTATTACACCCCTGCCAGAATAGCGAGGTTCATCCCATCATATTCCCCATTATGTTTTCGAGGATGCTCACAAGAGGGCACGATGGCACACATTTGGTGGAAGTGTCCTAAGGTATGCAGACTGTGGATCAGAGTGTATACACTTCTCCGAAACCTTTTCAATACTACTATAAAGAGGGACCCTTTTGAGGCCCTCTTGGGGAAACCAATCATTGAACTGTTGCGCCCAGAACGTCAGCTTGCATCCCATATACTTACTGCTACTAAATTAACTATTGCAAAATCATGGAAAACTCCAGCCCTAAGTTTTGAAGCAATTAAAAATCGCATTAATGATACCATGGTTAATGAAAAGCTGACAGCAATTTTATCAGATACCCACGACAAATTTCTCCGAATATGGCAACCATAGGTAAACTATGCCCACCCCTCCAGATTCGACTCGGCATTACTCTCCTTGTAATGATATCACAGGCATCCCATCCCGCGGACCTCTTCCCCCCTCCCCCTCTTCCCTCCCTCCCCCCTACCTTTCTGCTCCTCCCACTTTTTTCCCTCTATTTTTCCCTCTGCTCCTTCTTTTTCTTGCTCATCCTGTCAGTCTCTTTTTTTTTCTTTTTTTTTTTACTCCCATGTTCCATCTCCATCTTTTGGAAATCTTGTTTTTTTCCATTTATCTCTAAAAATGCAGGTTTGCCCCTGAAGGGGATAAAGTACAGGCTGACAAATACTTATGTACACCTTTTTTACCTCTTAAATGCTTTATGTATTGTTACATGTTTTTGTGATATGATGCCTGTTTACATTTCCTATTATTCCTTTTTTTTTTCTGTACCAAGATTTTGTAAACATGTATCCGCATAATGCGCATTTATATGTTTCTCCCACTGTACTATTAATGATTTTTCCTTTATGTTCAATAAAACCTAAATACACTACTGGGTGGGACTGCTATATACATCATAGTATATACATTCTCCTCTTCTACATCACTTCCTTTCTTGCAGAGTATCACTCCTCGCTCCTCCTGCACATCACTTCCTTTCTTGCACTCTCCAGACTAGCTAGCACTGTAGGCTTGACACTGGCTCAGCCAGACCCAAAGCAAATGCCCTTTACAGCCAGGGAGCACAGGCCCCTATGGTGTAGCAAAATAGAAAGTCCCAATGCTAGCTGTCCACGTGGCTACTGCTCCCAGAACCACCTCTTCAGGCACTGCCAGCCCTCCTTGCTGCAGCTGCCCCTGTCCACTGGCATCATCCTCCAGACTGGCTCTGCACCCATCCCAGACTGCTGCATTTCAGTCCTCTCAGGCATCCCTCCCAGCCCTCCTGACGGTGTGAACACTCACCAGCTCTCCTGGCTGCCTCTGTGGAACTCCTGGAGACTTGCCCGGCAGTGTTCTCCCATAGTCCTCTTACTCCTCCTGTGCCTCCTGTCCAGGACACCTCCACGTTTTCTTAGAGGGCCCCGTCCACACCCGAGCACAGGCTCAAAGTCACATCCCCCTCCCTCAAAGGCCACGACAGCCTAACACTCCATTTCCATCTTCCACCCGATCAACTCCTCCCCAGCTGGGCTGACCCTGGGTATTTAAGGAGGCCTGCCCCCTGCCAATCCAAGTTAGGGATTGGTCAGGGCTCCTTAGAATACCCCAGGTGGCTCCACCTCCCCTCTCCACTTCTCTTTCCAGAAAGTACCAGAACATTCCGGAAAGAAGTGGGAGGTCCTAGTGACAACCAGCTGTGAGTCACCCAGCACTACTCTGAGCCACTTCCAACCCAGATCACCAGAACACACCCAGGCTTGGCTATCAGCCAAGCCTGGAAAATTACCTGTTTCTTGAAAAAAAAAAAAAAATACATTACACTTCTAGCACACTAGAGGCTACACAGGTAATTTTTCTCCCTCACTGATGTGCGCTGATGAAGCTGCACTGATAGGCACTGATAAGGTGGCACTGATGAGGCGGTACTGGTGGGCACTGATGAGGCTGCACTCATAGGTGGCACTCATAGGTGGCACTGATAAACGGCACTGAAGGGCACTGGTAGGTGGCACTGATGGGTGGCAGTGATGGGCACTGATAGGGGACACTGATGGGCACTGATAGGCACTTGTGGGTGACAGTGATAGGCAGCAGTGATAGGTGGCACTGATGATGAAGCACTGGGGTCTTAGTGAAAAGATCTCTATAAAAAGGAAAGCCCAATAACAAGGAAAATGTTTTACAAATTCAGTAAATAACCAAAATAAAATTAAACAGGTGTGCAATCAAATGCACGGGTAAAGGTGATACACCAGGTAATACCAGGTAATATCAAATACAGTACACTTACCAGAACATTTTGACCTTTTTAAGTATAGAAAGGTCGAGACATACTCAGAACAGCAAACATCCTGTATCAGAATACATTTTGGCCAAAATTTATGAAGAAATTTTATTTTTATTTTTTTATTCAATGGGTTTAATAGCAGAAAGTAAAAAAAAATGTTTTTTTTTAAATTTTTGGTCTTTTTAAAAAAAAAAAAAAAAACTGTGTCGATCAAATACCACAAAAAGAAAGCTCTATTTGTGTGAAAAAAAATTATATAAATTTCATATTGGGTACAGCATTGCATGACCGCGGAATTACCAGATAAGGTAGTGCAGTGCTAAACAGCAAAAATTGGCCTGGTCATGAAGGGGGTAAAGCCTTCTGGAGCTAAAGTGGTTAAAAGTGCAGCCAATCTGCACTAAAATGCAGCACAGCAAAAGATAGTAATATACATGTTACAGATTTTTTTTTTTTAATAGCACTATTTTTGAATCCTGCTCCCTTCCCTTCCAGGAGCAGGTGTGGTAGAAAATTAGCTCATTACTATGCTGCTTCTCCTTTCACTGTCCAGTAGGGATGGGCTCAGGCGGGTTCGACTCCTAGTCCCAACCCACTTTAGCAATCCCACCAGGAAGCCATCACTGCACACCACTAATCAGAGGTAGGGATGAGCCTGATGTTCGAGTTGAAAGTAAGTTCAACTCAAACATCGGGTGTTCGCCTGTTCACCCAATAGCGAACAATTTGGGGTGTTTGCGGCAAATTCAAAAGCCCCGGAACACCCTGTAAAAGTCTATGGGAGAAATCAAAAGTGCTAATTTTAAAGGCTTATATGCATGGTATTGTCATAAAAAGTGTTTGGGGACCTGGGTCCTGCCCCAGGGGACATGTATCAATGCAAAAAAAAAGTTTTAAAAACGGCCGTTTTTTCGGGAGCAGTGATTTTAATAATGAAAACAATTAAAGTGAAATATTCCTCAGAGACTTTCCCGGGGTGTCAGAGGGGGGCGGGGGCACACGTTTAGTAACCAGGTGGCCCCGCCCCCCTGATGCCCCGGGAAAGACATAGGAAAGTCCACGTGCGTCAGAGGTGGCGGGGTCACCCAGGAATGTCATGGCGTGGCCCCCGCCCTCAGTTATAAAAGATCTGTCATAGCGAAGACGCGTCATATGGCAGGAGCCTCCCACGGAGGCGGGTGTGTCGCGGTTTTTGTTTTTTTCTTTTTCAGTCCGTCGGGGGAGCGAGAGAAGAAGAATGGACTTCGTGGGACATTTTTGTTTATTTATTTTTTTAATAAAGGACTTGTCCAAAGCTGTGCCTTGTCATTTTTACCATTCTGACACTTTTTTTGTGAAATGGTAGGTGTATTTGTACCCCATTACCATTTCACACAGGGGGGGAGGCTGGGATCTGGGGGTCCCCTTGTTAAAAGGGGCTTCCAGATTCTGATAAGCCCCCCGTCCGCAGACCCCCACAACCACCGGGCAAGGGTTGTGGGGATGAGGCCCTTGTCCCCATTAACATGGGGACAAGGTGCTTTGGGAAGCTACCCCAAAGCACCCTCCCAATCTTGAGGGCATGTGGCCTGGTATGGTTCAGCAGGGGGGGCGCTCTCTCGTCCCCTCTCTTTTCCTGCAGCCTGCCAGGTTGCGTGCTCGGATAAGGGTCTGGCATAGATTTTTGGGGGGACCCCCACGCCATTTTTTTTATTTTGGCACAGGGTTCCCCTTAAAATACAGACCAGACCTGAAGGGTCTGGTCTGGATTTTGAGGGGGACCCCCACGCCATTTTTTTTTTAATTTTGGTGCGGGGTTCCCCTTAATATCCATACCAGACCCGAAGGGCCTGGTATGGAATTTGGGGGGACCCTCACGCAATTTTTTTTTTTTAATTTCGGTTTGGGGTTTCCTTTAATATTCATACCAGACCCAAAGAGACAGGTAATGAACTAGGGGGAACCCATGCCATTTTTTTTCAATGACTTCTTTTATCTGTATTGCCAGGACTGACAATTCATTATAGCCACGAGTACTTTTAAATGACTTTTTTCCTTTAGAAATGTCCTTTTGTGCAGGGACTGTTCTAAACACGGAAAACATGTGCCACTTTACAGGCATACTATAGACACCTCCCAGGTATGAAATTTAAAGGAATATTTCACTTTTATTGTTTCACTTTAAGCATTATTAAAATCACTGCTCCCGAAAAAACGGCTGTTTTTAAAACTTTTTTTTTTTCATTGATCCATGTCCCCTGGTGCCGGACCCGGGTCCCCAAACACTTTTTATGACAATAACTTGCATAAAAGCCTTTAAAATGAGCACTTTTGATTATTCATGTTCATGTCCCATAGACGTTAACGGTGTACCCGTGTTCGAACAAATTTTTTGCCTGTTCGCATGTTGTGCTGCGAACCGAACCGGGGGTGTTCGGCTCATCCCTAAACATAAGCAACTGGGGCATTTACCGGCCCGCAGCTGCACATACACATGCTCCCTTGTATATGTGTGGCTGCGGGCCAAGGAATGACTAGGCTGATCAAGTGCAGTGCAGTGACGGCTTCCTGGCGGGATTGCTCAGGTGGGTTGGGACTAGGATCCGAACCTGCCTGAGCCCATCCCCTACTGTCCACTAACAGACATGGTGGGTCTAGGGACATTGATAGGGCAATTACAGCAGACCCCATAGAAGCCACCCTGCAGGGTTGTGCCAGTCTTCCACACTGGTGAATATTCCACCTGAATTCTGTCACAATTGATCTCAAGATCCAGATTCAAGTTTTTTTTTCAACTTTCGGCACGTTCAGCCGAACATCCAAAGGATCAAACATGAAAGTGTTCCAAAACTCATCTGATAAATTGCCATGTGGATATTTTAGAATCCAAGGCAATTGCTAAAGTAAATTAACAATGACAGGGATAAAGTGGTTCCTTTAATAACTCTTCTAGTCTGCATGAATTAATTCCCAACGTGTCACAATATACATCCACAGTTTAATAAAAAAAAAAACCCCACCTATTATCATTAAAAATCCATCCTTTAGCTTCAGTCAGTGAGTGTGCCTAGACTAAGGTTATATCATCAGTCTACTGCAGGGCCGATGCAAGGATTTTTGTCTATACAGGCCAAGATGCATTTTGCTGCCCCCCATCACCCGCCCATAATATGTCTGCCATTAAACAGCAGTGTGTAATGAGGGGGTGGGGTTATGCATTCGCCAGAGAACCCATGTGAATGAGCCCTTAGATTTATTTTTAATATTTTTTTTACAACTTTTTAATATTTTTAAAAATGTTTATATAATTCTTTTTCCATAATGCTGTTGGGAGGGGGGGGGGGGGCTTTGTTGAAATCTCACAGGTCTAAACACTTTTAGGGAAAGGGAATGAGGACATAGAATCTGCCATTCCTTTCTCTGCAGCCTCAGCTGCACTGGACAGTGAATGAACAGAAAGCTCTGTACAGAGGCTCCTGTTCATTCAGAAAACCGATTGATACCGATCACTCACTATGTTCATTCACAAATGGAAGGGGATGGTAAATATGACAAAGAAAGAGAAAGGGAGAAAGGGAGTTGAGAGAGAGAGGGGGTCATAGGGAGGTGTGAGAGAGAGGGGATGAGAGAAGGGGGGGTCAGAGAGAGGGGGGCTGAGAGGGGAGAGAGAGAGATGGGGAGAGAGAGGGGGGGTGATAGGGAGGTGTGAGAGAGAGGGGGGGAGAGAAATGGGGAGAGAGAGAGTGGAAGTGAGAAATAGAGAGGGGTCCTGGCGGCCAAAGGTGGCTGCCTAAGAGCTTTATGCCGGAATCTGCCCTGGTCTGCTGTAGGAAGGAGAAAGCATTTTCTCACTTTCTTCATACCTCAGTGATCAGACTGCAACATTGTAACTTTGTAGCAAAATTACTTTGTTTCAAGGTGGAAGGCTGCAGAAGGGACGAATTTATGACAGGCATTTGTGAACACAGCCAGAGACTGCTCAGCAGGATTTACATGATTGTCTCACCTCTGAGCCAGTAAAGTCCAGAAAGTACATGCTGACCCTGGAGGATGTCTGAACAAAGATGGCTTCATTCCTTTAGAGAGAAAAGCAGATAAAGGCATGGTAAGTTGAAACGCGCTGGGACGAGCCTACTGATGCCATTGCGTTAATATTCCAGTCATACAAGCGCTTGTTGTATCTACTCAAATTTGGTGCTATCACTCTCACTCTCTCATACTGGTCACTGGAAGTTCAACGTGGCACCTCATGGCAAAGAACACTCTGAGGATCTGAAAAAAAAAATGTTGCTCTACATAAAGATGGCTTAGGCTATAAGAAGATGCCAAGACCCTGAAACTGAGCCGCAGCACGGTGGCCATGAGTATACAGAGGTTTAACAGGACAGGTTCCACTCAGAACAGGCCTCACCATGGTCGACCAAAGAAGTTAGGTGCACATGCTCAGCGTCATATCCAGAGGTTGTCTCTGGGAAATAGATGTATGAGTGCCGCCAGCATTGCTGCAGAGGTTGAAGGGGTGGATGGGGTCAGCCTGTCAGTGCTCAGACCATACACCGCACACTGCATACACCACACACTTTCTTCTGGGACTGTTGTCCCAGAAGGAAGCCTCTTCTAAAGATGATGCACAAGAAAGCCTGCGAAGTTTGCTGAAGACTAAGGACATGGATTGCTGGAATCTCATGTCCTGTGGTCTGATGAGACCAAGATAAACTTATTTGGTTCAGATGGTGTCAAGCGTGTGTGGCGGCAACCAGGTGAGGAGTACAAAGACAAGTGTGTCTTGCCTACAGTCAAGCATGGTGGTGGAGTGTCATGGTATGGGGCTGCATCAGTGCTGCCGGCACTGGGGAGCTACAGATCATTTAGGGAACCATAAATGCCAACATGTATTGTGACATACTGAAGCAGAGCATGATCCCCTCCCTTCGGAGACTGGGCCGCAGGGCAGTATTCCAACATGATAATGACCCCAAACACACCTCCAAAAAGACCACTGCCTTGCTAAAGAAGCTGAGGGTAAAGGTGATGAACTGGCCAAGCATGTCTCCAGACCTAAACCCTATTGAGCATCTGTGAGGCATCCTCAAACGGAAGGTGGAGGAGTGCAAGGTCTCTAACATCCACCAGCTCTGTGATGTCGTCATGGAGGAGTGGAAGAGGACTCCAGTGGCAACCTGTGAAGCTCTGGTGACCTCCATGCCCAAGAGGGGTAAGGCAGTGCTGGAAAATAATGTTGGCCACACAAAATATTGACACTTTGGGCCCAATTTGGGCATTTTTACTTAGGGGTGTACTCATTTGTGTTGCCAGCGGTTTAGACATTAATGGCTGTGTGTTAAGTTACTTTGAGGGGACAGCAAATTTACACTTTTATACAAGCTGTACACTCAATACTTTACATTGTAGCAAAGTGTAATTTATTCAGTATTGTCACATGAAAAGATATAATAAAATATTTACAAAAATGTGAGGGGTGTACTCACTTTTGTGAGATACTGTATATCATGGTAAGGGGGACTTACACATTCCTGAAAGTTTTACACTTACAGATTGGTTAGCACACATACACTAACATGGAGAACTATATCTATTGCTAGGTCCACTTTAACCTCTTGCCAACCGCCCCACGTATATGTACTGCGGGGTGGCGGCTCCTCTGCATGAAATCACGTTCAGGTACGTTATTCCGCGTTTCCGGGTCTGCAGCACGCACGCGGATTTGACACAGCGGGAGCCAATCAGCAGGTCCGGCAGACCCGATGTCCGCCGGAACACGCCGATCATTCCCGACAGAGGCAGAAGGGCTGTCTGCCTATGTGAATAAGGCAGATCGCCGCTCTGTGACAAGGGAAGACAGAGATCCTGTGTTTCTGCTAAACAGGAGCACAGATCTCTGTCTTCCCACAGTTCAAGCACCCACACAGTTAGAAAGCACTCCCTAGGGACATATTTAACCCTTTGATCGCCCCTGATGTTAACCCCTTTCCTGCCAGTGTCCTTAGTACAGTGACAGTGCATATTTTTTGCACTGATCAGATCACTGATGTCAAAACATGTCACTTAGGGGGTTATTTACTAAAGGCAAATCCACTTTGCACTACAAGTGCAAACTACAAGTGCAAAGGGCACTTGAAATTGCACTGAAAGTGCACTTGAAAGTGCAGTCGCTGTAGATCTGAGGGGGACATACAAGGAAAAAAAAAAACAGCATTTTAGCTTGCACATGAGTGGATAATAAAATCAGCAGAGCTTCCCCTCATTTCAGATCTACCCCTCAGATTTACAGCGACTGCACTTTCAGTGCAATTTCATGTGCACTTTGCACTTGTAGTTTGCACTTGTAATGCAAAGTGGATTTGCCTTCGTAAACAACCCCCTAAGTGTCCGATTTATCCACCGCAATGTCGCAGTCACTGTTTACCACCATTGCTTGTAAAAAATAAAGAAATAAAAATTCCATAAAAATATACCATTGTTTGTAGACGCTATAACTTTTGGGCAAAATAAAAATACACGTTTTATTTTTTTTTACTAAAAACACGTAGCAAAATACATATTGGTCTAAATTGATGAAGGAATTTGATTGTCTACATTTTTTTTATTGGGTGTGTTTTTTAGCAGAAAGGAAAAAAAGTTTTTTTTTTTTCAAAATTGACGGCCTTTTTTTTATTTATAGCGCAAAAAAGAAAAACCGCAGAGGTGATCAAATACCACCAAAAGAAAACTCTATTTGTGGGGAAAAAAAGAACATAATTTATTTGGGTACAGTGTCGTATGACCGCGTAACGCAGTGCTGTATCGCAAAAAATGGCCTGGTCATGAAGGGTAAAACTGCGCTGCATTGCAATCGCTTTCTTTCTGTAGGCGCATGGAATTTCCCTCTGTTTAACCAGCAGAAGACCAGTACAAATTAGCCCAGACTGCAGAACACAACGTGGTAATGACTTCATTTAGCATGTTTAAATGCTGCAGTATTAATGTGGAGATTCAGCCCTGAGCGACAAGTGACCTCTTTAGATGATTATCTGAATTTATCTGTGTGCGGAGAGGAATCCTAATCACTGGATCATGGGTGAAACTTAGATGAATATCGTTATTCAGATAGACAGACTTAGGTTTACTGTCTGCAAAAGACATTCCGTACCGTAAGCAATTTTAAATTTGGGTACACACAGACCTATGCTATGTTACGGTGTTTCTGTATGGGCCTGACTGTGGCCCCGTGCAATGGTCACGGGGCCCCCCCATCTAATATTGATATCCCCTTTATTTACCAATAAAAGTGACATGCCTGTCATTTCTATGGTGTCTCTGAACTTAAACTATCAGGATGGCCAGACCAAATTTATAAAGGACTCCAATACAGCTTTAACTGCTTGCCGACCAATCGCCGTCGTTATACTGCGGCAGGTCTGCGCGATCCCGCAAGCCGCCGTCGGCTCCTTTAAGCGGGATAGCAAGCTCCCGCTACACTCGGGGGGGTGCCGATGTTTGTGGCCGACAGTCACGATGGCCGCCGCCGGCCACAAGCAATCATGGGCACGACAGGCAGAACAGGGACATGTGTGTGGACACACAATGGGCGTTACTTACGAAAAGTGCAAAGTGCACTTGAAATTGCACTGAAAGTGCACTTGGAAGTGCAGTCGCTGTAGATCCGAGGGGGACGTGCAAGGAAAATAAAAAACAGCATTTTAGCTTGCACATGATTGGATGATAAAATCAGCAGAGCTTCACCTCATTTCAGATCTACCCCTTAGATTTACAGAGACTGCACTTTCAAGTGTACTTTCAGTGCAATTTCAAGTGCACTTTGCACTTGTAGTTTGCACTTCTAGTGCAAAGTGGATTTGCCTTTCGTAAATAACCCCCAATCCCTCTTCTGTTCTGTGAGGAGAGACAGATCGTGAGTTCCTAATAGCTAGGAACAGCGATCTGTCATCCCCTCTACACACACAGGGAACACAGTTAACCCCTTGATCGCCCCTAGTGTTAACCCCTTCCCTGCCAGTGACATTTTTACAGTAATCAGTGCATTTTTATAGCACTGATCGCTGTATAAATGCCAATGGTCCCAAAAATGTGTCAAAAGTGTCCGAAGTGTCCGCCATAATGTCGCAGCCCCGATAAAAATCGCAGATCGCCGCCAATACCAGTAAAAAAAAAAAAAATAATAAAAATGCTATAAATCTGTCCCCTATTTTGTAGACGCTATAACTTTTGCGCAAAGCAGTCAATGTACACTTATTGTGATTTTTTTTCCCAAAAATATGTAGAAGAATACAAACTGAGAAAAAAATAGCTTTTTTTTTAAAAAAAAAGGGGATATTTATTATAGCAAAAAGTACAAAGTATTGTGTTTTTTTCAAAATTGTCGCTCCTTTCTTCTTTATAGCGCAAAAAATAAAAACCGAAGAGATTATCAAATACCGCCAAAGGAAAGCTCTATTTGTGGGGAAAAAAAGGATGTCTGGGTGCAACGTCGCACAACCGTGCAATTGTCAGTTAAATAAACGCAGTGCCGAATCACAAAAAAAATGACCTGGTCATTCAGCAGCCAAATCTTGGCTGAAGTGTTTAAAGGAAAAGTACAGCCAAAGCTCGTTGAGTTGTACTTCTCCTATGGATCACAGGAGTGTAGTCCCTTCTGCACTCCTGTGACCCGTTTTCAACAGAGAGCGGGCTGAAGTCCACTCTCTGCTGACATCACAGAAGTGGGTCTAGGGTCCACGTCATCACGACAATGGACGCCAGGATCCGCCACATCCCTGGACCGTCACCCAGCTCAGCCTCTCAGCGAGCCCCCCGTCCCCGCCCCTCCACGGCCCAGATCTCCAGTGAGCGGGGGGGGGGGGGGGCAGTGCAGAGAGCTGCTGACTGACAGTAATCAGCTGATACTTACTTTCTCATGCAGAAATGTCATATTATATTCAGAAAGTGTTTGTGTTTTCCTACTGTTTTGTGAAATCCCGTTGAGGCTGTAACTTCTCTGAATTTGTCTCCAGCAGCCATCTTGAAGAAGCCTCTTGTTCTGATCGGTACCAAGTTATCTCGAGATTTTGTCCACCATTTTCTGTTAGCTTCCATATAACAGAGAGCCCAGCCACCATTTTGAGAGACGTGTGTGGAATGAGTGTGGGAAAGGTATACTGCCTGTGAGGGAAAGCTAGGCCTTACTTAGGGAGAGTGTTCCAGCCTACAGGGACAGAACAGGGTTCCTCAGGAGTCCTGCCTATGAACACTGCTGCTGTGCTTGTGATAGAAGATCATCCAAGACAGTGTATTTTCCTGTTAAATCATCTCTGCTGCATCTGTGGAACCTGCTTATGGACAGCAGCCTATGGCAAGTAATCAGAATGTGCCTTGTATACCACTGATGTGCCTGAAGAGAGGAATAATAACTACAGTTCTAGTTTACTGAGATGCATTCTGTATCTTTGGTGAATGGACTGTGAATCTGTGCCTTAAATACTAACAAGAGAACTGTTTACTCCACTTTTGTAAATATCATTTTCTACTGCTGCTTATCCGGCAATTAAAGTTACTTTATTTACAATACAATGCAGTGTGTTTCCCTCTATAAGGCTGGGTTCACACTAGTGCGACAAACGCTCCGATATTGGGAGCTCATGTCGCATGATGTGTGAAAATCAATGTTTCCCTATGGGAGCCATCCTAACTGGTCCGACACAAGTCGGTCTGACTTTGAAAATGCTCCCTGTACTACTTTGGTCCGACTTTGATCCTACTTCAGTCCATTGACTATCATTGAAGTCAGATCAAAGTCGGATCGCCGTCTTGACTTGACTTTGATCAAGTTGCTCACGACGCGACTTATATAGGGATGGGGCGTGGTCACCGGGTGTTGTCATCATGCCCCGGGACTGTAATGTCATAAGGGGCGGGGTCACTGGGTGACCACGCCCCACCCCTATATAAGTCGTTGCGGACCATGCACACGGCATTACAGTAGGAGAGAGCGTCGTGTCAACATTGGAAGAAGAGAAGAGGGAGGAAGACAGCGGAGAAGACTGGGCCACCACTAGCAAAAGAGCCAGGAAAAGAGCAGGAGATAGTGGAGGAGCCTGGCAGAAGATACCGGAGAGCGGGACAAGAACCGGAGAGTGCAGAGAAGAAGCCGGCGAGCACGGAGAAGGAGGAGACCGCGGAGAAGAAGGAAGAGACCCCCGAAGTCGGAAGAACACCCCAAAAGCTGCCTAATAAATTACTTTAAAAACCTGTGTAGTGTGTTTTTTTAATTGACACTTCTTTTCCCCCAGGTGAATGGGTAGGGGTACGATGTACCCCATACTCATTCACATAGGGTGGGGGGCCGGGATCTGGGGGCCTCCTTATTAAAGGGGGCTCCCAGATTCGGATAAGCCCCCCGCCCGCAGACCCCGACAACCAACGGCCAGGGTTGTCGGAAAGAGGCCCTTGTCCTCATCAACATGGGGACAAGGTGCTTTCGGGTGGGGGGCCGTAGGGCGCCCCCCCTGCCCCAAAGCACCCACCCCCCATGTTGAGGGCATGCGGCCTGGTATGGTTCAGGAAGGGGGGGCTGCTCGCTTGCCCCCACCTCTTTTCCTGACCGGCCGGGGTGCGTGCTCGGATAAGGGTCTGGTATGGATTTTGGGGGGGGCCCCCACGCCGTTTTTTTGGCGTAGGGGGTTCCCCTTAAGATCCATACCAGACCGAAGGGCCTGGTATGCTCTTGGAGGGGGAATCCATGCCTTTTTTTTATTTAAAATTTGGCCTGGAGTTCCCCTCAAGATTCATACCACAGTGCCTGGTATTGGCGGGGATCCAAGTCGGATCCCCGTTCATTAAAAGTGGGACGTAAGTCGGCTTCAAGTTGCAGGGCAAAGTCAGATCCGAAGTAGGACGGCTGTCGTGTCGCACTGTGTGAACCCGGCCTAATACAGCCATGCTAATTTCCCCACTTACACACTTCCTGGTTCCAAGCACCTTAGATTACATCCATGCAAAGGGGCTTGCTCATCATTGACCACCTGGAAGGTTGCCACCTGCTGGAGACCTATTGACATGCTTTTTAATGTTTTCTAACCACTTCAGTCCCGGAAGATTTGGCTCCTTATTGACCAGGCCATATTTTGTGATTCAGTACTGCATCGCTTTAACTGACAATTGCGCGGTCATGCGATGCTGTACCCAAACAAAATTGACATCCTTTTTCCCCACAAATATAGCTTTCTTTTGGTGGTAATTGATCATCTCTGCGGTTTTTATTTTTTGTGCTATAAACAAAAAAAAAACAACAATTTTGAAAAAAACACAATATTTTGTACCTTTTGCTATAATAAATGTCATGCCTTCAGCAAGTGTTTATGTTCTTTTGTTTAATTGTTGAATATGCTAATGGTATGTAAAGTAGATTGTAATATCACCATGTAGTGGCTCTTTTACATACTTAGTATCTGTGAATAATTTACTGGAGATAGGCAGATTGTTGTTTACCCACTTGCCGACCATTTTAGTTTTACTCTAACTTCCCTGCAATAAAAGTTGAAAAAAGGACCTTGAGCCTGCCTCAATGAGTTGTTAAGGGAGGAGAGTTAGCTGTCTGTCCAATTATACCTCAGCCATGTATACTGTAGTGAGGGCAAAAAAATAATATCCCCAATTCTTTTAAAAAAAGCAAATTTTTTACTCAGTTTAGGCCGATATGTATTCTTCTACATATTTTTGGTAATAAAAATCGCAATAAGCATATATTGATTGGTTTGCACAAAAGTTATAGCATCTACAAAATAAGGGATAGATTTACAGCATTTTTTTTTATTATTTTTTTTTACTAGTAATGGCGGCGATCTGTGATATTTATCGGGACTGCTACATTATGGCGGACACATCGGACACTTTTGACACATTTTTTAAACCATTGACACTTGTACAGCGATCAGTGCTATAAAAATGAACTGATTACTGTGTAAATGTCACTGGCAGGGAAGGGGTTAACACTAGGGGCAATCAAGGGGTTAACCGTGTTCCCTAGTGTGTGTTCTAACTGTGGGGGGAGGGGACTGACTATAGGAGATGACAGATCGTGGTTCCTAGCCATTAGGAACTCACGATCTGCATCTCCTCTCCTCACAGAATATGGATTTGTGTGTTTACACACACACGTCCCTGTACTGCCTCTCGTGCCCGCGATCACACGTGGCCGGTGGTCATCGCGACCGCTGGCCATGAGCATCGGCGTGTGCACACCTGCTATCCCGACGTACAGCCAGGATAGCAGCCGACGTACAGCTACGACGGTTTGCGGGATTGTGCCAACCTGCCATAGTATAATGATGGCGACTGGTCGGCAAGTGGTTAAACTTGAGTACATACCGTATTTATCGGTGTATAACATGCACAGGCGTATAACACGCACCCCAATTTTAGGAGGGAAGTTTAAGGGAAAAAAACTTACATTTTAACTAAAGAACTTTGAAGCAAAATTAGGGTCACAGCTCATCAATGCACCCTGCTCAGTGCCCATCTGCAGCCATTAAATTGACCAACAATGCAGCCTGTTCAGTGCCCATCTGCAGCTTCACCTTTCCCATCATTGCAGCCTCGCCAGTTTTGGATTATCCCTGCTGTCTATAAGGGAAGAGGAGGAGAAGCGAGCGCCGCTGAATTACACAGAATGGCGATCTCCTGTGTACCCAGCGCTTCGTCACTCACAGCCACACCTCCTGGCCCTGCTCATATGATAGACAGAAGAGTGGCACAATGCGGGGCCAGGAGGCGTGGCTGTGAGTGACGGAGCGCCGGGTACATAGAAGATCGCGGCTCTATGTATTCAGCGGCGCTTGCTCCTCTTTCCTCAGAGACAGCAGGGATCGGTGTATAACACGCACCCATAAATACCGATAAATACGATATTTATTGTTTTTCATTTTACCAATATGTTTTAATAAATGCTACAGTCACTTGTGAAAGCATATACAGCACTTTATGCAGCCATCTTCCCTCTCTTTTCTCTCTCTCATTGGGAGCATCACAGTGTTGGGACCCATGTTCGCTATAGTTCACTATGAGCTTGTTATTCTCCAGTCCCTGGTCTGCTGAGGCCCAGTTATTCTTTTACTGGGCACCGCCATATTGTATATTGCACAACTTAGGGAAAGTGAAGCTAGACTGTCAATCACAGACAGCCTGCACATCAAAGTGTGACTGATGATGAGAGGACCTCTGGTGGATATCGTTGGCAGTTCCTGATTCTGGCCTTTAAAGATTTCTGCTTGCTGTGATCCTCTGTGGTGGGGGGTCATGGCCATCTGGTAAGGAGCAACCCCTTCCATTTTCTGGTGGTGGACCCTCCCTTGTTGTCACGGATTTATACCAATCATCACTTGGACTTTTTTTGGTTTCTGTTGGTGTTTTGGACTCACTAAGATATCATATTTGATGTTTTCACTTGATGGGACTTTTTCATATCAATATTTAATGTTTGCACATTATTTTTGGTTTATTTATAGTCATGATATAAATATCTTTTCACTGTAGATTTTATATTAAGGTACACAGGTATTAGCGCAACCCCTTATTTTTTTTCTTATGTTTATCCACAATTGATGTTTTTTGTGGGGATTGCAGCTTTTCATATTAATTGATTATTTTGGTTTATTAACACGGTTTCTCTCAATTTTCTACCTGGTCTGCTGAGGCCCAGTTATTCTTTTACTGGGCACCGCCATATTGTATATTGCACAACTTAGGGAAAGTGAAGCTAGACTGTCAATCACAGACAGCCTGCACATCAAAGACACTCTGTCTTCCCTGTAATGCCCCGTACACACGATAGGATTTTCCGATGGAAAATGTGTGATAGGACCTTGTTGTCAGAAATTCCGACCGTGTGTAGGCTCCATCACACATTTTCCATAGGAATTTCCGACACAAAGTTTGAGAGCTTGCTATAAAATTTTCCGACAACAAAATCCGTTGTCGGAAATTCCGATCGTGTGTACATACACTACCGTTCAAAAGTTTGGGGTCACCCAAACAATTTTGTGTTTACCATGAAAAGTCACACTTATTCACCACCATACGTTGTGAAATGAATAGAAAATAGAGTCAAGACATTGACAAGGTTAGAAATAATGATTTGTATTTGAAATAACATTGTTTTTACATCAAACTTTGCTTTCATCAAAGAATCCTCCTTTTGCAGCAATTACAGCATTGCACACCTTTGGCATTCTAGCTGTTAATTTATTGAGGTAAGCTGGAGAAATTGCACCCCACGCTTCTAGAAGCAGCTCCCACAAGTTGGATTGGTTGGATGGGCACTTCTGGCGTACCATACGGTCAAGCTGCTCCCACAAAAGCTCAATGGGGTTCAGATCTGGTGACTGTGCTGGCCACTCCATTACCGATAGAATACCAGCTGCCTGCTTCTGCTGTAAATAGTTCTTGCACAATTTGGAGGTGTGTTTAGGGTCATTGTCCTGTTGTAGGATGAAATTGGCTCCAATCAAGCGCTGTCCACTGGGTATGGCATGGCGTTGCAAAATGGAGTGATAGCCTTCCTTATTCAGAATCCCTTTTACCCTGTACAAAGCTCCCACCTTACCAGCACCAAAGCAACCCCAGACCATCACATTACCTCCACCATGCTTAACAGATGGCGTCAGGCATTCTTCCAGCATCTTTTCATTTGTTCTGCGTCTCACAAACGTTCTTCTTTGTGATCCAAACACCTCAAACTTGGATTCATCCGTCCACAACACTTTTTTCCAGTCTTCCTCTGTCCAATGTCTGTGTTCTTTTGCCCATCTTAATCTTTTTCTTTTATTGGCCAGTCTCAGATATGGCTTTTTCTTTGCCACTCTGCCCTGAAGCCCAAAATCCCGCAGCCGCCTCTTCACTGTAGATGTTGACACTGGTGTTTTGCGGGTACTATTTAATGAAGATGCCAGTTGGGGACCTGTGAGGCGTCTGTTTCTCAAACTAGAGACTCTAATGTGCTTATCTTCTTGCTTAGTTGTGCAACGCGGCCTCCCACTTCTTTTTCTACTCTGGTTAGAGCCTGTTTGTGCTGTCCTCTGAAGGGAGTAGTACACACCGTTGTAGGAAATCTTCAATTTCTTTGCAATTTCTCGCATGGAATAGCCTTCATTTCTAAGAACAAGAATAGACTGTCGAGTTTCAGATGAAAGTTCTCTTTTTCTGGCCATTTTGAGCGTTTAATTGACCCCACAAATGTGATGCTCCAGAAACTCAATCTGCTCACAGGAAGGTCAGTTTTGTAGCTTCTGGAAGGAGCTAGACTGTTTTTAGATGTGTGAACATGATTGCACAAGGGTTTGCTAATCATCAATTAGCCTTCTGAGCCAATGAGCAAACACATTGTACCATTAGAACACTGGAGTGATAGTTGCTGGAAATGGGCCTCTATACACCTATGTAGATATTGCACCAAAAACTAGACATTTGCAGTTAGAATAGTCATTTACCACATTAGCAATGTATAGAGTATATTTGTTTAAAGTTAGGACTAGTTTAAAGTTAGCTTCATTTAAAAGTACAGTGCTTTTCCTTCAAAAATAAGGACATTTCAATGTGACCCCAAACTTTTGAACGGTAGTGTAAATCCGACGCACAAAGTGCCATGCATGCTCAGAATAAATTAAGGATTGAAAGCTATTGGCTACTGCCCAATTTATAGTCCCGATGTACGTGTTTTACGTCATCATGTTCAGAACGATCGGATTTTCCGACAACTTTGTATGCAAGACAAGTTCGAGCCAACATCCGTCGGAAAAAATCCATGGATTTTGTTGTCGGAATGTCCCATCAATGTCCGACCATGTGTACAGGGCATTACAGTTATGTATATAATACTAGTAGCAGTGTTGTAGGATCAGTTTAGGACCGGTGGCATTTATAGTGGATTAGCTAGGTTGTTTTGGGTCTAAATCTAGACTTCTGTCAAGAAAGGTCTGTCCTAACTGGAGGGCCTTTGAAGCTCTGAGCAATTTGAAATGTAGGAGCTCCCAATGTAAATGACCTAAATACAAAATGTTGAAGTTTTATCCCTTGATTTCCTCCAAAAGCTGGCTAAAAAGTCAACTGTTTTTAGAGGACTTTACATGCCCCCTTCTTTAGGGCTGCTGGGCATCCTGCCCAGAATTGAACAGTGAAATTGCTTGTATTGTATTTCTCCGTCTAAACAGCTGATAATGTGATTAGGATAGCAGTCGTGGAGTTGGCATACTCAACATACTACATTTGTAAATTCTCCACATTCTTTAACAGCTTTAGGAAACAGTTTGAGATGGAGATTGGGGCTTAGTTGTTGGATTTGGAAAAAATTCAGATTTGCATGTCATTCACTGTACTGTTTAGACCGGCCTTTTTCAACATTTTTACCCAGGAGGAACCCTTGAAATATTTTTCTGATCTTGGGGAATCCCTCCTAAACAAAAATTTACCTACAGTTCATGGTACATTGGCATGATCACTAAACTATAGAAGGTCTTAAATATAAAATTAAGCAATATGGCATTCCTATCTTATTTAAAATCCAGGGCAGATCTTTTTTAGACCCTTATGCTCTGTACTACAACATTTTTAATGATTGTCATAAAATGTAAGGAATAATAACAATAGAAAGGAAATGCAGATAGTAACATTTGTGGTGCCCCGCAGCCCTCCTGCTTTGGTGGTCAGTGTAGTTAGGAGATCAATTCACCATTGCTATCTCCTTAAGGAACCAGTGGCTAACACAAGAAGAACCCTAGGGTTCAACAGAACCCTGGCTGAGAAAGGATGGCTTTAGACCAGGGGTCTTCAAACTACGGCCCTCCAGTTGTTCAGGAACTACAATTTCCATCATGCCTAGTCATGTCTGTGAATGTCAGAGTTTTACAATGCCTCATGGGACGTGTAGTTCTGCAACAGCTGGAGGGCCGTAGTTTGAGGATCCCTGCTTTAGACTGTACATTTTGAGGAAACAGCTGATGGTGCAGATTATGAAGGTACCCTAGGTAATGCAGAAGTATGAAATCCAGGCTAAAAAAAATATTGTTTAAATACAAGAGGCAATTCGTCCTCTATAAAACCTCAATAAATACATATTCAACTTTGAATACAAGAAGCATGTTTATCCTTACTTACTTGAAAGTGAAGTTCTGGGTTTCAGAAAAAAAAAAATTATACACACCTAGGTGGATACCGCATCGATCTGATGCTGCATCTGTCCCCCACCACTTTTAAGACTGGGCAATCAAAGACCGTTAATCACTCAGTTCTCAGTCTTCATTGAGGGAAGGACCGGTGACTATCAGTCACTGGTTCACTGCTCTGCCCTTCCAGCGCTCACTGGAGCAGTGGACTGTGGAGGGGGTGGGAGCGACTGGCTCAGTCTCCCAACAGCTCGCTGAGAGGCTGATCCAGCTGCCAGCCCAGGCATCTAGGTGAATCCCAACTGTAAAGTCTGCATCTTTCCTGAGCCTGGACTGGTTGAGTAAAATCAGCAGGCAGTGGGCTTTAGCCTGCTGTAGGCTAAAAACGGGTCACAGGAGTGCAAAACGAACTGCATTCCTCTGACCTACAGGCGAAGTTGTACCAAAATAGATGTGGCCATACTTCTCCTTTAAGTTACCTTTACTTTATAAGGTATTATCATGGTTTTCAAAATATTCAAAAAATATTTGGTGGAGAGACATAGTGGATTTATATCTTACTGGGTATTGTATTCAAATGAAAGGTTGTTTGCCAGAAGTTCAGCTTTAAGAATGAATTTGTGAAAATAATCTAGTTTTATCCCAGCAAATATCATCTGCAGTTTTAAAATGCAGAGCACAGCCATTCTTTACTAATAACCGGGAACATATTGCACCGTTACACAGTAGGATCTGGGACCCTCCGATCTATTTATTTACCAATAAAAGGGATGTGGCAAAATCCTTCCAGGGCTGTATGTTCTCCTGCGCCACTCTCGTGGAGCTGTGTTTATTCATCTGTACGTGTTAATGAGCTAAATACAAAGTGCTGTTTGAAAACGAGTTGATAATGGCGGTGATTAGGGAAAATGGGATTAGAGATTAATGTGAGTGTTTAGTATAGCACTACGATACTATCTATGGACTGCAGGCTATAGCGTACAGGTGGAAGGCAGTGGGCAGGTACAGATGGTTGAACACTAATTAACAAATGGCAAGGTAATGAAGCTGATTGTTGCCATTTGTCTGCAATTACAGGTCCCGCTTTTAATAATATGCTTAATCTTTTCTTCTTATCTTTTTAAGCTTTTTCTGTTAGTATAACTAATACAACCAGGCAGCTCCTTCTACCTGTGACAGCTTGCAAATGCTATTATGTGCCATTGAAATGGGTTTAACTCTTGATGGTAAGTATACTCAATGTGGATGGCACACAGCAGGCTTAGTTAGTAGGTCTGAAGGATATTGAGGGTCAAGGTGCTCACTCTTGCATTCAGGCGTATGTACTACAGCAGAGTTTTTCAGATCTATGCTCAAGTTCAAACAATCATTTTTTTGGGGGGAAGAGGGATCCATATAGGTAGATACAAAGCACTGATGAGGCTTCAGTCACTCCACTTGTGCACAGTGGCAGATTGTGCCATGTGTCTCTCAAGGTGGGCTCATGGTGAGGTTAACAAAATTTCTGCAATACTCTTTATAATAATAAATTAATAAATAAATAAATTAAATGAATAAATCAGCTTTCAGCTTTAGAGTAGTGTTTCTCAACTCCAGTCCTCAAGGCGCCCCAACAGGTCATGTTTTCAGGCTGTCCATTATTTTGCACAGGTGATTTGATCAGTTTCACTGCCTTAGTAATTACCACAGCCGTTTGATCTAAAGGAGATCCTGAAAACATGACCTGTTGGGGAGCCTTGAGGACTGAAGTTGAGAAACAGTTCTTTAGAGAGTGATCAGCAATGGTGTTGCTCTCAATGATGGCATAAAATGATTGTGCTCAATATGTTTACACATGTAAGGCAGACAACACACTTCTGTGCTTGAGCTGCCGGGTCATTCCCATGCTGAAGAATGTAAACACTATTGGGGGTGAATATGACTATCTGTTTGCAGCACCCTCCTAGATTAGTGCAGATTGTTAGGTAAATTTAGTTTAGCTCCTCTCTAATCAGTGGAGCAGGGGTTGATTGTTCTGGCCTGCTCAATGTCTTACAGGCTGCTGCTCTGATTAGTTCCCCCTATATTCTAGAGGATTCTAGAATCATAGTGGAAGGAAGAACAGAATGAAAGCTTGAATATTTATAGGGAATTCAGACAATCCCTGGAGAGGTGGGCCCAGTAGGTAGCTGAAAAAAAAAATATGCTGAGGCCTGAGGCAGGAGAGTTCCTGGCTCCAGTTCCTGCTGGAGGAGACCCCTGTACAGGGACTCTGCCCCAGGGCAGGATCACTGGAGGTACTATCTAGGAGACATCAAGGTCCCAGCTGGAGTCTTGGCTGAAAGGCCTATTTGCAAAGTTTAGTCCTGGAGTCAGTTTGTGTCTGGAGAAAGCTCACTGCAGAGTGCCAGGAAGAAGTTGAGGGAAAAGTGTCCAGCTGTCCTACGGTGCAGTGAGTCTGTATCTCCCTCACTGAAGAGTGCCCTGTGGATATCGTAGGGAGGCAACCAATGATTCCGTGGCATTGTTAGTGGATGATCCAAGTGCTGGAAGTTAGTGACTGTATGTAGTTCTTGGTCTTTTGGAAGAAGTCATAGTCAACCCTCAGCAACAAAAATTCTGTGGAATCTGTGTGCAGCTCAGTGAGATAGGGAAGAGTCCTCAAATAGTCCAGTTCACCAGTTTGGGGTATCCCATGCTCCCTTCACCTCATCCAAGTTCACTGTTCCAATAAAACAACAAAAATACACCCCTAGACTGTTCTATTCGAGCCAGGGGAAGATGGGGGAACAGAGTTCCTAGTGTTCATCAGAAGGAACCACCAACTACTCAAGGTACTAAAGACAAGGTCAGTTGAAGTAACACTCTAACCTCTCATTTTAATAAATATGTACTACAGAAGTTAATTATACGTGCACTAACAGTTTTCCCCTGCAAAGTCCCATAAAAGCATGTTAGAGCAGTCAACTTAATGTAGCTTCTTGTAATGGTGTGGCAAAATGCTGCACCGCTCCTGAATTCAAAGCGGAATTGCCACTCTCATGTAGGCTGTGCCTGCTTGCACAACAGTGGGTTGAAAAAATGTTGCGATATCAGAATTGTCACTGCTGATTCACAAGCCTGTAACTTGGCAATCACCACCTGGCCAAACCTAGTCCTGGCATCTGCTTTCTGTATTGACAACACTGCCTCAGTTGCTATAGCCCTCCCATTGTGAGCTGCACTGTCTGAGAGGGGGGACATGTGAAACCCAAATGAGGTAGGATTTGGCTTAGCCAGGAAAGGTAAGATAAGTTGTGTTTACTTTATGAGGCTTGTGCATTACATAGTACTCAGATTTGGTACTTGTTTGGACTGTCACACGGGACCCTTCCATTGTAATTTAAAGCAAACCTGTCATAAGAGAAACATAGAGATTGTCATTGTGACTTGGAGTGTGAAGGGAGGGGCGCACAGGAGGAGACTAAGAAGGTCAAAATGTTTATTAAGACTTTTTCTATCAGTATGGTTGTTTTATAGATATTATGGTTGTTCTTATAGGTATATTAGATCAAGGTTTCTCAACCTAGGGTTCCTCCGAAGGTTGCTGGGGGTTCCTTGAGCAATGAGTAATTTCTGCCTCTCAGATAAGTTTTCACTGACACCGTTGTTCTTTTCAGCTATCTGTAAGGGGGTAATTCTTCCCGAAGACCGCAAGTGTAAAGAGCATTTTTTCCACTGACCATCACACTAATGTATCATGAGTTGCAGATATAGTAATTTTTAGCAGGGGTTCCCTGAGATCGTAGAGTTATTTCAAGCGTTCTTCTGTGTCGAAAAGGTAGAGAAAGGCTGTATATGATTGTATATGGCAAAAGGAATGGGAATCCGCGCAATGGAATTGATTGAGAAAACTGAGTAGGAAGTATATTAATTAATTGATTGATAGACTGCTGCCCTCACATACGCTAACTCCACCAAAATGGAATAAGCGGAAAATAGTGGAAAGAAAAAATGTGTGAGTGTGGCGCTGTCCCAAGTCTTGTTGGTAAAAGCAGTTTCCAGCTGTTTGTCCCCTGCAGGGGTAACGTGTAGTCACAGTATGTGCCACTGTGCAGCAGTACTTGGCAGGACCAGGATCAAGGTAATATCATTAGGACATGAAGGAGAAAAGAAAGGGTTCCCGCTCCCATAGAAGTCCGTGTGACGAAACGTACGTAGGGCGTGGCTTGGACTGAACGCCTTGCAGACCTCTCCCTGTAAGCTAACGCTTAGGAACACCTTAATGCTCATTGTATATCGCTCGTTTTTATCTACTACAATGTGAGTACCTCTTACATCTGACCAAATAAACAGTGTTTTAAACGGTTTTACACTATGGAACCCTTTCTTTTCTCCTTCATGTCCTAATGATATTACCTTGATCCTGGTCCTGCCAAGTACTGCTGCACAGTGGCACATACTGTGACTACACGTTACCCCTGCAGAGGACAAACAGCTGGAAACTGCTTTTACCAACAAGAGTTGGGACGGCGCCACGCTCACACATTTTTTATTTCCACTGTATATGATTGTAAGCATTGGGAATATTTATGTCAGATAATAAAGTAGAAAGTACCTACAATGTGCCTTGTACAAGGCTTTTTTTCTCAGAGAATAGGTGCAGGAACTTCATCTTTCCAAGTCACCACTTGTCTCTGCCCTACCCACCTCCGAGCACCGTTCCTTGGTTCCACCCCTTACCTACCTCCCAAGACCACCCCTTTTGGAGAATACAGTAACAATTGTGGTACTAACTAATTTGTATAGAACTTGTTAATGATAACAAGAAAAGGAGTAAAATAGATCCCCTGCAGCCAGCAACAATAAGGTCTCCCAGCAACAATGGACCACCCACATCAAAATAGCCCCCCCCCAACAACAATAGACTCCCTGCAACAACAACAGATCTCCTCACAGCCAGCATAGATAGACCCCCAGCAACAATGGACCACCTACAAGAAGATACCCCCCCTCCCTCAGCAACAATAGACCCCCGGCAACAACAACAGATCTACCAGCAGCCAGGAAAAATAGACCCCTCACTCAACAGTAGATCCCTCCCAGCAACAACTGACCCCCCAGAAACATAAGACCCACCCCCAGCAACAATATATCCCCTGTCAGCAACGACAGACCTCCCCAGCAACAATAGACCCCCCCCCCTTCAAATCCCATCTAGTGACAATAGATCCCTGCAGGGGCCAGCATCAACAGACCCTGTAGCACACCCCAGCACCCCTTGCCATTGCATACGTTCAGCTGTGGTGGTGCCGGAACTGTGTTTAATGCTGAAAAAAAGCCCTGGCCTTGTGACTGACGTTTTGGACATGCAAGGATACATGTACTGAACTATTAGCCAAACCAAGCATTGGAGTAGTTCACTGGACCGGACCTTGCTGCAGATTTCAGTACTATATTGTATCAGATAAATAGAACAGGTTTCATCATAACACAATATAATGTAAGAAGCCTCAGGATGACATTTAGTTTTTATAGGACACAATATAGTCTTACCCTAAAACACATACCACAGCGTCCGGCGTCTTCCGTCATCTGATCCTACCTACCAGTTTTGAGTCAGTATGATGGTGGCATGCGCCATCTTTTGCTTTAGACCATGTTTCTATTCCGAAATGTGGCTTGAAGCACTGACCCATTTCACTGTGCCCCTACCATTAACATGTACCATATACTATACAGTACTGCATCGCATTACCTATAAATGAAGACATTACTGCTTCCTGTCAGCATGAACATCATCCAATCCATCTGCTCCAAAATACCTTATCTCAGCATTAATAGAGTGCCAGGAAATAACATTCCCTAATTCAATTATTTCCCAGTGTGCTCTTCTCCCCTTTGACCCTTATAAATAATCAGCTATATGACAGTTAATTTATTTGACAGTTTTATTACTTTATATAGGATATTTCCTGAGGTTCTTCCATCTTCGGCCTCCTGCAGATTTCTAGCATGATACTTGTATGGCTGACACATGCTGTGTTTTTATATAGTACCCAAAAATCTTAATTCACTTTGGCATTCTATGACATTTTATGGGTGGCAGGGTATGTGTTATAATGCTTACAATTGCATTCAAGTACCCAACACACATTTTGAAAAAAAAATCAGGCACACTGTTCATGCAAAAACACATTTTACATATATTGGGGGCTATAATGTGTCTGTCTCTTAATGGTGACTCAGTATTTAGCATGCTTGCCTTCCAGTTTTGGTATCAGATTCTACCGGGCACAATGTCTGCATGGAGTTTGTAAGTTTGTGCTTTTGTTGATCTTCCTTCAAATGCTTTATTTTTTTACCACAGTCTAAGAAAATTGATTTCCGTTAGTGTGTATATGAGTGTTTGAGAGATTTTAATATGCATGCTCCTTTGGTGCACAGGGACTGAGGAAAATGGGTCTATATACACTGTAATTTTCTGTGTAGTATGTGGATGCTATACAAATATTTGAAAAATAAACTGACAGATAGAACACCTTATATTCAGGGAGTCTGAAATGTCTTACCTCCTGCCAGGGCTTTTTTTCTCTGGGAATAGGTGCAGGTACCGCCCCCTTCTGAATCACCCCTTGTCTCCGCCTCCTACCCACCTTTGAGCACCATCCCTTGGTTCCACCCCCTACCCACTTCCCAGTACCACCCCTTTTAAGAAATACAGAACCAAGTAGTTTGTATGTAAGTAATGTGTATAGAGTTTGACACTGATAACAAGAAAATCAATAAAATAGATCCTCTGCAGCCAACAATAGAACCCCAACATCAACAATAGACCCCCTCCAGCAACAATAGATTCACCAAGCAACAATAGAGCCACCACCAACAACTACCCCCCACCCCTGTAACAATAGACCCTCTCACTAGCAACAATAGACCCTCCAGCAGGCAGCAACAATAGACCCCTCCCTCAACATTAGATTGCCCTCCCCCAGCAACAATTCCCTCCAGCCTCTCCAGTAACAGTAGATCCTCCACCAGCAACAATAAACCTCCCCAGCAACACTAGACCCCCCACAAAAATAGATCCCCCCAACGACCATAGATCTCCCAGCAGTCAACATCAGTAGACCCTATAGCACACTCCAGTACTCCTTGCCATTGCATACATTCTGTGCTGGAGGTGCCAGAACTGCGTTCCCCATGTTCCCGCTGAAAAAAAAAGCCCTGCTTACTGTTAACCATGTGATAAATGCAAGCCCCCTGTAATGTCATATAGCACTCGACTACATAACCATCATTTCAGGACCCTGGACAGTGCATCAGCTAACTGAGCAGCATTGCTACTGAGTAGGGATGAGGTTTGGGTTTGACGCTGCTTTGGGTTCGCTGCAAATCTGGCAGGTTCGACATTTCTTGTCGAGGACTTTTGGATAAGCCTCACTAAATAAGGTTGGGTTCCCAGCAGCCCTATTGACAATTTGCTTCATTTGTGACAGAGAAAGAATAGAGAGAAAGCTAGCAATCTATATAGGGAGAGAGTGGCCTAGGGCTTGTAGGCACTGGCAAGTCTGTAAAAGTAGAGGTGGCAAATTGAGGGTGGGAGGAGGATTGTTACCTGTTTTTATCCTTTATTACATCTCAGTGCTGCTCTGCTGATGTCCGCAGCCTCTACATTTCTTGTCCCTGTCCACATGCATTACAGCAGGGGTGTCAAACTCAATTTCATTGCAGGCCACATCAGCATTATGGTTGCCCTCATAGGGCTGTTGTATCTGTAAGACTATATTAATTTATCTAGGGATTTTTCCCAGAAAATATATGCAGGAACTCAATTACGCCCCAACCCACCAAACCAAACAGTGGGAGGATCTGGGAGTTTAGGGTTGCGCTGTGTATAGAGTGCAGAGTTCAGGGGTGCGCTATGTACCGAGCACAGAGTTCAGGAGTTCTCTACGTGCAGAGTGCAGAATTCGGGGGTGCGCTACATACCGAGTCCAGGGCTCAGGAGTGTTCTATGTACAGAGTGCAGAGATCAGGAGTGTGCTACGGACAGAGTGCAGAGTTTAGGGATGGACTACACACAGAGTTCAGGGGTGCGCTGTGTACAGAGTGCAGGATTGAGGACTGCACTACATATAGAGTGCAGGGTTTAGGGGTGTGCTATGCACAGTGTGCAGGGTTCAGCTCTCTTTCACAGGCTGTTCATATCTCACTTCCATTCCTCCTCAGCTCTGACCTCTACACCACTCTCCCCCATTCCCCACCTCTGCACACATCTCCCTCCACAGTCCTCATCTCTCCCCGCCCGAAACCTTCCTCACATCTCACCTACCTGGCCAGGCTCTAGCACCTCCGGCAGTGTAGGTGGCTCTGTCTCTCTCTCTCACTTGCAGGGCGATCACTGGTCGGCATCTGTGCATCCAGGCACAGATAGGGATCACAGTGCAGCTTAACAAATGATGCTCCATCCCACACTGCACCTGCATCTCCCTTGTCCCCATTGTGGGTGCAGGGCAGGAAGATACCTGTGAGAGCTGCCAAGAGGAAAGCTGTCCTTGTAAGCACAAGAAGCTTCTTTGTTTACAATTTACAGCGGTGAGCGGGGAGCAGAGGGCGAGAGCCGTAGGTGGCGCAACTCCATTCCACCCCATTTCGGAAAAAAAACAAAAACCTGGGTGCAAGGGCCACATGAAAAGGCCAGATTGGGCCAGTGGACCTTGTGTTTAACACATGTGCACTACAGTGATAATAGGCTGCATGTGTTTTCTCGCAGGGCATATTTCCTAATTGTTGCTGGCTGGGAAATGTGCATTAGCAAAGCAGCTTATAGTTTTTTTTTTTTTTTTAGAGAGACAGTGTGATTTACAGGCCAATGCCAATACATGCCAATTTCTGTTTTTTTAGTGACAAGGACACCCATGATATGACTACATGTATATCATAACAAAATGTGCCAAGTTAATTAATCTAAAGATAAACAATGTGATCACTAGGGATGAGCTGAACACCCCCCGGTTCGGTTCGCACCAGAACCCGCGAACGGACCGAAAGTTCGCACGAACGTTAGAACCCCATTGACGTCTATGGGACTCGAACGTTCGAAATCAAAAGTGCTCATTTTAAAGGCTAATTTGCATGGTATTGTCCGAAAAAGGGTTTGGGGACCCGGGTCCTACCCCAGGGGACATGTATCAATGCAAAAAAAACTTTTAAAAACGGCCGTTTTTTCGGGAGCAGTGATTTTAATGATGCTTAAAGTAAAAAAAAAAAAGTGAAATATTCCTTTAAATATCGTACCTGGGGGGTGTCTATAGTATGCCTGTAAAGTGACGCGTGTTTCCCATGTTTAGAACAGTCCCTGCACCAAATGTCATTTTTAAAGGAAAAAATCTCATTTAAAACTGCTTGCGGGTTTAATGTCATGTCGGGTCATGGCAATATGGATGAAAATCAGTGAGACAAACGGCATGGGTACCCCCCCAGTCCATTACCAGGCCCTTTGGGTCCTGTATGGATATTAAGGGGAACCCCGCACCCAAATTAAAATAAG
Organism: Lithobates septentrionalis; assembly: GCA_037952835.1. NCBI lineage: Eukaryota > Metazoa > Chordata > Amphibia > Anura > Ranidae > Lithobates > Lithobates septentrionalis. The sequence continues at coordinate 641,915 of JBBDGP010002239.1, forward strand.
GAAAGGCCCTATATACTCTGAACAGCAGTATACAGGCGGTGCAAACAAGACAGGGACTGTAGGTTTGTTGTCAAGTAGAATCTCTTTGTAATTTTGAATGGGTACATTTTTAACGTGTTTAGCTCCAGCCAAAAAATCTTTTTTAAGCTTTTTGGAAAACATAGGGAAGGGTTATCACCCCTGTGACATTTGTTTTGCTGTCTTTCCTCCTCTTCAGAAGATTTCACCTCACTTTTTTGTCCCAATGAAAAATGTTTTTTGAAAATTTGGGTTTTTTTGTGGAACAAGGATTGGAAAGCATCAGTGGAAAGGAGAAATTGTTTTCCCATATTAACTCTTACAGGAGAGAATTTCCCTTCCTAGGGGTAGATTTCATCTCACTTCCTGTTGTCTCCTTCCGTTTGCAAGTAGGAGTCGTTTGTAAGTTAGATGTTTGAAAGTAGGGTCCTGCCCTATATACTCAGCAGAAATTTGGGCCTTAGGTGTTGCTGTGGCCACAACACTGTAAGCCCTCACAGGGCCCTGCTGTGAAATATTAGATCAAGAATTGTAATTACATGCCCCTGTTGAACAGGAGCTGAAAAATTAGGCCTTAGGCACTGGTGCTGGTGCCACAACACTGCAACCCCTCACAGACACTCTAGTTGGAACGCAGGAACGAGCCCTGCTGCAAAGTATTGCATCAAAAATTGTAATTACACGCCCCTGTTAGACAGGGGCAGAAAAATTGGTCCTTAGGCACTGGTGCTGGTGCCACAACACTGCAACCCCTCACAGACACTCTAGTTGGAACGCAGGAACGAGCCCTGCTGCAAAGTATTGCATCAAAAATTGTAATTACACGCCCCTGTTAGACAGGGGCAGAAAAATTGGGCCTTAGGCACTGGTGCTGGTGCCACAACACTGCAACCCCTCACAGACACTCTAGTTGGAATGCAGGAACGAGCCCTGCTGCAAAGTATTGCATCAAAAATTGTAATTACACGCCCCTGTTAGACAGGGGCAGAAAAATTGGGCCTTAGGCACTGGTGCTGGTGCCACAACACTGCAACCCCTCACAGACACTCTAGTTGGAATGCAGGAACGAGCCCTGCTGCAAAGTATTACATCAAAAATTGTAATTACACGCCCCTGTTAAACAGGGGCTGAAAAATTGTGCCTTATGCACTGGTGGTGGCGCCCAGAACCAAAAATGTTCTTACAAGCTATCAGCGTGATGATTGAGGAGGAAGAGGATAATTACTCAGGGATAGTCACTCAGCATCAGCATAGGCAGTCTTTGAAGGGATCTGAAAAAAATTATTCAGTTACATCAGCATCAGGTGCTTGGTAGCTGGTGGTGATCCAAGACTGATTCATTTTTATGAAGGTCAGCCGATCGACCGAGTCAGTGGACAGACGCACCCTGTGATCGGTTACCACGCCTCCAGCAGCACTGAATGTGCGTTCCGAAAGAACGCTGGATGCAGGACAGGCCAGTAGCTCAATTGCATACTGTGCAAGCTCTGGCCAGTGATCCATCCTCAAGACCCAGTAACCCAGAGGATTTTCGGTGGGAAAGGTGTCCAAGTCTGATCTTGCCCCTAGGTATTCCTGCACCATGTAAAACAGACGCTGGCGATGGTTGCTGGAACCGATCATACCTTGGGGTTGCGGACCAAAAAATTGTCTGAACGCATCGGTCAGACGGCCACCTTCTCCACCGCTCCTTCTTTGACTGACCGAAGCCTCAGCAACACGTTGTCCAGAAACAGGAGTTTGTAACCTCCCAGTCTCTGGGAACGCGTTGCACAGACCTTTCTGCAAGGCCTCCTGAAGATGTTTCATCCTCTGCTCCCTCTGCGATGGCAAGATAAGGTCCGCAACCTTACCCTTGTAACGTGGATCAAGGAGGGTTGCCAGCCAGTATTGGTCCTTCTCCTTGATACCACGAATACGAGGATCCTTACGCAGGCTTTGCAGGATCAGGGAGGCCATGCAGCGTAGGTTTGCTGAGGCATTCGGTCCGGAGTCCTCTGGGTCACTAAGGACAACAACGTCCGCAGCCACCTCCTCCCAGCCACGTACAAGTCCATGTGTTCCTTGGGACTGATCCCTTAAAGACTGCTGATGCTGAGTGCCAGGCTCCACCTCCATACTGACACAATCTTCCTCCTCCTCCTCCTCCTCCTCGTCCTCTTCCTGTGTGATCGGCGGGCACGCAGGAACACTGTCTGGATAAAGGGGGCCTTGAGAGCTAAGGAAGTCCTCCTCTTCCTGCCTCTGTTCTGCCTCAAGTGCCCTGTCCATTATTCCACGCAGCGTGTGCTCCAACAGGTGGACAAGGGGGACAGTGTCACTGATGCATGCACTGTCAGTGCTCACCATCCTCGTGGCCTCCTCGAATGGTGACAGGACAGTGCATGCATCCCTGATCATGGCCCACTGGCGTGGGGAAAAAAAACCAAGGTCCCCTGACCCTGTCCTGGTGCCATAGTCGCACAGGTACTCATTGATGGCCCTCTGCTGCATGTGCAGCCGCTGCAGCATGGCCAACGTTGAGTTCCACCTGGTGGGCATGTCACAGATTAGGCGGTTCTTGGGCAGGTTAAACTCCTTTTGGAGGTCCGTCAGCCGAGCACTGGCATTATATGACCGGCGGAAATGCACACAGACTTTCCTGGCCTGCCTCAGGACATCCTGTAAGCCCGGGTACCTGCCCAAGAACTGCTGCACCACCAAGTTAAGGACGTGAGCCAAACAGGGCACATGGGTCAGTTGTCCCTGTCGGAGGGCAGAGAGGAGGTTGGTGCCATTGTCGCAAACCACCATTCCTGCCTTAAGTTGGCGTGGCGTCAACCACCTCTGAACCTGCCCCTGCAGAGCTGACAGAACCTCTGCCCCAGTGTGGCTCCTGTCCCCCAAGCACACCAGCTCAAGCACCGCATGGCATCTTTTGGCCTGCGTACTTGCGTAGCCCCTTGAACGCCTACGGAGCACCGCTGGTTCCGAGGAAGAGGCCATGGAGGAAGAAGAAGAGGAGGGGGTGGAGGAGAGAGGTGTGTCACAATCAGCATTTTGGAGGCGTGGTGGCGGAACAACCTCCAACACTACTGCACCTTGTCCTGCATCCTTCCCAGCTGCCAGCAGAGTCACCCAATGCGCCGTGAAACTTAAGTAACGTCCCTGTCCATGCCTGCTGGACCATGAGTCAGCGGTAATATGCACCTTACCGCTGACCGCCCTGTCCAGCGAGGCATGGACATTGCCTTCCACATGCCGGTAGAGAGCCGGAATCGCCTTCCGTGAGAAAAAGTGGCGTTTGGGTACCTGCCACTGAGGAACCGCACATTCCACAAACTCACGGAAGGGGGCAGAGTCTACCAACTGAAAAGGCAGCAGTTGAAGTGCTAGCAATTTTGCCAAGCTAGCATTCAACCGCTGGGCATGTGGATGGCTGGGAGCAAACTTCTTTCGGCGGTGCAGCAGCTGGGGCAGGGAAATTTGCCTGGTACAATCTGACGTCGGTGTACCAAAAGCAGATTGCCCACAAGTACTTGGCTGTGACACACCTAATTCTACACCTTCATTCCTCTCACTGCAGGTCTCAGAGAGGACTGAAGGTCTAGTGGGGTTGGAAATCTCAGCTGATGAGGAGCAAGGAGAGATCCTCTTTGTTCTTTGGTGTGGGTCTTTTAGATATGCTTGCCAACGAACTGCATGGCAGGTCAACATATGTCTGGTCAAGCATGTGGTACCCAAGCGGGAGATGTTTTGGCCACGCGAGATACGCTTGAGACATATGTTGCAAATAGCAGCGGTGCGATCTGATGCACTCGTCTCAAAAAAGGCCCACACCAAAGAACTTTTTGAATAACGCGCAGAGACTGCAGCGCCCTGCACATGTGGAGCTTTGGGGTGTGATGCAGTCAATGTGCTGCCCTTAGGCTGGCCCCTGGAGGGCATCCTGCCTCGTTGGTGATGTGCCGCCTCCTCCTCCTCCTCCTCTCTCCTATCAGGCACCCACGTTGAGTCAGTGACCTCATCATCCCCTCCCTCCTCATCACTGGAGCAAACCTGGCAGTATGCTGCAGCAGGGGGAGCATGACTGCCAGATTGCTGTCCTTCTTGGGCACCCCCTCTGTCCGTGCTCATGTTACTGCCTTCATCGAGCTCAGTATCATCATCAGAGCCTTCCAAACGCTGGGCATCCTCCTGGAGCATGTACCCAACACTGTGGTCAAACAGTTCGAGGGAATCCTCAGGAGGACATGGTGGAGCTAGGGAAGGAGTCACTGATGACATTGAGCTGAGGGAAGAGGCCGCTGCTTTGCCAGACAAAGCACCCTGGGCATGGGTGAGAGAGGATGAGGAGGATGAGGACGGCTTGGTCATCCACTCGACCAAGTCTTCCGCATGTTGCGGCTCAACACGGCCAGCTGCCGAAAAAAAGGCCAAGCGTGTCCCATGGCCACGTGCTGATGAGGATGCACCGTCTCCACGACCAGCACTAGACACAGAGCCTGCTTGCCCTCTCTTATTGGCTTGTGACTGTCTGCCTCTCCTTCTTGGCCTTCCAGACATACTAATGGCCTGTAGCTGCACTAAGCTGGGATAGAACACCTGTAATTTTCTTCAGGTAGCTTTATATACTGTAACCAGACAAGCCTGCCTGTCAGTAGGAAGATAACAGGAACGGATCTAGCTGAACACTGTGAGCAGGACGCACTGCACTAAATGTAAATAGCAGGAACGGATCTAGCTGAACACTGTGAGCAGGACGCACTGACTGCACTAAATGTAAATAGCAGGAACGGATCTAGCTGAACACTGTGAGCAGGACGCACTGACTGCACTAAATGTAAATAGCAGGAACGGATCTAGCTGAACACTGTGAGCAGGACGCACTGACTGCACTAAATGTAAATAGCAGGAACGGATCTAGCTGAACACTGTGAGCAGGACGCACTGACTGCACTAAATGTAAATAGCAGGAACGGATCTAGCTGAACACTGTGAGCAGGACGCACTGACTGCACTAAATGTAAATAGCAGGAACGGATCTAGCTGAACACTGTGAGCAGGACGCACTGACTGCACTAAATGTAAATAGCAGGAACGGATCTAGCTGAACACTGTGAGCAGGACGCACTGACTGCACTAAATGTAAATAGCAGGAACGGATCTAGCTGAACACTGTGAGCAGGACGCACTGCACTAAATGTAAATAGCAGGAACAGATCTAGCTGAACACTGTGAGCAGGACGCACTGCACTAAATGTAAATAGCAGGAACGGATCTAGCTGAACACTGTGAGCAGGACGCACTGCACTAAATGTAAATAGCAGGAACGGATCTAGCTGAACACTGTGAGCAGGACGCACTGCACTAAATGTAAATAGCAGGAACAGATCTAGCTGAACACTGTGAGCAGGACGCACTGCACTAAATGTAAATAGCAGGAACGGATCTAGCTGAACACTGTGAGCAGGACGCACTGCACTAAATGTAAATAGCAGGAACAGATCTAGCTGAACACTGTGAGCAGGACGCACTGCACTAAATGTAAATAGCAGGAACAGATCTAGCTGAACACTGTGAGCAGGACGCACTGCACTAAATGTAAATAGCAGGAACGGATCTAGCTGAACACTGTGAGCAGGACGCACTGACTGCACTAAATGTAAATAGCAGGAACGGATCTAGCTGAACACTGTGAGCAGGACGCACTGCACTAAATGTAAATAGCAGGAACAGATCTAGCTGAACACTGTGAGCAGGACGCACTGCACTAAATGTAAATAGCAGGAACAGATCAAGCTGAACACTGTGAGCAGGACGCACTGCACTAAATGTAAATAGCAGGAACGGATCTAGCTGAACACTGTGAGCAGGACGCACTGCACTAAATGTAAATAGCAGGAACGGATCTAGCTGAACACTGTGAGCAGGACGCACTGACTGCACTAAATGTAAATAGCAGGAACGGATCTAGCTGAACACTGTGAGCAGGACGCACTGCACTAAATGTAAATAGCAGGAACAGATCTAGCCTAATCTATCTAACTCAAATCAAATGACACTGTCTGTCTCTCTCTCTATCACCACACCGGAACACACTACACAGGGCCGCCGTGCAGGCGGCCTTATATAGTGTGGGGCGTGTACTAAATCCCCTGAGCCATAATTGGCCAAAGCCACCCTGGCTTTGGCCAATTACAGCTCTCTCTACTGACGGCGCTGTGATTGGCCAAGCATGCGGGTCATAGTGCATGCTTGGCCAATCATCAGCCAGCAATGCACTGCGATGCCGCAGTGAATTATGGGCCGTGACGCGCCACACGAATTTGGCGCGAACGGCCCATAACGTTCGCAATTCGACGGACGGTCGAACAGCCGATGTTCGAGTCGAACATGGGTTCGACTCGAACACGAAGCTCATCCCTAGTGATCACAATTATTTTGAATCTGTTTTCCAAACATGGTAAAATGAAGGTTACATTTAACCATGTATTACACAAATTGAATATCCTTTGATAGTGCATTTAAAAAGGGAAATTAAAGCGGAGTTCTGCCGATTTTCTTTTTTTTTAAAGTTAGCAGCTTCAAATACTGTGGCTGCTGACTTTTCAAAATATGGACACTTACCTGTTCAGGGCGCCCGCGATGTCAGCACCCAAAGCCGATCTGTCCCTCGGCTCTCGGGTGCTGCCGCGGCCATCTTCGGTAAGGGAATCAGGTAGTGAAGCCTCGGAAGCTTTACTTCCTGGTTCCCTACTGCACATGCGCAAGTCGCGCTGCACGTTCCCACTGGTCCCTGCTGTCTCCTGGGACCCGAGTGTCTCCCAGAAGACAGCGGGGGGGAAGGAAGTGGCGTAGATACCCGCGGGTGGCGCGGGTATCTATGCCCGGAAGTGGGAGCAAGATATCTGTATTAGACAGGTATCTGCTCCCCCCTGAAATAAGCCAAATGTCAAACCGGAGGGGGGGGGGATTCCTAAAAGTGGAAGTTTCATTTGTGTGTGGAACTCCGCTTTAAGTAAAATGTCCTCCTTTTAAGGAAATATATCTGTGGATATACACTACCGTTCAAAAGTTTGGGGTCACCCAAACAATTTTGTGTTTTCCATGAAAAGTCACACTTATTCACCACCATACGTTGTGAAATGAATAGAAAATAGAGTCAAGACATTGACAAGGTTAGAAATAATGATTTGTATTTGAAATAACATTGTTTTTACATCAAACTTTGCTTTCATCAAAGAATCCTCCTTTTGCAGCAATTACAGCATTGCACACCTTTGGCATTCTAGCTGTTAATTTATTAAGGTAAGCTGGAGAAATTGCACCCCACGCTTCTAGAAGCAGCTCCCACAAGTTGGATTGGTTGGATGGGCACTTCTGGCGTACCATACGGTCAAGCTGCTCCCACAACAGCTCAATGGGGTTCAGATCTGGTGACTGTGCTGGCCACTCCATTACCGATAGAATACCAGCTGCCTGCTTCTGCTGTAAATAGTTCTTGCACAATTTGGAGGTGTGTTTAGGGTCATTGTCCTGTTGTAGGATGAAATTGGCTCCAATCAAGCGCTGTCCACTGGGTATGGCATGGCGTTGCAAAATGGAGTGATAGCCTTCCTTATTCAGAATCCCTTTTACCCTGTACAAAGCTCCCACCTTACCAGCACCAAAGCAACCCCAGACCATCACATTACCTCCACCATGCTTAACAGATGGCGTCAGGCATTCTTCCAGCATCTTTTCATTTGTTCTGCGTCTCACAAACGTTCTTCTTTGTGATCCAAACACCTCAAACTTGGATTCATCCGTCCACAACACTTTTTTCCAGTCTTCCTCTGTCCAATGTCTGTGTTCTTTTGCCCATCTTAATCTTTTTCTTTTATTGGCCAGTCTCAGATATGGCTTTTTCTTTGCCACTCTGCCCTGAAGCCCAAAATCCCGCAGCCGCCTCTTCACTGTAGATGTTGACACTGGTGTTTTGCGGGTACTATTTAATGAAGATGCCAGTTGGGGACCTGTGAGGCGTCTGTTTCTCAAACTAGAGACTCTAATGTGCTTATCTTCTTGCTTAGTTGTGCAACGCGGCCTCCCACTTCTTTTTCTACTCTGGTTAGAGCCTGTTTGTGCTGTCCTCTGAAGGGAGTAGTACACACCGTTGTAGGAAATCTTCAATTTCTTTGCAATTTCTCGCATGGAATAGCCTTCATTTCTAAGAACAAGAATAGACTGTCGAGTTTCAGATGAAAGTTCTCTTTTTCTGGCCATTTTGAGCGTTTAATTGACCCCACAAATGTGATGCTCCAGAAACTCAATCTGCTCACAGGAAGGTCAGTTTTGTAGCTTCTGGAAGGAGCTAGACTGTTTTTAGATGTGTGAACATGATTGCACAAGGGTTTGCTAATCATCAATTAGCCTTCTGAGCCAATGAGCAAACACATTGTACCATTAGAACACTGGAGTGATAGTTGCTGGAAATGGGCCTCTATACACCTATCTAGATATTGCACCAAAAACTAGACATTTGCAGTTAGAATAGTCATTTACCACATTAGCAATGTATAGAGTATATTTGTTTAAAGTTAGGACTAGTTTAAAGTTAGCTTCATTTAAAAGTACAGTGCTTTTCCTTCAAAAATAAGGACATTTCAATGTGACCCCAAACTTTTGAACGGTAGTGTATATTAGAATTAGGGTGTGATATTGAGATTATCACTTGAGTATTAATTTCTGATATGAGTTTAACAATTTTATTAATCATTTAGATATAGTTATAGGTTGGTAATGAAATCCAGGTTATTGGGGAAATTTGTAAAATGGGATTAGTTTAGATTAAGATAACAATTTTGTAATTTTACATTTATACAATAAACCCAAAAATAACTAAATGTTTGATTGTTTCCCTCTTGGAATCACAGTCTAGGGTACTATTTATTCAAATACTTTTTTATATATATATTATACATACAGTGGGGATGGAAAGTATTCAGACCCCCTTACATTTTTTTCACTCTTTGTTATATTGCAGCCATTTGCTAAAATCATTTACCGTAAGTTCATTTTTTTCCTCATCAATGTACACACAGCACCCCATATTGTCAGAAAAACACAGAATTGTTGACATTTTTGCCTAATTATTAAAAAAGAAAAACTGAAATATCACATGGTCCTAAGTATTCAGACCCTTTGCTGTGACACTCATGTATTTAACTCAAGTGCTGTCCATTTCTTCTGATCATCCTTGAGATGGTTCTACACCTTCATTTGAGTCCAGCTGTGTTTGATTATACTGACTGGACTTGATTAGGAAAGCCACACACCTGTCTATATAAGACCTTACAGCTCACAGTGCATGTCAGAGCAAATGAGAATCATGAGGTCAAACGAACTGCCTGAGGAGCTCAGAGACAGAATTGTGGCAAGGCACAGATCTGGCCAAGGTTACAAAAAAACTTCTGCTGTACTTAAGGTTCCTAAGAGCACAGTGGCCATAATCCTTAAATGGAAGACGTTTGGGACGACCAGAACCCTTCCTAGAGCTGGCCGTCTGGCCAAACTGAGCTATCGCGGGAGAAGAGCCTTGGTGAGAGAGGTAAAGAAGAACCCAAAGATCACTGTGGCTGAGCTCCAAAGATGCAGTTGGGAGATGGGAGAAAGTTGTAGAAAGTCAACCATCATTGCAGCCCTCCACCAGTCGGGGCTTTATGGCAGAGTGGTCCGATGGAAGCCTCTCCTCAGTGTAAGACACATAAAAGCCCGCATGGAGTTTGTTAAAAAACACCTGAAGGACTCCAAGATGGTGAGAAATAAGATTCTCTGTTCTGATGAGACCAAGATAGAACTTTTTGGCCTTAATTCTAAGCGGTATGTGTGGAGAAAACCATGCACTGCTCTTCACCTCTCCAATACAGTCCCAACAGTGAAGCATGGTAGTGGCAGCATCATGCTGTGGGGGTGTTTTTCAGCTTCAGGGACAAGACGACTGGTTGCAATCGAGGGAAAGATGAATGCGGCCAAGTGCAGGGATATTCTGGATGAAAACCTTCTCCAGGACACTCAGGACCTCAGACTGGGCTGAAGTTTTACCTTCCAACAAGACAATGACCCTAAGCACACAGCTAAAATAACGAAGGAGTGGCTTCACAGCAACTCTGTGACTGCTCTTGAATGGCCCAGACAGAGCCCTGACTTAAACCCAATTGAGCATCTCTGGAGAGACCTAAAAATGGCTGTCCACCAACGTTTACCATCCAACATGACAGAACTGTAGAGGATCTGCAAGGAGGAAAGGCAGAGGATCCCCAAATCCAGGTGTGAAAAACTTGTTGCACCTTTCCCAAAAAGACTCATGTCTGTATTAGATCAAAGGGGTGCTTCTACTAAATACTGAGCAAAGGGTCTGAATACTTAGGACCATGTGATATTTCAGTTTTTCTTTTTTTTAAAAATCTGCAAAAATGTCAACAATTCTGTGTTTTTCTGTCAATATGGGGTGCTGTGTGTACATTAATGAGGAAAAAATGAACTTAAATGATTTTAGCAAATGGCTGCAATATAACAGAGCGTGAAAAATGTAAGGGGGTCTGAATACTTTCCGTCCCCACTATATATATATATATATATATATATATATATATAAATAATGTGATTTGAAAAGTAGTTTAATTGTCTGTTTACATATGCTGATAAATCAGCATGCCAACAATTAAGCTAGAAGGCCATTCTGGCCACAGGAGTGTACAGCCAGTACTCTGTAAATATGTCTTATCAATCATTTATTTTTCACAATGAAAAGTCATTTTGTAATGAAAAAGATGCTCAGCTCTTACATTCTCCACAATGGAGTTTTGCCTCTTTGGCCAGGACTACCTCCACCGAAGCGTGTGGAGGTTCCAGGTTAAAGGTGATAGCAGGTACTGTTAGTGATCAAAATTTTGATCAAAAGAGAGGAGATTGTAAAGGAAATTTGTAAGTTCTGTATATAATTGTATTCTATTTTGTATTGCACACTGCCCTCACTGTGCACACGGCACTAATAATGTTTTCATTACATGTTTGCATTTATTCGAGTCCCGATTAGAATTAGTCTGCCTATGATACGCCCCTTGTTACCATAATTACCAACAATTGTAATATTAATGTGATATGTTCGTAATCATGTGTATAAAAACCTTCAATTGCATCATAATAATGCAGAACAGTTATTTGGAAAGATGCGGAGTGTATCTTTTGTGTCTGTTCGCTACTGCAGTAGTTATTATTAATTTGGAACCACTAATCAATATGAGGATAGGAGTTGCCTATCTATAAAATTCCATATCACATTAGATTGTGGGAGATAGGGACAGAGCATTCTCTCCACATAACACAAAGTGTTCAAGCAAGGATCCTTATATAGCAATAACTCTCGGTGGAGCTGCTGGTTTAAAGCGGGCCTGTCCTCTTTGCTCTTCACCCTTCTTAAATTGTTCAATCCCCTTAACACAACTGTAGTGCAGTGTTGTAATAATATGAGTATCAACTTTAACCCACAATATACACTTATAGTTATATTTACCTCTACCTGGGTGCTGGTAGCTCCACCTGCAGGAGAAACAACAACACTGCACACAAACTTCAATAATAACCAAAAATAACTTCTTTCTTTGAGTAAATAATATATTTATATAAAGAGCTATTACAATGACTATACTATCACACCAACGTAGTGCAACAGTATAGGAAATGGTTATGACAATTGGTAATATACACAAATATACTTAATTATATATATATTTGTACCAGGGAGCTCCCCCTGCTCTAAACCGTAAAGTCACTATTCTCTGTAACTAAATGCAGGGCCCTGCAATGAAAGAGATAGTCTTGGTGTCTTCAGTCTTCGCTAGCTAAGAATTTATAATTGTAATCCACAAGGGGTTCCTCTTGGGTGTTGCGCAGTGTAAGGTAATACACTAAGACAGTTATAATCCGGCAGACTGACTAAGTGTTCTTATATGAAGAAGACAAACATCTGGCATCCGCTCTTGAACACTGAAGTCTATGCAGATGTACTATTTTCCAACTTAACTTGTTCCGTGGGACTATCAGTCCCAGCAACACTCTTTAACAGTTCTAAGTGTGTGTGTAGTATTAAACAAACTTCCGGGTGTAAACCCTCTCACCACACGGGATCCAGGCAGACGGATGTTTCCGTTTCAGCAGTTCTCAGTCCGTATGGAGGCACCACCATGCTGTCAAACTGTTCCGTTCACTAACGACCAGGAGTCCTCGGTTACCTCCTCCCCGAGTCTCCGGAACGATCACTTCTGCTGCTCCAGCACACTGTAATGCGATGGCAGGATCCTTGCAGCTGCTCCGCTCCTTCACAAAGTAGGCTGCAACCCTGTGGGACACACACACCCACAGAGTTCTGCTGACAGGCCACGGGTCCCAGCAACAAGAGACCTAAAATGGCCACTGCTAGCCCTTTTATATCTTCCCGCAATGCAGTTCAGTTCTCCTCTTGTCCAGGAGCATTGTGGGTGGGTCACAGCTAAAGTTCCGAAGTAAACAATCAATCACTTTCATGTCACTTCACTTAATCATGAAACGTAAAGGTATTGTACCTTTTCAATTGTCCACAAGATGGCACTATAACAACTTATGTACTGTATAACACACATATGGCTAGAAACAAAAGTTGTCAGTGCTACACTTATATTAATATCACCAGCTATTTCTTTCATGAAAGCTAGAGGAAAAAAAAAACATTTTCAATTATGTTATAATGTTAACCTTCCTGGCGGTATTCTCGAGTGTGGCTCGGGGTTAATTTTCATTACCATTAGCGATAACCCTGAGCCACACTTGGGTTTGCATTGCAGAATCCTGGTCCAGGTTACTTACCTTATCACCAGAATCCTGCGATGTCTCCCTGCTGTGTCCCCCGCTGGATCATTCGCCCAATGCTCCGTGTGCCGGGCTCCGTTCCCTGCGAGCGCCGCAACGCATGGGGGTGGAGCCCGACGGCAAATTCAAAAAATACAAAAAACATAACACATACAGTACACTGTAATCTTACAGATGACTTTACTGTATCAAATCATTTCACCTCCCTTTTGACCCTAGTGCTTTGTCCAGTGTCCTGCCTACACTTTTATAATATATATATATATACTGTTATTTCTGCCTGGAAATTTGAGATTGTCCATGGCAACCAAAAAGTGTCCCTTTAAGTCAAAAGTGGTTTAAGACCAGCTAGAAAACAGCTATTGTGACCTAGAACACTTGCAGAATTGAGCGATAGTCAATCTTGGGGAAATCAATTTTATTATTATTTTTTTATAGTTATTTATTATATTATAATTTATGATTTCGTGTTTCAAACTTTATCATACCCGGGATGTCTACTAGACTCTTGTTTGGACAGATTTAAGTGTGTTACTACTAAGAATTACAGGCCTACAGTACAAAATGCCAAATTTCTATGGCAAAAACGCACCTAAAGCCCTATTTTTGTAAACACTTTTAGGCACGTCAAGCACTTGGGCATTAATTAATTTTATTGGCCAGAATAATAATTTATTTAGGGACATTAAAATGAATTACCACTCAACATGGCTAGCATTCTTTCTGCCAAAATGCTGCTCCTCCTGAATGCGCTGGCAGTGGGGAGGTTTTGCCTCTAAACATCAGTAAGTGCTAGGGTGCATGGACACATAGGCTAACACTGAGGGTTGTTTAGAGGCAGAAAAAAAGAAAACGTTAAATGATCCTAGAAGTGGCGTTTTTAACTCCCAATGTACTTGGGGCCTAAAAGTAAAAACACAGTACACTCAAAATACTGCACTTCCCACCCTAGATTTACTGCAACCCACTGTTGTATCCCCTGTACCCAATTTTGCAGAAGCTATGGCCCTTAGGCATGGTACGGTGCACATTGGTGAGCAACAGAACCGTATATAAACATAACCATGTGTGGAAACACAAACTAGGTAGATGTCTATTGCACTAAATCACTATATCTCAAGGACACTTCCAAAAAGGTGGCCAAAAGAGTTTTGTAAGTGAAGAGGGAAAACTCCTTTACCTTTTATGCACTTAATCACTTGACCTCCGAAAAGATTTACCCCCCCTTCATGACCATGCCATTTTTTGTGATACGGCACTGAGTTACTTTAACCACTTCAGCCCGGGAAGGATTTACCCCCTTCCTGACCAGAGCACTTTTTGCAATACGGCACTGCGTCGTTTTAACTGACAATTGTGCGGTCGTGCGACGTTGCATCCAGACAAAATTCACGTCCTTTTTTTTTCCACAAATAGAGCTTTCTTTTGGTGGTATTTAATCACCTCTGCGGTTTTTTTTTGGTTTTTTTTTGCGCTATAAACAAAAAACAGCGATCATTTTGAAAAAAAAGTAACAAATATCCCCCCAAAAATATATAAAAAAACTAATTTCTTTCTCAGTTTAGGCCGATATGTATTCTTCTACATATTTTTGTTTAAAAAAATCACAATAAGCGTATATTGATTGGTTTGCGCAAAAGTTATAGCATCTACAAAATAGGGGATAGATTTATGGCATTTTTATTATAATTTTTTTTTTTATTAGTAATGGCGGCGATCTGCGATTTTTATCATGACTGAAACATTATGGCGGACACATCGGATGCTGTTGACACTATTTTGGGACCATTGGCATTTATACAGCGAGCAGTGCTATAAAAATGCATTCATTACTGTGTAAATGTCACTGGAAGGAAAGGGTTAAACACTAGGGGGCGATCAAGGGGTTAAGTGTGTCCTAGGGAGAGATTCTAACCGTAGGGGGGATGGGCTCATTAGAACATGACAGAGATCACTGCTCCCGATGACAAGGAGCAGTAGATCTCTGTCATGTTGCTAGGCAGAACAGGAAAACCTTGTTTACATAGGCATTTCCCCGTTCTGCCGATCCGTGACACGATCGCGAGCCCCTGGCGGACATCGAGTCCGCGGGACCCACGGGCACGGTCATGGAGTGGCCCACAATGCTGCGATTTAAAGGGGATGTACCTGTACGCCAATTTGCCCAGCCATGCCATTGTGCCGACGTATATCGTCGTGCGCTGGTTGGCATGTGGTTAACTGACAATTGCACTCACTGTCATGCGACGTTGTACCCAAATAAAATGTATGTCCTGTGTGTTTCACAAATTGAGCTTTCCTTTGGTGGTATTTGATCACCTCTGTGTTTTTTGGGGGTTTTTTTGCGCTATAAACAAAAAAAGACCGACAGTTTTGAAAAAAATATATATTTTTTACTTTCTGCTATAAAACCTATCCAATAAAATTTTTTTAACAATTGAATTTTTTCATAAATTTAGGCCAATATGTATTCTGCTACATATTTTTGGTAAAAAAAACCCCAATAAGCGTATATTGATTGGTTTGCGCTAAAGTTATAGCGTCTACAAACTATAGAGTTTTTTTTTTTTTTAGTAATGTCGGCGATCAGCGACTTATAGCAAAGCTGCGATATTGCGGCGCACATTCTGACACTAATCAACACTTTTTGGGGACCAGTGACACTAATACAGTGATCAGTACTAAAAAATATGCACTGTTGCTGTAATAATGACACTGTCTAGGAAAGGGGTTAACATCTAAGGCGATCAAAGGGTTAACTGTGTGCTTAATCAGTGTTTTACTACACTGCGGGAGGTGCTTTTACTAGGGGAAACATGGATCCTAGTCCCCGGTTTGCAGACACGGGATCCATGCCTTCCCTCCTGTCAGAACAGCGATCTGCCTTGTTTACATAGGCAGACCGCCGCTCTGTCCCTCTGCAGGATGATTGGAAAGTACCACAGACACCGTGTGTGATCACCACTGGAGTGAGCCGTCGCCGGAGCACATGTGCGCCCCCCCACCTGGAAGAGCCGGATCATGTATATATACGTGAGGATCATGTACACTGTATATACAGAGGTGCCGCCCTGTAGCAGTAAAAATGCTATAGGGCGTGACCTTAACCACTTCAGCCCCGGAAGATTTGGCTGCTCAATGACCAGGCCATTTTTTGCAATACGGCACTGCATTGTTTCAACTGACAATTGCGCAGTCATGCAACGCTGTACCCAAACAAAATTGATGTCCTTTTTTCCCCACAAATAGAGCTTCCTTTTGGTGGTATTTGATAATCTCTGCGTTTTTTATTTTTTGCGCTATAAACAAAAAAAAGCGACAATTTTAAAAAAAACACAATATTTTGTACTTTTTTACTATAATAAATATCCCCAATTATTTTTAAAAAAAGCAAAATTTTTCCTCAGTTTAGGCCGATATGTATTCTTCTACATATTTCTGGTAATAAAATCGCAATAAGCGTATATTGATTGGTTTGCGCAAAAGTTATAGCGTCTACAAAATAGGGGAAAGATTTATGGCATTTTTGTTATTATTATTTTTTTTTACTAGTAATGGAGGTGATCAGCAATTTTTATCGGAACTGTGACATTATGGTGGACAGATCGGACACTTTTGACACATTTTTGGGACCATTGACAATTATAGATCGATCAGTGCTATGAAAATGCACTGATTACTGTGTAAATGTCACTGGCAGGGAAGGGGTTAACACTAGGGGGCAATCAAGGGGTTAACTGTGTTCCCTTGTGTGTGTTCTAACTGTAGGGCGATGGGACTGACTAGAGGAGATGACAGATCGTTGTTCCTAACTAGTAGGAACACACGACCTGTCTCTCCTCTCAGAACAGGGATTTGTGTGTTTACACACACACGTCCCTGTTCTGGCTCTCGTGCCCGCGATCGCGCGTGGCCAGCAGCCATCGCCACGCGCATCGGAAACCCCGCAGTGCAGCGCGCGCGCATGCCTTCTATCCCCGCTTCAAGGGCCGCTATGACGTACGAAGTACAGCTATGGCGGTTCGCGGGAACGTGCCGACCAGTATAATGAAGGCGGCTGGTCGGCAAGTGGTTAAACGGTTAAAAAAAAAATACTGCTTGTTGCATCAATGGTAATGCACCGTACAGATGTGAACCGGCCAGTAGACATAAGGCAGGTGTTTTGTTGCACTAAAAATAGAAACATAGAAGAGAGATGGCAAAAAAAGACAAAGTGGTTTATTTAATCTGCCCCATTTTTGTAATATTTTGTCTCGTGTAAAGATCCATGTTTGGCCCAAGTGTTTTTGAATCCACATATTGATGGCTTACTCACTACCCTTGCTTGATATTTAGGGCTGAGAGTTCTAACACATGTGGCACAAGCATATAATGCAGAATACCGGATAACAGAAAACCATGCTGTATGAAATCACATATATGCCTGAGGCAGTAGAAACATAACCATCAAGCATATGGTCAGTGGCGGCTGGTGTTTTTTTTGGGGGGGGTTGGCAAACAACCATGCCTCCCCTGGCGTCCAGCAGGGGCACTCTCACGACCCGCTTTCTGATTGGCAGGGAGGAGATTTAGTGTGAAAATAGTGAAATAGCAAACCACCATTTTTTGAAGCCTATTAGAGCCACTAGCTCTATTCACGTGCTTCAAAAAGAACACACACACACACCCCCCATTGGAATCCATAGTCCGGCGCCCCTGTATGTAGTTGGGGGGGGGCGCCCATGCGCCCCCAATGCATGGGCCGCCACTGCATATGGTGCATACAGGGGTTGAATCCATGAACTTGGCATTATTAGCACTACGCTCTAACCAACTGCGCTAACCGGCTCTTCCAGTGACCTTTCCGAAAAATTTGGCTAGCAGCAAGGTGGCAATATTTATTTTCATACAGCAGGGGACACAGAGCCATAGTAATTACTATGTGGGTTATAGGCCACCTTTAGGTGATGGACACTGGCACGCCCTAAATTAAAACGTGCACTCTCTATATAACCCCTCCCACTACTGGGAGTATTCAGTTTTTTCGCCAGTGTCTAAGGTGTTGGTCACGAGTAAAGATGTGCAGTGCTGAGCTCCACTGGAACAATCCTTGCTGGGGCTAGCCATGCTGACGAATCCATTCAGAGTGTCTTTTAGACCAGGTTGAATGGTACTCGGGCCTCGTATCCGAAGAAACAAGGTTTTTTGCTTGCAAATGCTTCTCTTTCTAGAGAGCTGGACCCTGGGATCAAGTACTTTTGGTAGTAAAGCCAATAAAGTTTTACTGGCAGGGTGCTGTTGCAGGTCCAGGATTGTGGGATACCTCAAGGTTCCCCTGTTCCTGAAGGGTGAAGATTGGGTCTGATGGTTTTACCACAGATAACCCTGCGGCGGGGAAAAGGTAAGTGGAGATTTTTTTCTGAATTTTTTTTTATGTAAAGTCTCCTTTAACTGAATAAATGTTGTCATGTCTATGTGTCACCACTGGGGGCTGTGTTGAGCACTCACCGCCTCAAGCTGGAAACAGTCACACTTCCTCCTTCTCCTCCGGCCAGAACAGCAGATCCTCCGGTAAGAAAGGGGTGAATTGTCTCCCCGTTAGTGGTCCCTATGCTGGGATTTCCCCCTCAGGGCAGTTTAAAGCCCGGATACTTTAAAAAAAACGCTGTGGCTGCCTGGCGGCTTTTTTACCCCCCCTCGCTGGTCTGGCTTTAGGTCCGAAGGTACCTGTAGTCCGCCGCTTGCGTGGGAAATCCCGTCCTTTTTTTGAAAGGAGGGCAGAGCAATAGGCAATGCAGGGGGGTGGGGCTAACAGCGTCAGCGTTCTCAGACACCAGGAACACGTGGAGGAAGTGTTTAAAAGCACACTGTGTGCTGCTGCTGGCTGTGGAGGGACACAAGAGCAAAGAGGTGGCATTGTTTCAGGTTTGGTGACACAGGCATTTCTCTTGACACATTATTATTGCTTCAGGCTCGGCATTAATAGCAGCATTATATGGCTGGACTATAACCTAGCAGTGTATGCATTCCTTTTTGGTATCGCCTCTCTTTATTGTACATTAAGGCTATGAGTGGAAGAGGAACCAGGAAATCCACAAAGGGTTCTAAGGGTCCGAGTGTTTTACAACAACCTAAATCCATGACCAAAAGAATGTCTTCCTCCTCTGAGAGTGATGCGGTCGGTCAGAATGGCCGTCAGGGGAGACTGGTGTTGCAGCAGCGCTGAACACTTCAGCCCCTGTATATATATCACACAGGAGGTTTTTTCTTCTACCATTTCTAGTGGAAAGAAGATTTTATGCTATGATCACTTTCCATAGTGGGTTCAATCATAGCAGATCCCCATCCAGTGCTCAGGACCCTCATTTTGAGGTACAAGGGGCAGGGGATCAGGAAGGTCTTCCAAAGAGACCTGGAAAATACTAATATATCCTCTTCTGAGGATCCTAGTATGGAGGGAGTAATCTTACATTTCAGGTACACTCCCTCACTAGATTGGTTACTTTAACCCTTTTGCTGCCTGTAGTGCAGTCTAGTGATGAGCCCACCTCTGGTTGGGATCACTAACCTTCCCCTGTCTGGGGACGCTTTTCCTATTTATTCATGGCTAAAAAAGCTGATATATTCAGATGGGAGGTTGCAGCAATTAAGGCTGCAATCACCTCGGAACACCTGGATAAGCTGTTTTTTTCCTTTAAAAAAGTGTATCTATGGAGGAGAATTCTATAAGGAGTTGAAACTTCTGCTTAAGAACAATATGTCTCTGGCAGGTTCAGTAGCGCAGCCGATTCTTACGGCAATTGGGGTATCTCAGTCCATAAAGGATCAGTTTGTAGAGATACTTAAGAATCTTCCTGATCAACAGGCCCAGCAATGGGCTGGCATATCAGATGCACTATGTTTTACGGTGGATGCGATGATAAATTGTATCATTCAAGCCTCACGGCTTATGCTGGGACTAGTACATACACACAGAGTCCTGTGGCTGGTAAAATTGGTCAGCCGAAGCACCATGTAAAAGCTCCTAGCCAGTTTACCTTTTCATTGTGAACAGTTATTGGAGACAATCTGGATAAATATATCCAAAGGATTTCTAATGGGAAAAGTTCTCTTTTGCCAGTAAAAGAAGAAGTTCAAACATTTCTCCTTTTTAGCAAGCTTCCTCTCAGTACCAGGGGCATCTGCCCCTAGGCAGTCTCGACGGCCCTCACCATCAAGCTCAAGAGGTAGACCTCAGGGACAGGGCCAGAAGAGGTCTTGGGGCAGAAAGCCTGGCAAAGCAAAATGCTAAGGCCTCCTTATGAAGGAGCACCCCTGCTCGCTCAGGTGGGGGGGAAGGCTTCTGCAATTTCAAATCTGGCAGGAACAATGTCAGGACAGATGGGCTTCCTCAGTTTCCCTAGGTTACAAACTAGAGTTCCGAGAGTTCCCATTTCCTCGTTTTCTAAAGTCATATGTTTACAGAAATCCAGAGGAAAGAAGTCTCTCTTTTTAGCTCTGGATCATCTTTTATTTCAAGAGGTGATATCAGAGGTTCCCTTAGAGGAACAGAGTTCAGGGTTTTATTCAAACCTTTTTTATTCTTACGGTTCCAAAACCAAATGGAGAGGTAAGACCCATTTTAGATCTCAAAGATCTGAACCAGTACTTAAATATCTGGTCCTTTCGCATGGAGTCAATCCGATCGGTGGTCTCCATTTTGCAAGGAGGAGAGTTCTGGCATCAATTGATATCAAAGATGCATATCTCCACGTACCGAAATGTCCCGTTCATCAGAAATTTCTACACTTCGAAGTAGAAAATCGAAAAAAGGCAAATCACCGCGCTATACCTTAACTGAATTGGTGCATAAAAACAAATTGAAAATCAAAAATTGAAAACAAACTTAATGTGACAAATCAGTGATCAAAAAATCAATATAAATAGCAGCCGCTAAAACGTGAGATACACACATACAAAATGACAAAATAGATACAAGAGCAGCAGCGCTGTGATAAAAAATTCTATATAATAAAACCAGAACAAAAATTGTGAAAATATTAAGCCCAAAAAAATTGGGATAGGCTCCAAGTTCATAAATTACATAAACAGCTGGACCGTCCTATTCAAAAACCAATCTTGGATGGTAGATAGAAGAAGCGTGAGTAATTGAAAATCAATGAAAATCAATGAGTCCTTCACCACACCACTGTGATAGTAAAAATGCGCGCTTACCAAATGGCAAGCTTGGAAGAGCTTGCGTCCTTAACCCGGTCGGGGCCTTTCAAGGTGAAACCATCAGGGAGAGGCACGCCACTTTGGCTTGGATTAAGCACGCTGTTCTTCCAATTACCACTCTAGTGGAGATGTGACCCCTGGCTAGGGCTAAACCTCCGGGGAGGTATACCAAAGAAAGAAGGAAAGCGACATAGCGTAATCCTGCTTTCACTTTTATTAAAATCAAAAAAGAATTGCACTTACATGTGGAAGGATAACAACAAACATTAGAGCCGGCCGGCTAGAAAGCGAACGCCCGTCCTGTAGACTGTAGACGGTAAATGCAGCACGTCAGCACGTCAGCACGCCCGACGTACGTTTCGTCACACTCTGACGTCGTCTGGGGCACGGGCGACGCACTGACGTGTCGCATTAATATAATAAAGCACCGTAACCAGACCTCGTACTGAGGACGGGACCGGAAATCACCTTGCGTTCCACCAATTTAAGGCGGATGGCACAAAAACGCCATCTTGGATGTGGGAATGTGTGTAACATCCTATATCCGTTTCCGGTATAACCAGAGGCGAACCAACTTTCGTTCCTAGGTGTAAATAAACAACACTTAATATGATTCATCACTAGCGAAAGGGCAAAATTAAAATTAAAATTAAAATAGTTAGTTAAGTGAATTGGAGACTTATTAAAATTAAATGTGTTAAAATCAAGCGGCATTCTCCAACTAAAAGGCCATAAATAGGAATAAAAAGGGGAATAAAGGGATACCCCTTCAGATAACATGTCCGTGGCTAATAAGCCAGGAAATCGTCCACTAAATGTACAGGGGCGTCCCAGAGCCATACATAATACTGTAAACGCCCAGAGGTATGTAAATAAAACGCACCCGTATTCTAATCAGATTAGGATAGATATTTCTAGGGGAAAGGAAGGTGATTTCTCTCATCCCTAAAAAGCATAAAGTACACATATAAAAACAAACCAGAAAAGGTAACATTAGGCATTATACTAGTCCCAACCTTAGGTTTACCAAATCCACATAGATATAATGTGGCACATACCTCCTTACACAGACCCAATTACTCAATGAGGCATCTGCCCTCCCAGAGGTATAAAACTAATATGACCATTTAACAGTGTAAGGGATACTCATCAGAAGCATTCAGGGACTCTAGAGGGATGGAAAGGGAGTACAAGTCGGAAATTCTAAGAATTGTACGTTGTTCATGAATTATCAATAAAGGCATTGGTAACTGTGGGCTAGGTACATTGACGACATCCTCCTCCTGTGGGATGGCAATCGCAGTGACCTCAACCTCTTTATGGAGGAACTTAATTCCAACAATAGAGGCATTGTACTCAATTTTGAAGCCAGCCAGTCCAACATCCATTTTTTGGACCTCAACATTGGTATACAAGGGGACCGGTTTGTAACCTCCACTTATTTCAAGCAAACAGACCGGAATTCATACATTCCTTTGAGCAGCTGCCATCATAGCTCCTGACTCCGGTCTGTTCCCAAGAGCCAATTTTTACGGCTCAAACGGAACTGTACTGACAACTCACAGTTCTTGGAACAGTCCGGAGTCCTGATGAACCGTTTTGTGGAAAAAGGGTATAAGAGAGAATTCCTAACCCAAACCCTGAATGTCGTCAAAGGTATTGATAGGGAACAGTTACTTATTCAAAAAGCACCCCCTAGAGAAAAGCCTGTCACTCTCCCCTTTATCACCACTTATTCAATACAACATACTAATATTAAAAGCCTACTCAATAAACATTGGCATCTATTGGGGAATGATCCGATTTTGAGAACTATCATTCCAGACAAACCACAAGTGATTTTTAAAGGGGCATCATCACTTAGGAATAGATTGGCCCCTAATGTTCTTGATCCACCCACTAGAGGCATTCAGGGCCTTTTTGACAATCTGAAAGGGTACTACAAATGTGGCAGATGTCGTGTTTGCAGGCTCAATTCTGCAACATCTAGACGAACTCAGAAATTCACCTCCAATAGTACCCACGAGGAACACGATATTAGGCCCTTCATTACATGCACAACGGAGGGGGTCGTCTACCTACTGCAGTGCCCTTGCGGCCTACAATATGTGTGTAGGACTAGGCGACCACTCTCCGTTCGTTTAAATGAACACATCACTAATATCTTGAATGGCTTCCCGAAACATTCTGTTTCTAAGCACTACTTGACCACACATAACAAAGACCCCTCCAAAACACTCTTTTTAGGAATCGATAGATATCGGCCCCATTGGAGGGGCAGCTCTTTGGTTAGGAGCATCTCAAAACTCGAGATGCTCTGGATACATAAAATCAAGTGCTATGCCCCCTATGGGCTTAATATTGACACCGATACCAATGCCTTTATTGATAATTCATGAACAACGTACAATTCTTAGAATTTCCGACTTGTACTCCCTTTCCATCCCTCTAGAGTCCCTGAATGCTTCTGATGAGTATCCCTTACACTGTTAAATGGTCATATTTAGGGTTGTCCCGATACCGATACTAGTATCGGTATCGGCACCGATACCGAGCATTTACCCAAGTACTTGTACTCGGGCAAATGCTCCCGATGCTTCCGCCGATACTATGACAGTCAGCGGTGATCGGCGTGTGGGGGAGTTACAAGATTCCCCCCGCGGCTTTCAGTGACATACAGCGGTGATCGGTGCTTGTAACTTCCCCAAGCGATCACCGCTGACTGTCACTGCATCCTCCTCCATGCCCCCTCTGTTCCTCTGTCCCCCTCTCCTCTGTCTCCCTCCGTTCCGTTCCTCCGTCCCCCTCTCCTTCTCTGTCTCCCTCCGTTCCGTTCCTCCGTCCCCCTCTCCTTCTCTGTCCCCTCCGTTCCGTTCCTCCGTTCCTCTGCCTCTCCGCTGTCCCCTCCGTTCCGTTCCTCCGTTCCTCTGCCTCTCCGCTGTCCCCTCCGTTCCGTTCCTCCGTCCCCCTCTCCTTCTCTGTCCCCCTCCGTTCCGTTCCTCCGTTCCTCTGCCTCTCCGCTGTCCCCTCCGGTCCGCCGTCCCCCTCCTCCTTCCTTTGTGAATGGACAGAGTCAGGTGACTCTGTCCATTCATATAACTGATACATTGTAATCTCCTGTGATTACAATGTGTCAGTTTATGAATGGAGAGGAGCCGCTGACTTCTCTCCATTCATTCTCAGTGCAGCTGAGGCTGCAGAGAAAGGGACTGGGGAATCTCTATCCTCTGTCTCTTTCTCTGTCTCAAGGGGGAGATATCAGAGGTCTGTTAAGACCCCTGATATCTCACCAAAGCCCCCCAACAGGGCTGATTTAAAAAAAAAAAAAAAAAAATATTGCAAAAATGAATAAAAAAATTATTATTGTAAAAAATAAAAATTGTTAATTAAAAAAAAAACACACAGACACCGTTCACCCCCCCCCCCCCCCCCCCGAAAAAAAAGAAAGCATTGTTAAAAAAAAAAAAAACTGTCACGTGACATAAAAAAAAAGTATCGTAATCGGTATCGGCGAGTACTTGAAAAAAAGTATCGGTACTTGTACTCGGTCCTAAAAAAGTGGTATCGGGACAACCCTAGTCATATTAGTTTTATACCTCTGGGAGGGCAGATGCCTCATTGAGTAATTGGGTCTGTGTAAGGAGGTATGTGCCACATTATATCTATGTGGATTTGGTAAACCTAAGGTTGGGACTAGTATAATGCCTAATGTTACCTTTTCTGGTTTGTTTTTATATGTGTACTTTATGCTTTTTAGGGATGAGAGAAATCACCTTCCTTTCCCCTAGAAATATCTATCCTAATCTGATTAGAATACGGGTGCGTTTTATTTACATACCTCTGGGCGTTTACAGTATTATGTATGGCTCTGGGACGCCCCTGTACATTTAGTGGACGATTTCCTGGCTTATTAGCCACGGACATGTTATCTGAAGGGGTATCCCTTTATTCCCCTTTTTATTCCTATTTATGGCCTTTTAGTTGGAGAATGTCGCTTGATTTTAACACATTTAATTTTAATAAGTCTCCAATTCACTTAACTAACTATTTTAATTTTAACCACTTGAGCCCCGGACCATTATGCTGCCTAAGGACCAGAGGTCTTTTTCCAATTTGGCACTGCGTCGCTTTAACTGCTAATTGCGCGGTCATGCAATGCTGTACCCAAACGAAATTTGCGTCCTTTTCTTCCCACAAATAGAGCTTTCTTTTGATGGTATTTGATCACCTCTGCGGTTTTTATTTTTTGCGCTATAAACGGAAAAAGACCGAAAATTTTGAAAAAAAATGATATTTTCTACTTTTTGTTATAAAAAAAATCCAATAAACTAAATTTTAGTCATACATTTAGGCCAAAATGTATTCGGCCACATGTCTTTGGTAAAAAAAATGTCAATAAGCGTATATTTATTGGTTTGCGCAAAAGTTATAGCGTCTACAAACTAGGGTACATTTTCTGGAATTTACACAGCTTTTAGTTTATGACTGCCTATGTCATTTCTTGAGGTGCTAAAATGGCAGGGCAGTACAAAACCCCCCCAAATGACCCCATTTTGGAAAGTAGACACCCCAAGGAAATTGCTGAGAGGCATGTTGAACCCATTGAATATTTATTTTTTTTGTCCCAAGTGATTGAAAAATGACAAAAAAAAAAAAAAAAAAAAATATTTACAAAAAGTCGTCACTAAATGATATATTGCTCACACAGGCCATGGGCCTATGTGGAATTGCACCCCAAAATACATTCTGCTGCTTCTCCTGAGTATGGGGATACCACATGTGTGGGACTTTTTGGGAGCCTAGCCGCGTACGGGGCCCCGAAAACCAATCACCGCCTTCAGGATTTCTAAGGGTGTAAATTTTTGCTTTCACTCTTCACTGCCTATCACAGTTTCGGAGGCCATGGAATGCCAAGATGGCACAAAACCCCCCAAAATGACCCCATTTTGGAAAGTAGACACCCCAAGCTATTTGCTGAGAAGCATATTGAGTCCATGGAATATTTTATATTTTGACACAAGTTGCGGGAAAGTGACACTTTTTTTTTTTTTTTTTTTTTTTTTTCATAAAGTTGTCACTAAATGATATATTGCTCACACAGGCCATGGGCATATGTGGAATTGCACCCCAAAATACATTTAGCTGCTTCTCCTGAGTATGGGGATACCACATGTGTGGGACTTTTTGGGAGCCTAGCCGCGTACTGGACCCCGAAAACCAATCACTGCCTTCAGGATTTCTAAGGGTAAAAATTTTTGATTTCACTCTTTACTGCCTATCACAGTTTCGGAGGCCATGGAATGCCCAGGTGGCACAAAACCCCCCCAAATGACCCCATTTTGGAAAGTAGACACCCCAAGCTATTTGCTGAGAGGCATGGTGAGTATTTTGCAGCTCTCATTTGTTTTTGAAAATGAAGAAAGACAAGAAAAAACATTTTTTTTTTTTCTTTTTTCAATTTTCAAAACTTTGTGACAAAAAGTGAGGTCTGCAAAATACTCACTATACCTCTCAGCAAATAGCTTGGGGTGTCTACTTTCCAAAATGGGGTCATTTGGGGGGGTTTTGTGCCACCTGGGCATTCCATGGCCTCCGAAACTGTGATAGGCAGTGAAGAGTGAAATCAAAAATTCACGCCCTTAGAAAGCCTGAAGGCGGTGCTTGGTTTTCGGGGTCCCGTACGCGGCTAGGCTCCCAAAAAGTCTCACACATGTGGTATCCCCGTACTCAGGAGAAGCAGCAGAATGTATTTTGGGGTGTAATTTCACATATTTCCATGGCATGTTTGAGCAATATATCATTTAGTGACAACTTTGTGCAAAAAAAAAAAAAAAAAAAAAAAATTTGTCTCTTTCCCGCAACTTGTGTCGCAATATAAAATATTCCATGGACTCGACATGCCTCTCAGCAAATAGCTTGGGGTGTCTACTTTCCAAAATGGGGTCATTTGGGGGGGTTTTGAACTGTCCTGGCATTTTATGCACAACATTTAGAAGCTTATGTCACACATCACCCACTCTTCTAACCACTTGAAGACAAAGCCCTTTCTGACACTTATTGTTTACATGAAAAAGTTTTTTTTTTTTGCAAAAAAATTACTTTGAACCCCCAAACATTATATATTTTTTTAAAGCAAATGCCCTACAGATTAAAATGGTGGGTGTTTCATTTTTTTTTTTCACACAGTAATTGCGCAGCGATTTTTCAAACGCATTTTTTGGGGAAAAAACACACTTTTTTTAATTTTAATGCACTAAAACACACTATATTGCCCAAATGTTTGATGAAATAAAAAAGATGATCTTAGGCCGAGTACATGGATACCAAACATGACATGCTTTAAAATTGCGCACAAACGTGCAGTGGCAACAAAATAAATACATGTTTAAAAGCCTTCAAAAGCCTTTACAGGTTACCACTTTAGATTTACAGAGGAGGTCTACTGGAAAAATTACTGCACTCGATCTGGCCTTCGCGGTGATACCTCACATGCATGGTGCAATTGCTGTTTACATTTGACGACAGACCGCCGCTTGCGTTTGCCTTAGCGCGAGAGCAGGGGGCGACAGGGGTGTTTTTTTTTTTTTTTTTTTTCTTTATTATTTTTTTGCTTTTTTAATCTTACTTTTAAACTGTTCCTTTCATATTTTTTTTTTTAATCATTTTTATTGTTATCTCGGGGAATGTAAATATCCCCTATGATAGCAATAGGTAGTGACAGGTACTCTTTTTTGAAAAAATTGTGGTCTATTAGACCCTAGATCTCTCCTCTGCCCTCAAAGCATCTGACCACACCAAGATCGGTGTGATAAAATGCTTCCCCAATTTCCCAATGGCGCTATTTACATCCGGCGAAATCTAAGTCATGAAATACTCGTAGCTTCCGGTTTCTTAGGCCATAGAGATGTTTGGAGCCACTCTGGTCTCTGATCAGCTCTATGGTCAGCTGGCTGAATCACCGGCTGCATTCTCAGGTTCCCTGTTGAGACAGGAGAGCCAGAGAAAAACACGGAAGATGGTGGGGGGGGGGGCATTCCCTCCCACGGCTTGTAAAAGCAGTCTAGAGGCTAATTAGCCGCTAGGATT
The DNA here is from genome assembly GCA_037952835.1 of Lithobates septentrionalis. NCBI lineage: Eukaryota > Metazoa > Chordata > Amphibia > Anura > Ranidae > Lithobates > Lithobates septentrionalis. Next base: position 670,082 of record JBBDGP010002239.1, read on the forward strand.
GCTTTTATATGAAAGCCGACCGCTGGCTGAAAAGAATGATACCAAGATGATACCTAAACCTGCAGGCATCATTCTGGTATAACCACTCAAAGTCGTGAATGGCGTACCTGAAGACAAAAAAATGGTTAACAATGGTTAACAATAAAGCACAGTAAAGTGTAAATAATTACACACCTGAAAAACAAACATGATAAAACATAATAACAATAACAATAACAATAACAATAAAACATTGCAGAATAGAATACAGTAAAAAAGAGCAGAACAATAGAGAGAGAGAATAGAGAGAGAGAGAACAATAAAACAACAACTATTTTTTTTATTTCATATATTTTTTTTTTTTTTACACTTTTTTTGTAACTAACTTTTATAACGGTAACCGGTTCCAGGTTCGGGTCTCTCAAAATGCGATGGCATCTTGGGAGACCCTGTGAAAGTGCGCCTAGCCTGTGCAATGCTGTACCCTACGCTAATACTCAACTAGTGCATGGTAGCGTTCAAAACATTCACCAATGCAAAGACCAGGATTGTCAGGACAGGAGGGACAATAATAGCGGGCGTCACGCCTATATCCGCGCTTGCTGCAGACACGACATCTTTTTTGGGGGGTTCGTTGGGTAGGGGTACTTGGGAGGACATAAAAATGCCTCTCATGCAGCCGACTGCATTTGGTTGGGGATGTGAATGGGGGAAGTACGGGCGCTGCAGAAGCGGTGGGTTCCCAATTAGGATTGGCGAATGCAGCAGGAAGGGCACTATGGGCACGACGGGCCTGTGTTTGTCTTTTTGGTGGCAGCGGGACACTACTTGTGCTTGCCACCTCACCAGCTTGAACTGCACTTATGGGACTCGCCACGTCACCAAGTGTTACTGCAGTGCTGGTTTGACTACGACCGGGGTGTACTAGGCCGCTGGCGCTTGCCAGTTCACCAAAACGCTACCAAAAAACTGTTAGCGATCGCAGGGATCAGGCCTGACTCTGCGAACGCTGCAGTTATGCGTTTAGTGTTTTGTAAGTGACAGTGATCGATCGATACTGCACTTGGGTGGGCTGGGCCGGGCCGGGCGGAGGGGCAAAACGCAGGTGCTAGCAGGTATCTGGGCTGATCCCGCTAACACTGCGTTTTTGGGAACCCTAAACTGCTGGTGACGCTAGTATAGATATGATCGGATCAGATATTGATGCGATCAGATACTATACCACTAAGGGAGGTGTACGGTGTGTGCGTGGGTGTTAGCGGTACTGGCGCTAATCTGACGCTGCCTGGGGCTGGTGCTTGCCAGTTCACCAAAATACTACCAAAAAAACTGTTAGCGATCGCAGGGATCAGGCCTGACTCTGCGAACGCTGCAGTTATGCGTTTAGTGTTTTGTAAGTGACAGTGATCGATCGATACTGCACTTGGGTGGGCTGGGCTGGGCCGGGCCGGGCGGAGGGGCAAAACGCAGGTGCTAGCGGGTATCTGGGCTGATCCCGCTAACACTGCGTTTTTGGGAACCCTAAACTGCTGGGGACGCTAGTATAGATCTGATCGGATCAGATATTGATGCGTTCAGATACTATACCACTAAGGGAGGCGTATGCTGCGTGCGTGGGTGTTAGTGGTACTGGCGCTAACCTGACGCCTGGGGCTGGTGCTTGCCAGTTCACCAAAATGCTACCAAAAAAACTGTTAGCGATCGCAGGGATCAGGCCTGACTCTGCGAACGCTGCAGTTATGCGTTTAGTGTTTTGTAAGTGACAGTGATCGATCGATACTGCACTTGGGTGGGCTGGGCCGGGCCGGGCGGAGGGGCAAAACGCAGGTGCTAGCGGGTATCTGGGCTGATCCCGCTAACACTGCGTTTTTGGGAACCCTAAACTGCTGGGGACGCTAGTATAGATCTGATCGGATCAGATATTGATGCGTTCAGATACTATACCACTAAGGGAGGTGTACGGTGCGTGCGTGGGTGTTCGCGGTACTGGCGCTAATCTGACGCTGCCTGGGGCGACGCATATCACCGCCGGGCGATCGGGGGGCTAAACCTTTATTCGGTAATAAACGGCGGGTGCCCTGACACTATAAAAAAATAAACAAACTAACCAGCGTCAACCGTAACGGTTATACGGTGATCAGTGGTGAAAGGGTTAACTAGGGGGCAATCAAGGGGTTAAAACATTTATTAGGTAGTATATGGGGGTCCCTGACAATATAAAACGCTGACGGCGAACCTAAATATTTACCTCACTAACTAGCGTCACCAGTGACACTAATACAGCGATCAGAAAAATGATCGCTTAGTGACACTGGTGACAGGGGGTGATCAAGGGGTTAAAACTTTATTAGGGGGGGGTTAGGGGGGTACCCTAGACCTAAAGGGGGGTAATACTAACTGCCCTAACACATTTACTGTCACAAACTGACAACTAGCAGTAATCAGAAAAAAAAAAAAAAAAAAAAAAAAAAAAACTGCTGGTGTCAGTTTGTGACAGGGGGGGGGGGGGTGATTGGGGGGGGATCGGGGGGCGATCGGGGGGGGGATCGGGGTGATTTGTGTGCCTGGCATGTTCTACTGTGTGTGTGTAGTGTTGTGCACTCACATACTTGTCGTCTCTCCTCGGGCCGGAACGGAAAATACCGACCCGAGGGGAGATGACATCACTTCCTTTGCTGCTGTTTAGCATACAGCAGCAAAGGAAGATTCTCATTGGCCGGCGGCGATCGCGAGGGGGGGGCCACGAACGGATGGTCTCCCCCTCATCACCGATCGCCGCTGGACAAACGACGACCGCCTCGGGCACCGGGGGGGGGTCCGATCGGACCCCCCACCCGCGGAAGGCAAATCACGTACCCTGTACGTGATTTTGCCTGTCCGTGCCACTTTGCCGACGTACATCGGCGTGAGGCGGTCGTCAAGTGGTTAATTTTAATTTTGCCCTTTCGCTAGTGATGAATCCTATTAAGTGTTGTTTATTTACACCTAGGAACGAAAGTTGGTTCGCCTCTGGTTATACCGGAAACGGATATAGCATGTTACACACATTCCCACATCCAAGATGGCGTTTTTGTGCCATCCGCCCTAAATTGGTGGAACGCAAGGTGATTTCCGGTCCCGTCCTCAGTACGAGGTCTGGTTACGGTGCTTTATTATATTAATGCGACACGTCAGTGCGTCGCCCGTGCCCCAGACGACGTCAGAGTGTGACGAAACGTACGTCGGGCGTGCTGACGTGCTGACGTGCTGCATTTACCGTCTACAGTCTACAGGACGGGCGTTCGCTTTCTAGCCGGCCGGCTCTAATGTTTGTTGTTATCCTTCCACATGTAAGTGCAATTCTTTTTTGATTTTAATAAAAGTTAAAGCAGGATTACGCTATGTCGCTTTCCTTCTTTCTTTGGTATACCTCCCCGGAGGTTTAGCCCTAGCCAGGGGTCACATCTCCACTAGAGTGGTAATTGGAAGAACAGCGTGCTTAATCCAAGCCAAAGTGGCGTGCCTCTCCCTGATGGTTTCACCTTGAAAGGCCCCGACCAGGTTAAGGTCGCAAGCTCTTCCAAGCTTGCCATTTGGTAAGCGCGCATTTTTACTATCACAGTGGTGTGGTGAAGGACTCATTGATTTTCATTGATTTTCAATTACTCACGCTTCTTCTATCTACCATCCAAGATTGGTTTTTGAATAGGACGAAGTAGAAAATCGCCATTTTCAGTTTGTGGTTCTGCCATTTGGTCTAGCCACTGCATCACGGGTATTCACAAAAATCCTGACACCTCCCTTAGTCAGGTTATCGGCCAGGGCATAACGGCCCTAGCCTATTTAGATGCTCTGCTTTTAGTAGATCAATCAGTCTCTGGTCTAAACCAAAGTTTAATCACTGCTGTAAGCTACCTGGAATGCCTAGGTTGAATACTCAACCTAGAAAAATCCTCCTTAAAACCATTAAGGAGATTACAGTTCTTGGGGCTAGTCATAGATACTGTATAAAGAAGGTATTCCTACCCCAGGCAAGAATTGGTTTCATTAAAGAACTAATTCAACTTGTCAAAGCAAAGAGAAATCTTCCATTCAGATGTGCATGAAATTGTTAAGGAAAATGGTGGCCTCCTTCGAGGCCGTTCCTTATGTGCAGTTTTCATTCAAGACTGCTACAAACGCTATTCTGTCGGTCTGGAACAAGAAGGTTCAGGCTTTGGTTTTTTTCCAATGCTCTTATCCCCCCAGGTGTGTCTGAGCCTCAATTGGGGGTTAATGTCAGCAACCTCCAAAAGGGGAAATTCTTTTTTTTTACCAGTATCTTGGAAAATGGTAACAACGGATGCCAGCCTTCTAGGTTGGCAAACAGTCCAGGAAGAAGCTTCTGTCCAGGGGAAATGGTCCAAGGACCAGAAAGGACCCTGTCCATCAACGTTCTAGAAATTAGGGCAGTACATCTGGCCCTGGAGTTCTAGACGCTCAAGCTGCGGTATTGCCCTGTCAGGATTCATTCCGACAATGCCACGGCTATGGCTTGCATCAATCAGAAGTCGTGCAGTCCAAAAAGAAGTGAATCTTGTTCTGGCTTGGGCAGAAAACAGCATACCTTGTCTATCAGCAATGTCCATTCCAGGGATAGAGAATTGGCAGGTGGACTATTGAGTCGCCAACTATTGTTTCCGAGACAATGGTCCCTTCACCCCGACATCTTCTTCTCGGTATGTCAAGAATGGGGTATTCCGGACATAGATCTGTTCGCGTCCAGGTTCAACAACAAAGTCCACAACTTTGTGTCTAGGACGAAGGATCCGCTAGTGTGCGGAACAAATGCCTTGGTCTTCCCAATAGGATCAGTTTTTTTTTCACTGATCTATGCGTTCCTCCAGTTCTGCTACTTCCACGCCTTCTCCGCAGAATCAAGCAGGAAGGGGAAGAGGCGATTCTGGTGGTCCTAGTGTGGCCCAGGAGATCTTGGTTTGCCGAGATCATAAAGATGGCAGTAGAAGTCCCTTGAACCCTGCCATTATGGCAAGACCTTCTAGCTCAAGGTCCGGTATTCCATCCTACCTTACAAATGCTAAATTTAGTGTTTTTTTCTATTGAAACCCACATTCTAAAGGATCGTGGGTTATCTCCTACTTTGATTAATGCTAGGAAGCCGGCCTCCAGACTCCTTTACTTTAGAATCTGGAAGGCACATATTTTCTGGTATGGATCCAGGGGTTGGCACCCCAGGAAGTATGTCATAGGTAGGATTCTTGAATTCCTGCAAATGGGATTAGAAATGAACCTGGCCCTGAGTACGATCAAGGGCCAGGTCGCGGCCTTATCAATGTTTTTTCAACGGCCTCTTGCTTCTCATTCTCTGGTGCGCACTTTTTTTCAGGGGGTAACAAAAATTAATCCCCCTGTCAGGGCACCTCTAAATCCTTGGGATTCTAATTTTAGTCTTGTCGGATTTACAGAATCAGCCTTTTAATCCTATACAGGAAATTCCGTTAGTTCTTTTAAAGAAATATAGTCTTTTTGGTTGTCATATCTTCTGCCAAGAAGAATATTGGAATTGGCGGCTCTGTCTTGTAAAGAGCCATATTTTTAATCATGCATAAGGATAAGGTGGTATTGCGGCCTCATCCTAAATTTCTACCGAAAGTGATGGCCGGTTCTCATTTGAACCAAGATATTTTTCTGCCTTTTTTCCCAGAGTCACAAGGCACTACATTCCCTTGATGTAGTAAGGGCGGTTAGGAAAACGCTCAGATTCGCAAAAACAGATATTTTGTTTGTGCTGCCAGAAGGTCCTAAAAGAGGACAAGCCGCATCGAAATCTACTATTTCCAAATGGATTAGTCAAGTGATTGTTCAATCTTAGGGTCTGAGGAAGAAGGTTCCTCCTTTTCATGTTAAAACACATTCCACCAGGGCTGTTAGTGCCTCATGGGCGGTGCTTTACCAGGCCTCTATGGCTCAGATCTGCAAGGCCGCAACTTGGTCTTCAGTCCATACATTTACCAGATTTTATCAAATCGATGTAAAAGGTCATGAGGATATTGCCTTTGGGCATAGTGTACTGCAGGCTGTAGTATAAGTCCTCTGGCCTCTTAATGCCCTACTTTTTATTGTGTCTCCCTCCCTTCAGTTGCCATTGCTATGGGACATCCCACATAGTAATTACTATGGCTCTGTGTCCCCTGATGTATGAAAAGAAAACAGGATTTTAAAAACAGCTTACCTGTAAAATCCTTTTCTTTGAAGTACATCAGGGGACACAGAGGTCCCTCCCTTCTTGGTATACACGTGTATTGCTTGGCTACAAAACTGAATACTCCCAGTAGTGGGAGGGGTTATATAGGGAGTGCACTGTTTAATTTAGGGTGTGCCAGTGTCCATCACCTGAAGGTGGCCTATAACCCACATAGTAGTTACTATGGCTCTGTGTCCCCTGATGTACTTCAAAGAAAAGGATTTTACAGGTAAGCTGTTTTAAAAATCCTGTTATCCAGTTCTATCAAGGTAGAAAAAGTTCAGCCAGAATCAAAGCAGGTTTGTTTTCTACAGTAAAAATGCAGATACACATGTGAAAAACAATTAGGCAGAGGCAGGAGAGTAGGCTACATTTAAAATAGGCTACATGTAAACTCAATTGGAAAAAACGGAATCGCGTGGAAGGGACTAGTAACCATGCATGTGATCACCAGTCCACAATTATGATCAATATGTGAATAAATACAGTGTGATAAAATACAATTAAAAAACAAGACAGATAAGCAAATGATAGTCCATCAAATGTGCATTACTGATTTGTAACAGTGAAAGCAAAAACTCGTGTGTATATAGTTCATGTAAATCACCCAAGTGAAAACATCAAATTAATCTGGATATCCTGCTGTAAAGGTAAACGTGCTTGATCCACCACCATGAATAAAGACTGGCCGCTTACCAGAAATTCATGACCCCCCCGACTACAGAGGGTCAAAAGAGGCTTGTTTATACATAGTGATCCGGATCACAATCAATGGATAAGAAGCCTTGCATTGGGATGAGACGTCAAAGACCTTGGTGCCGTGATGGATATAGTCACGCTGGCAAATAATAGGGCATCAGCCCGCAGCAGAGTGGATATGGTATGAAAGATAAAAAGGCTCCGATAGTGTAAAAACGTTTACCTTTTTTAAAATAGTCAAAAATATTGCACTCACATGTTGCTATTCGATAATAAGCGCCTAGAAACAGTCTGGAGCACCGGCCGGAGGCTCACAGACAACCCGTCCTACTGGTAACCACAGCAGCGATGGGAGGTGACGCAAACACGTCGCTCCTCCCTATGCATCGTTTCGTAATAAAGTTACGTCGTCCAGGGGCACGGGTGGCGCTTTGCATCACCTCCCTTTATAGCACAACAACATCCTAACCAAGCCTCACTCTAACATCCACTTCATCATTGGGCATGCGCAATGGAACTAAGTCCCTGACGTTAGATGGTGCCGAATGCGCAAGTGCAACACAGTCAATAGGGATTTGATCAATCGCATGAAAATGACAGAGCCCTACTAGCTGAAGGTAGACTATGAGATCAGGCATCGTAAAAGAAGTACAAAGATAACTAAATTGTAATAAGGAAGTACCATACAGGCACTAAGTAAATCTACACATGTCAGTGTCATTATAGTATAAAACTATAAAAACCACGGCTGACACCGTTGGCTAGCGAAAATCAAAAATCAATTGCAAATATAAAAACATCCAAACTCCTAGTCGCTCAAATGGTGAAAATAAAGCATGGAAATGATAATGTCCGGTCCAGGAGTAAACCGCGATGAAGCTATAGATCTTGTAGTCGCGGTAGCTGACTCGGTCCGTGTCACGGACCGGAAATTGCTGAATGAGGACCAAGGGGGCTCGCTCAAAAAGAGCAGTAGCCCCCCAGTGGTCATGTCAGCAATTACAGGTAAAAGATTAGTCCAGACCCAAATAAATCATATGAAGATACAAAAAATCGGGACTACAATGACTAAAAATGTTAATAACAAAAGAATGTGCAAACTTGAATATTAACAGGGCATAGACACTCCCATGTAATTCATTACTGCCCATACAGAGCATGGGCTAGGTCCATGTAAAAGGTCTATTAAAATGGAGTCTATAATATAGAATGACTTGCATTCATTATGTTAAAATTATACTGATGGGGTTAAGGATTAATTTAGTTGAGAAATCTACAACCTGCATGGGGTATATAAGTAAAGGGTCAAAAAAGGAACCCAGATAAGGGTTATGGGAGTTACAGGCTATCCCCACCTCCCCATTATGCTAAGGCCACCTGAGTGGTCCAGATAAATAGGAACTCAGAGCAAAAGGCTTTCACAAAATGTATTTTTAGCATCATGCTTCCGTTCAGAATGAAATAGTAAACCCTACATAAAACAATCCAAGGCCCTAGATTAAAAAGGCCAATCGCACCATTCTAGTTTTGGAAGTAGTAGGGAAAATCATATGAATTCTCACCAGGCATTATTGATAAAGGCATTCACGTCAGTGTCGACGTTCATGCCGAATGGTACATAGCTTCGGAGTCTGTAGATCCAGGACATCTCTTGCTTGGAGATCTCCCTGACCAAAGAGCTCCCTCGCCAGTGTGGTCTATATTTATCGATACCCACATAGAGTGTATTGGAGGGGTCCCTTTTATGTACCTGGTCGTAATGCCTGGAGACAGGGTGTTTACCATAGCCTCTCCTTATGTTTCCTATGTGTTCGTTCAAGTGGACACGCAAAGCCCTTTTGCCAGCGTGACTATTTCCATCACGGCACCAAGGTCTTTGACGTCTCATCCCAATGCAAGGCTTCTTATCCATTGATTGTGATCCGGATCACTATGTATAAACAAGCCTCTTTTGACCCTCTGTAGTGGGGGTCATGAATTTCTGGTAAGCGGCCAGTCTTTATTCATGGTGGTGGATCAAGCACGTTTACCTTTACAGCAGGATATCCAGATTAATTTGATGTTTTCACTTGGGTGATTTACATGAACTATATATATACACGAGTTTTTGCTTTCACTGTTACAAATCAGTAATGCACATTTGATGGACTATCATTTGCTTATCTGTCTCATGTTTTTTAATTGTATTTTATCACACTGTATTTATTCACATATTGATCATCATTGTGGACTGGTGATCACATGCATGGTTACTTGTCCCTTCCAGCGCGATTCTATTTTTTCCAATTCTGATCTCTACTGTGTTTGTGTTGCATAGAGGAATTGCAGCTTCATATTTTCACATTGTTTTATTTCATCTATGCGCATTTTTTTCCCCCCTTTTTTTTTTCTGTACATGTAAACTCAAGCCAGTTGTTTTTTTTTGGGGGGGGGGGGGTTTCGGTCAGCACTTTTTTTTTTTTTTTTTAGGTGCCAAGAATAGATGCCAGTCTTAAAGTGGTTGTTAAGCCACTCTAACCTGTATACACCATCAGCACTGCCTCCTATTGTAGTAGCCCCCTCTGTGTGTGATTTATAAAAATAAATGCTGCAAATACCTAATTTCACTGCTGAGATTGCGATCATATGACTGGCCAGCTTTCTCATTTCCACCTATGAGCGATGCAGTGGGCAGGGCTGGAGGAGAGGAGAAAAGAGCTGGCTGGTCATGTGATCGCAATCTCAGCTCTTAAATTAGCTATTTACAGCATTTATATTTATAAAACACAGAGGGTGACACTGCAATAGAAGGCAGTGCTGATGGTGTATACAGGTTAGTGTTATGAGAGCAGCAGGAGGGGGAGGGGCAGCATTTTTCCCCTCCCAGACCAAAGACTTTATGAGGACTGCCCCAGCAGAGCCTTTAGTCTTCTTGAGTCAATGGTCGTATTTTCTCGACTGCCATTATCACATTTTGTTTTATACAGTAATACATACCAAACTCTTTCCTCCCTCACAGACAGAGAGGGGAGAGGGAGGAGGACACAGGAGCAGAGAGGAGAGCAGATAGCAGGCTGCTGATGACAAAGGCACGTAAACTGACCACGGTATCTGGTCTCAGCAACCATGATACACCGTGGTCAGTTTACAGAGCGGTGGGGAGAAACTAGCAGGATCAGCCAGGTTTTTTAGGTGATACAGGGGACCAAATGACACAGGACAAGCACTGTGTCATATATAACATGCTTTAAGGGAGCAGGATCCATTTTTTGGGGGGTTAACAAACGCATTAAGCTGGCCGTACATTATACAATTTTCTTATTCAATTTGCTTTAGATTTACCTTCAACTATATAGTAAAAGAGTCTGTATACAAATTGAAAGTGTTTAGGTTTGACCTCATATTATATGGTTTTGGTAAAGGAAAATTGTACAAGAACATTGTATAACATATGGCCAGCCTTGCAGACATAGGGCAATAAAGCAGTACATTTGTTATTCAATAAAGGTTTACTGCAGGTATTTCTTCCTGGTGCATGTGTTTTCAATAATAGTGATTGATTCACCACGTTTGAATGTTTGGTGAAAGTTACATTCACTGCTTTATAAATATCTCCCTTAGTGTACCCAAGGGCTGCAACTTGGAAGCTGTTCGGCAGCAAAGTCCATCACTAGTGATGAGTGAACCATTTTCAAGGCCAGTTTCCAAACTTTTGTTAGAAAAAAGGCATGGGCAGCTAGGCACTGTCATAGGAAACATGTATAAATGCAAATAAAAAAAACACAAATATTTAAAAAATACTCATTAGCATGGACAGGATCTTTTAATGTGACTTCAAGGGCAACATTAAAAAGACACAAATCCTAGAAATAACTGTTTGGGGAAACCTTAGTTGTTTTATTGCCACTGACTTATGTCATATGTCAGTAGCCATGGGGGATTTAACATTTTTGGGTGGGCTTTGGTGAAACATCAGGGGTGTCAACAAGCCCATGATGTCTGTTTTTCTTTGAGACATATTGTATGCTTCAGTGATGAATGAACACAGGAGCAATCGGTACCGATATCCCACTGTGTTTATTCAGGAAGAGGCTGGTAAACATGACATGTTTACCAGATCCACAATCAACACCCCCCCCCCCCCCATCTTCACCCTGTAACCTATCTCCAGCCCCAGCAGTAGCTGAAGCTGGCAGGAGGGGGAAGATCTGAAGTCGCCAACAGCGCTACAGGGAGGGGGCAGTGATGGGGGGAACACATGGATGATACGCCACTGTCACAATCTCCCATGTTAAATTATTTGGAATTTGGGCTTCAACTCAACAAGTGGCTGAAATTGCTGGAAAATTGTCATGTGTCTGGTCAGATTTACTGCCAGGACCAAAAGATATACCTGGTTTTCTTTTCTTGATCTGCACAAAATATGGTAACCTAAAAGCCTTTTGGGAACTCACTCTTCTTTTTTTTTCTTGCTTCTTTGCCTCTATGCCTTTTGTACTAAAACGCCTAACCTTTCCATCTGCTTCTGAAAACAAATGCCACCTCAAAATGTAAAAACCTGTGTCAAATCTTCATATGGCTATTTTTTTGTGCTTACTACTTTTACATGAAATGTTTCTCCTAAATAAAGAATTAAAAAAAAAACACAAAAAAAAAAAAAACAAAGCGGCCTGGAGGGCATTTTCCAACTCCTTGACCAAAGACTTCATGACTAGACAAGACAACCCCAAAAGACCCTCTAGTCTTTTTGGGTCAATTGAATTTTCTCCACTGTCACAACTTACGTTATTTATATAGCAACACATCTCAAAGCCCTTTTCTTGTAATTATTCTCATTTAGGCTGGGTTCACACTGCTGCGGTGGCAGACATCGTATGTGATTCGCAGCGCACTGCTGTTCACATCACATGCGATGTCTGTGCTGTGCGATATCGGCCATACAGATAGTATGGCTGATATCGCACCGCATTCGGTCCAAACTCGCACAGGACCCTTTTTTTTGTTCGGACCAGAATCGGATAGCATGGGTGTTTACACCTATGCGATCCGATACATGTCCGAATTGTCAGTTCGCAGTGCGATATGCGTGCTGAACTGGGGGTGTCATTAACATTGTATGACACTCTCCAGCAGTTCGCATATGGCAGTGTGAACTGCCGTGCGAGTTGGTGCGATGCGGGAACCCGCAGTAAATTCGCTGCGTTCCCGCACGGCACCAGTGTGAACCCAGCCAAATAAAGAATTTAAAAAACAGAGAGGCCTGGAAGGCATTTCCCCTCCACAGCCAAAGACATCATGAGCACTGCCCCAATACAGCCTCTAGTCTTCTTGGGTCAATTGCCATATTTTCTACACTGCCACAACTTATTTATACACCAACACATCTCAAAGCCCTTTTTTGTAATTTTTCTCATAAATAAAGAATTTAAAAAACAGATGCCTGGAGGGCATTTCCCCCTCCAAGACCAAAGACATCATGAGCAGTGCTCCAAAAGAGCCTCTAGTCTTCTTGGGTCAATGGCCATATTTTCTCCACTGCCATTATCACAACTTATTTACTCAATGATATATCCCTAACTCTTTCCTTGTAATTTTTCTCATAAATAAAAAAGTAAAGAAAACAAAACAGAGAGGCCTGGAGGGCATTTCCCCCTCCCAGCCCAAAGACTTTACGAGGACTGCCCCAGCAGAGCCGCTAGTCTTCTTGAGTCAATGGCCGTATTTTCTCGACTGCCATTATCACAATTTGTTTTATACAGTAATACATACCAAACTCTTTCCTTGTTTAAATATATATTTGTGTATTTAGTACACAGTCCTCGTTATTCTCTGTCTGCAGGGAAAAATATGACTTAAAGTGCTTTTTGGAAAGAGAGGATGTGTTGCAGATTTACATTTTCATGTTCTTTTTCCCAACTTTCCTTGAGGACAGTAGAGAGGACAATTGTCAAATCAAGTTCTTAGAGAAAATTACAGCTTTAATTGGCTTGTTTTTCTTTTAATTGCTGAGTTCTTGGGATAATGAAAGCTCAGGCAAATCTACAGCTGTGTTTTTAGCATTCCATTGCCAGGAGAACACTTCTGAAAATGAAATAGCTTATCTCACCCATATTTAAATGCAGCTGATATATGATTTCCATAAAGAGAGGAAGCCCAGACAGCCTGGACACTAAGACTAAAATTCTTTCTTTTCTCTCAGCCAGTCACAAAACTACTAATAGTATTGTTTTTGTTCTGGTTCTATGAATCGGAGTGTACAGTATACTTCCTAACATAAATATGAACTCTGGGCAGCTCATTAATATATCATTAAATGTATTAAGTACCTGAATTTGACCTGGTATCAGCCTCTTGCAGTCCTTGCACAGCATGTAGTTGGGGTGCAGTGTGGTGGGGCAGCAATAACACACAAGTCCAAGTGTGCTGAAAGAACTCAAAAATTCTTATATGAATGCCCGATTTGGTAGCCATGTTGGTGCCACATCCCGATAAGTAGATAGAAAGAAAGTTTATGGAAGGGACTTTTGGAAAGGCACCACTATGGCAAATATATACAAAATACAGATATCGTTTTATTAAATACAATCTTAAGACAATAATAAAATACATGCAACAGTGAATACAAATTTATCACAGAATAGGACTTTCTTCATAACAGGAAATGGCTCTAGATCCCAAAAATAATCATGGGTACCCCTACGTGTTTTGAACCAAGGGTCTTCGCCTGGGGGTTCTCAAGAGCAACAGATTGGACAACTGTCTAAAAATATAAACAGTAATAAGTTTCAAAAATACATAAATGCACATAACATGTATATAGGAAAACATATCAAGTAAGGCAACTTACTACATATTAGACATGTGCATTCGCTATCGTCCGAATGCATTTTCGACGAATTTCGGGGAGTTCCGTGTTTGTTTTAATAAAACTATAACAAATGTGCAGAATCCGAAAGATCCGAAATAAAAAAATGCTTTTTTTTCGTATCCATTCCATTTTCGTATTGTTGCGACAACAGTTCGATATAGATAGATAGAAGATTCAACATAATGGTGACAATGGCGATCTGTGTCTATCGAACCTGCGGTCGAATGTGCCTAACCTAATATCTATTAGTCCAAGATTATTCGACATAGAGAGAAAAGATTCGACATTATAGAGACAAAAAGAGCTGTTAGTGGTCGCTGCTGGAATGGGTGGGGGAAGTAAAATGATGATGATGATGATGATGATGAATGTTTTTGGCTGATTAAAAATATATATAATACCGTTCGACATGAAGATTCGACGAAGCAGCTAAAAACATATGATTGCCGCGAGCAGACATTTACGGTCAAATGCTCCGCCCATAGGCTATAGAAGAATTCTAATGTTGTTTGACTAGTAATAATAATTAATAATTATAATTATTACTAGTCAAACAACATTAGAATTCTACTATAGCTTGTGTCCCGAGCATTCGACCGGAAATGTACGATCACGGCGTCATACAGTTTAGCTGGTTCGTCGAATCTTCTTAGAACATCCGACATACGTCATAAGCCTTCAATTGACAGATTTGAACTTAATTAATTCAGATTTTCGTACGAATGCATTTTTTAACGAAACAAAATAAATAAAAACTCATTTCAGGAGTAACTAAATAAATGTATTTTTCGGATGAAACCGAAATTCCGAAATGAAATATTTCAGTGTGTACATGTCTACTACATATGGCACAGAACGCATGCATGCAAGAGCACCAGGACCCCTCCAAAGCCTCCACAAGTAGAAAACAATTCAAAGGACATAAACCTGATGAATAATAAGGGCTCAATGAACAAATAGCGTTGTATAGACTGGAGGTACTGTGCATCCAATGCTTATGAGCACAAACAAGGCAAACGAAGCTGAAGGTACTTACTTAGATTTCAAATTAGTGTGTCTGTGGTCACGTGGATAATGTAAATTTCCACCATTGTGCAGCATAGAGTAGGGAGACGAATCAAGAGCACATGGCCCTCGGAGAAACCCCTCACAACCTCCCTGGTGGAGTTGTTGATGCTTATCACAGATATAGTATTGTATAAACTTGTGGAATAGCCAAAAATATAGTCCAAGGCATGTCTATAGTACCTGTATTAATAACCTCAAATAAGGGCAAATGAGTATCAAAACCTATAAGCATAAATTCATTGGAGTAGCAAATGAAAAATGAATAAATGGCTTACTAAGGAGTAGAAAACAAACAATCTCCTTGACTGCAAGGCATGGTGAAGGGTTCAGCAATCTGTCTGTAACTGACCTAAACATCTTAATAAGGCATGGTGAAAAGGGAGGAGCGGTATCATGAACCCTGCGCTTTCCTACGCTTTCTCGCCTTGTCGGCAACCTTTGTCTGCCCCTAGTTCTGTCCTTACCAGGTGGAGTATCTGTCGCTACTCTACCCACTCGCAAAATGTGTGCCAAGCCTGGTAGCCAGGACCCTAAACAGGCTCTGCCTGACCCAAGAGGGCTGCCAGTCACAAGGGGTGGCAGCATCTAAATGTATCGCTTCCCCAGTGATCCAAGAAACCATCGAGGAAGCATGTTCCTCTTGACTTCCATTCCAACTGCAGTGCTGCTCTGGAATATCGCCACCTGCAGTGGACAAAGTAGACAGCACATGCCTACAAGCAGAGCTGGATGGGAAGAAGCATAATTTCATGTGCTGAAAAGTAGCATGTTGATATGAGGAGAGAGTGGCGTGATACAGAGATGAGCTCATTGCTGCAATGCTTCTTTTGCCATCCAGTCACAGGTTGGGGCAAGTCCAGGATGACCTGAATTCAAAGGAAGTGAGTTGAATGATGCCTTCAGGCTAAGGACATGTAATAGCAGAAAAAAAAGTATTGTGTGTGAAATCTTTGGATTGAAGCTAAATATTGCATCAAAAGCTAGTGTTGTTATTTTATATTTTAACGGGCTATTAATTTTGTTTTATTTTTGGTTTGAGATCGTCTTTAAGGCCCAGCTCAGGCTCCTGCTCCCAATGCTCCGCCTTATCCCTGGAGAGGGGCAAGGGATCATCCAGTATGAAACACTGAGAACAATCTTGTGGGAAACAGAGGTATTTCGAGGAACAGCGTCATAGAAGAGGTGAATATTGAGATTTAATGCCCACTAAACATAAATTGCCCCACCGCCCAATGGAATCCCTATCTGGGGCTTGCAGGGTCGAATAATTCTGCAAGATATAAAGTCAGTAGCCTACCTATCAGTAGAGCCATGGCAGGAATGTCTCCTGTAAAGAGTAGGCCCGGTCCTCCAAGGTGAAAGCATCTAACAACTTGGGAAAAGGAAAATGTTGTTGCAAAGACTAAATCTGGGGGCCAAGGCCCTTTATGAGGCCATAGAGTAAGTAAGTAAACCAATGTTATAGGTTGAGTAATATAAAATGTACCCTTAGTATTCATATACGCCTAGATATATGGACAATAGTATTATACTATAGTACAGTAGGCTTTATTACCATAAAAAAAAATGAATGCATTCATTGAGCTAATAATGATGTCACTTATACCCTGCAACTGTGCTAAAATCAGCCTACTCAGTTTAACCTAAATCTTTGTAATTCTCCCTATTCTATTTCCTGCATCATCAGTCAGAATTAGACTTCCAGGGCAGGTTTGAGTTTGATTGGTAGTTAGAATGAAGTAACTTCTTTTAGATGGTGAGGGAGGCCACATTGGTATCTTAGCCTTTGAAGCCAAAGGACCTTTTGCCGGAACTGCTCCTGAGATTGTAGTATAACCTTTTAAATTTCTGTGTCAGATAATTATGTTTTAAGCTCAGCAAATATATTTTTTGGCAGGAAATCGCTGAAAATGACAACTTTTATCAACTAGATTGTTACTGTGTTTCCCTGATAAGGCTGTTTTCTGTAACACACTAATATATTTTAGTATGCATTATCTTTCTGTCCCTTTTTAGCTTGTGTATTTGTAATAAGCAAACCTTATAATTAATTAGCCACGCCCACTTTTAGTGGTGACCCCCTCCAGTCTATTTTCACTTATTATGCTGTCATTTTTTCCAGGTTAACATCTATGATAGCAATTTATTCTTAATTTTGATGACACCAATGTTTTGAGGTACATTTTAATCCCAGTGGTACCAATGACTTGGGATCTATTCTACTCCCAATAGCATCAGCAGGGTCTTTTTTTTTTCATTGACACCAATGATGTGGCTTAATTTGCTCCCACTGACACCAATGATGTGGCTTAGTTTGCTCCCACTGACACCAATGATGTGGCTTAGTTTGCTCCCACTGACACCAATGATGTGGCTTGGTTTGCTCCCACTGGCACCAATGATGTGGCTTAGTTTGCTCCCACTGACACCAATGATGTGGCTTAGTTTACTCACACTGACACCAATGATGTGGCTTAGTTTACTCACACTGACACCAATGGTGAGGCTTATTTTGTTCCACTGACACCTATAATCTGACATTTTCTTTATCCCACTGACACCAATAATGTGATTTATTGTAATCTCCACTAACACCAATTATGTGGTTTATTTTACTCCCACTAACACCATCAATGGAATTATTTTACCTCCACTGACACCAGCAATTTTCACACACACCACAGAACTGAATGGACCGGTGTCTTTTTTTTCAACCTTACCGACTATGTAACTAACTACAGTATGTAACTAATAAAATTTATTTAATCCCACTGACACCAAAAATAAGGAATTATTTCAAAATATAAAAGGCGCCAACCCTATGTAAATGCATGTGACAGCTGCCCCTTTAAGTGTGAATCACACTAATAAATCAAACAAAAAAAATAAAGCAGGCGCTGATTAAACTACCAGTACATACATCCTAAAATGAACATGTGCTAGATGATAAGTTAATTTTAGGATGTATGTAGTTTAATTATGTAGCGCCGCTTGGTGAATTTGGATTCTCTGATCCCTGCCTCAACTCCAAGAATGACCTCAGCCCCTCTGACACACCTGGTTAAATAAAATTACTGCAAATACATTTAAGGACACGTGGTAAATACCGTTATCCTGGCTGTGGATTATCACCAAAAATAGACACACAACTGGTAGTGATAAACAAGTTGAATATATTAGTACGGTTGAAAGCATATGGAAACTTACAACACTGTTAAACCTTGCTACAAATAATTAATACATTAGAAAAGACAAACTTCAATATTTAGCAACTGCAGGTATAGAAATCTATATGCCCTTAACACAGGCGCTGAAAGGGAGGAGAGAAGACTTGTCAACTTCTCAGATCCTTCTAGGCCACAAGCACCTTTGAGAGGCAAACACACAACGAAAATGGTTGCACAAGTACAGTAAGCACAGTTCTGTAATGTTGCAAGTCCTGAGGTAAAGAATACTAGTGTCTTCTGCTAGCAAACGGTGGGGCCCTTGTTTTAAGAGAAGGTTTAAACAAGCTTGCATGGAACAGTAATCCTCTAGAATATTCCGTTGGGTAGAGATTTAAAAGGGCAAACTTCTAGAAATGGCAGCTCCAAACAAGCACCCGTGACACTAAAAAGGGAAACTGGTGTCTGCATGCAGTGTCTGTATGGTGTCAAGAAGGATGTTGGGTTTACACCCGCTCACCAGTCCATTGTGCGATGACACAACAATAGTCCCAGGTGCTGGTTCAAGCTCCTGATGCTCCTAGCGATGTTGTAAGGCAGTGCATCTCTTGCTGATGACCAATCGAGATGACTGGCAGCGAAACTCGCAAGGTGAACAGGCAGCAGCCGTCCCAGTACCCGGATGGGTATCTCAATCCCTGAAAGGTGTAGGTCATCTCTGTTGAGCTGAGTGGTGCTGGGCTGCTGAGTAGGATCCCTGGACTAAATAGTAGTGGACCACATGGCTGTCTCTGCTCCTGGCTCCCCTCAGGCGTCTTCACTCCTCTGTCTCCAGGCAACACTCTCCTGGCAGTCTCTGGTAAAGCTTGGCTTTCTCCCCCTCTGATGCTGCCAGAGTCTCTCTCTCTCAGTCTCCTCAGTCTTAGCGGTTTTCCTCACACCTGTTACCTCACCACACTCTCTCTCTCTCTCTCCCTCTCTCTCTCCTCAGACTGCTCTCCTTATTATCCTCACAGACTCTTTTTTCCAGGCTTCATGATATCCCTCCTCCTCTGTTGGGGCACACAGTCCCTGGTGTCAGCGTGTGTCTCTCTCCTCACTCTGGCACCTCAGTTCCTTCCCCTCACACACTCCTCCTCTCCTCACTGTTAAGTGTCACTGTGTCCCAGCAAAGGATTTTTTGAGCCTTGGTATCTCCCTTTCTTTTAAGCAATCTCCTCTCCTCTGTCTCCTTTCAAGACTCTCGCTCTCCTTTACCTCAGTACTTCACTCTCTTCTGTCCCTTCAGCACTTCCTGAAATTCCCCTTTTCCCCAGTATTCTCTCTCTGTTTTCTGGAAGGACCATTCAGCATCTCTCTGTCTCCATCTTGTGGCCAAAAGGAGTAATTGCATGCTTGCTACAATTAGCTCCTTCTTTAATTTTTGGACAACAACAATGGGGCTTGTTTTACTGGCACTCACATCATCGTTGGGGGTTATCCCTCTCCCACTTTCTCTGTACCGTAGGCCCTAATTTGTCTAACACATAGTGAAGCAAAGGGAAAAAAGGTGCAATACTACAAAATACTACTGCAAAATACTGTGAAGCCACATCAATTTTTTTGCCACTCACGCTTTTTTTGTGTGGGGCAGTACACTTCATGCAACACATTTTTCTTCTCAGATCTTTCAAGGTGTCCCCCCTAACCCCTGAACCACCATGGGGCTTCCATTCATATGAGCTGTGCCTACAAACAGCATCCAGGACCTTGATGTCAGACCTGCGGCCCTTTAGTTCTTGTTGTGTGGCCCTTGGACCCCAAAGGTCAGCAATGGGAAACAAAACACTCCGCTGCAGACACTGCTCCTTCACAATCCCTGACTTCAGGGAGAGCAGGCTCCCAGGGGTCACTGGTTGCTCTTCAAACTCCAACTCTCAAAACCTATGAGTAAGCTCTAATATGAGTGAATCACATTACAGCTCTGTGCTTTACTGTCAATTTTGGAGAGCCTAAAAAAACAGAAAGGTAGGTTTTAATGTGAACAATTAAACCTCCCTTTCTTTTTAAGAGTTGAAGTTAGGACCCAGAGGTCAGTAGTTAGAGTGCGAGCACTGATATGTAAGGGGGTGATTGAAGTGATTTCTTCTAGTCTCATGTAACATGTCTATCTAGTACCTCACTGTGTTCTGCAGAATGTCTCCAGTCGCTAACCAATCCTGCAGCATGTTCCCACTCTTTGATCATGATTTCCTCTGGTATGTCTGCGGCCTCTGATAACTCTGATGCCAAAGGCCACAGATGAGGCCACATCTCCCTCAGAAATATACAACCACTGATCTAAAAGGTGAAGGGAAAGGATCTGTGAACTTTAGCTGCAAAAGTGAAGAAAAGATAGAACTGCCTTTGACGGTGAATTATTCCTGGATCTGTTCTTGGAGGAATGATTCAAATAAGCTACATGTCATGAACTGGCTTTATCCAGAAGCAGGTTTATTGGGCCGACAGCTGACCTCATAGAAGGCACTGTTGGTCTCCCATCAGGTGATCATATAAAGGCTACAGAAACTCTTGATCTATACAATGCACACTGAAACTTTAGAGACCATGAATACAATTAAAACCCTGAGCCCGTTTATTAAGGAGGCTGTGAATCCTAAATGTGAAGACCGCACAGAGATTAAAAAAAAGGGCAGTGGCTGGTAAATGTATAGGTATAGAAAGGGTCTGTTGGAGCAGATGCTGTGGAGAACTTTGTACCCAAAGGGGTACGCCCATGAAATGGGATTTGCTAAAATACTGACTTTGAACATTTATATCAGGCTCTGGGTCCAGGCACGTGATAACTATATGGAACTTTTTGGGCTCCTAGTGAGCCTAATTTATCCCTAGCTGGAATATACTAGGAGTTTTAATCCACTTGTCATTGGTGTTTGGTCACTTGCGCACCGTCCTGATTGCTTTCTCACTTAGTGCCGGTTCACACAGAGACGACCTGTCAGACGACTTAGCTGCCTGACAAGTTGTGCTCCATGCATTGCAATGGAACCATTCTAATAGGAACGACTCAAGACGCTCTGACTTAGAAAAAGGCTCCTGTACTACTTTGGGGCGACTTTGGAGCGGCTTGCATTGACTTCTATACAGAAGTCATTTTGTAAGTTGTGCTGAAGTCGCGCTGTATGGGGCGGCTTCAGAGTCGGATGACTTTGAAGCCGCCCGTGTGTGAACCGGCACTTATAGATGGTTATGCCACTGTAACAGTAGCCATTCACTCTGGTAAGCTTTTAATTCACTTGATGTTGGTGATTGGATACGTTGATCATCATTTGTACAAATTTAAGATTATCAGTATTACTGGAATAATTTCTTCTTACTACTATTGAATACACTTTGCACCATTTTATCTCATATTTATTTCGTTTTTATGGTTTCATAAGATTTCACTTTATATGTTCATGTTATATATTGGCGTTGCACTATTGTTTTACATATATATATATATATCTCAAAATTGTAAGAATTTTGTTAATAAATCAGAATATAATTAATTAATTATAGAGATGATTATTAGACTGACCCTATGACTAAGCCCCCAGTGGGCAGAGCGAATGTGTCAGAGGGAGTGGTTTAGTGGAGACATGCAGGCTGAGGCTGCTATTTACTTTTATGTTGCAAGGGCTGGTCAGGAGAGTGACATCTCCTCTATTAATATTAAAACACAATAACACAACAAAATGTAAGTGTATCATTATTTATTTATGATTTATTTATTCCCTACACATAAAAGTGTAGCACCGTTGTCTTAAGCAGGGCTTCTAGTAAATTTAGCTTTGCTGGGTTGTAACTAGCCTGGCTGAGGTTGCTGCCTGGGGGCATGGGAGATGATCTGCCAGAGAGCAATGACCTCTTGTTGCCTGAGGGCAGGCAGTAAAGGAGAATTCTAAGAAGAAGTACCAAAGGAGACTCTTTATAAGCCAGGAACTGTGGAGAGGCTGGAGAAACATCAAGGGGAACTCATCCAAGGAAACTCTGTACAGTACTGTGAGTTTTGTTGCTATAGGAGACAGCTGTGGCTTTGTAGATACAGAACATTGGGTGCAGGCCTAAGGCCCTTGTTCTGTATTGCTGTCTACCTGTGCTGTTATTTTTGGAGTCTGCTGATCTTTTTGCATATTGTTCTGGGGTGTCCTGTGGCCTAACACACTCTCCCACATTTTTCTTCTGTTATCAGCAATAAACTCACTTTTGCATTCTAAAAGAGACTGGCACCCATCTTTTCTACAAATTTTCACACCCACCATGCCCACGAAGTACCCTGAGGTGAAATGTCAGCCCTCCCTATTGCTGGGGGTCAGGGGGAGCTACAAAAGCATTACACCTACAGGGAAGAAAATCATAGTGGTTAAAACGTTTGGTGGTTTCAAAAATTACAGTAGGAACAGGACACAAAAGCTTCCCTTCTGTATGAATAGGACACTCTCTTCTTCGTAGATGGTGGTCGGTGATAGAATTAACCTGCAAAACATCCAAAAAAATTGCATTAAAAAAGAAGCATTAGGGGGCGTGGCTTGACTATGGAGGAGTGAGGACATGCATCTCCTCGGCTCCATACCCACCGCGGCTTAATCACTAGCACAGAGGGGAGATATCACCTCTTCCAGCAGCCGAGAGCGGAGGGGACCCGGCAGGAGCAGCTGGATGCTTTCTTTGGTGAGACCTGTGGACTGGGACATGAGGCCTCTAAGATGGCGCAGACGCCGAAAGCTACCAAAGCTGCAAAGGCTGCACAGCGAGCTGTGGCCCAGCAGCAGCAACATGTGGAGTCCGAGATTCCCTCTCTGAGGTTGGTGAGTGATTCTGCTCCTCCAGCCTCCCTGGGATCCTCATCCTCTGCCTCACATGATAGGGGCTCTGACATGGCAGACATGGGAGATGAGGACATAAAACGCCATATCTGGTCCCTCCCCACCTGGGATGATTTAGAGAAATTTACTACCAGGGTTGAGAAGGCCTTTAGGGAAGACATAGCCCAGCTCAAAACTTTTCTTCTACATAGCCCAGCACACCTTTTATTCTACCAGGACATTTCCAGGCGCACCCTCATGCAGCACAGAGCCCTCCACCCCCTGCTAGAAGCTATCCAAAAAGCAGGCCTGCCTTACCACTCGGGATTCCCCTTCTACCTGGAGGCGACCAAAGATGGTAGACAAGCTATGCTATGCACCAAGGATGACCTCCCACACTTCCTGGCCACCCTGGGACTCAAGCCAGTCGACTTTCCGGACTGGAGGGGACCACAGGAATGCCCCCTTGTTCAACTCCCTCAACCCTGGCTCCCAGTCAACCGCAGAAGTCGCAAGAGAGACCGCAGACGTCCGCCCTCTGCCTCTCCTTTGGGCCGTAAGTTCCCAAGGAACTGAAAGGACACTCCTCTCCCCGTACCTGTTTTGACCTCTTTTACATTTTTTTTTCTCATTTTCTAGTTTTTTGCTCTCTGAGAGAGGTCTAGGACTTCAGAGGCCGCCCCTTGCTTTGAGTGGCGATATGGATTCCGCCAAAACGTGTGCCTTTGAGTGGTTCCCTAGTGGAACACACGATTCTACCAGCTTAACGGACAATGATCTTCCCTGTATATCACGCTCCTTAGTGGCTGACCTAACTGAAAACAGAACCCCACAGTTACGCAAAAGTGTTCTCCCCCCTTGTCAACAGACAAACAGCCGAGGGGCAGTGGTAGACTGGGGCTGAAGTTTATGATCTTCCCTCTCATGTTGGTCCGCATAGGCTGTACCTTACTAGGTATTTTTCCTTTTTGGGAAAAGGGATCGGGTCCTGGGGGCTTTCCCCTAGCGGGGTCGAGCCCGGGGCCCGCCCCCCCAAGGTATTTCATGAGTATTGTTACCATTAACAAGTTATGTTTTTTATGCCTGTTCTGATGTCTCTCACCGTTTTTTCTTCTCTCTCCCTCGTTTCCTTTCTCTTGCTCCATACCTCTTTACAGGAACTGCCTCCTGCTCCACCTCTAATGCTGCGGATCACCTACGGCATCATTTAAGGGAACTTCCTATAATGTGCGTTGTCTCTGTTCTCCATGCAAGCGTAGCACGTTGTGGTGGGAACTAAAGCAGTTAGGGGCCCAGGTGGTTTTCTTGCAGGAGACACACCACCCCCCAGTCGGTGCCCAAGCTGCCTACTCACCTGTATAAACAATGGTTCTTGAGCAAGTCACCGGTCACGAAATCAATGGGCATTGCTATTGCCATACGCAAGTCTTGCCCCTTCCAAGTCACAGGGAGCAGGGTGGATCCTCAGGATCGGTATGTCTTCTTAAAGGGGACTATTGCAGGACAGAAGTTCACATTTGCTACGATTTACGCCCCCAATTCCAACCAACTTACCTTTATGGACAAAACTCTAGATAGCCTAGCAAACTTCAGAGAGGGCTCCCTGATCATGGGGGATGACTTGAACCTTTTCTGCGCACTGTGCGGGCGAGCACAGATATCAAATGACTGACGGTTGGTCATACAGACCACAAGCTTTTGGCGTATGCCGATGATGCGCTATTCCACCTCATGGACCCCCTGATCTCCTTGCCTAACCAGATGCGAGAACTCCGACATTTTGGGACACTTTCTAACTTTAAAATTACACAAAATCTGAGATACTTCCTATTCAGCTACCACCCTCCCTTGCTAGCAGATTACAAGCAGCCTTCCCATTCACATGGGCTAAGTCATCCCTAAATATTTGGGCATTCAGCAGAAGGATAGATTCAATACCTTATATGCAGCCAATTACCCCCCCCCCTTGATGGCAATAGTGAAAAAAGATTTAGCTCACTGGACTAAGACAGCCTTCACCTGGTTAGGGCGAATCAACATTGTAAAAATGAATATCCTCCCACAAATACTGTTTTACATGCAGATGATACCTGTGTCCTTGCCTATAGGTTTTTTTACCCAAATGTCCAGCATGCTATTGAGCTTTGTCTGGAATAATCGGAGGCTGAGAGTTGAACTTAGAGTGCTGAGCCGCCCAAGAGTAGCAGGAGGTCTAGGCCTACCAGACATCCAAAAGTATTATAGGGCTATTGTCCTCCAGAGGATACACAACTGGCGCTTCCACACTCAATCCAAACTCTGGGTCTCCCTGGAGAAATACATGGCGGACAGAAACCTGTCCTAGCCACCGTGGCTGGCTCGGGAATACAGGGGGTTGTCGGACTTTACCTCCCCATTGATGACCCAGGCTTTAGCAGCCTGGGATCACCTCAACATTAAACTGGCCCTGGCACCCCCTGTGTCCCCACTGGCCCCATTGGAGGGGTTTCTGTGGTTCCCTACTGGGGAACGGGTGGCATTTTTCGGCCCCTGGGTGGATGATACCAATGCCAGCTGTGGTAAACTTCTGCAGGACGGTAAATTATTGCCTCTAAAGACCCTACGGGACCAGCACTGGAGTTTTCCGTTGGACTTTTGGTGGTATAGGCAACTTCATCACTTTTTTGAGACTAATAGATGCTCCATACGAGATATCGCTACCCTTACGCCCTTTGAACGCCTCTTTATAGCAGAAAAAACGATCCCACATATGGTTTCTGAACTGTACCATCTGATTGGCTCTGCCGCTTCCGCAATTAAGCCCACAGACATCAGATCCTGGGAACAAGATTTGGGGCTAGTTTTTACCCCAACCCAATTGTCCTACCTTTACCAATTTACCCGGTCCAGATTGACTCCAAAACCCAGGAAATTAACTTAAAGATTCTGTCATATCGGTACCATGTACCAGTGGACTTAGCACAAATTTATCCATCCACTTCGGTGCTGGAGAGGTTGTGGTCACAGGGGTACACTCCTGCACATTTGGTGGGATTGTCCGGTGATTAGACCCTATTGGGAGGACATTAGGTCCCAGATTAAGGACATTATGGACCTGGACGTCCCTCTCTCCCCAGTTCATTTCCTTCTGCACATTCCTCCCATGCCAGTTAGCCAATATAGGAGAAGTCTATTGCCTCACTTATTGAATGCAGCTAAGTGGCTGCTCCCCATATACTGGAAACGAACACAAATCCCTGGCAGGGGATGGAGGGGAAAAGTGAGTGAAATAAGGGAAACACAGGAGTAGATCGCCACCTGCAGGGGTGCCCGGGACTGCTTCTCCAGCACTTGGTCAGCTTGAGGCAAGATTTGAAACAAGAGAATCTGGATGCCGCACACTGGATAAAGTTGAAAATTCTTCTTTATTATAAAATCAGGATCATCAAAGATACAGGACAATCAGGCAGATGGTACAGACACAGCTGACGCGTTTCGCACTCTAATTTGAGTGCTTACTCATAGCTATGAGTGTCTGTACCATCTGCCTGATTGTCCTGTATCTTTGATGATCCTGATTTTATAATAAAGAAGAATTTTCAACTTTATCCAGTGTGCGGCATCCAGATTCTCTTGTTTCAAATCTTGCCTCAATTTGCATTTAGCCAGCACCTGGGACTCCCCTCCTCTAAAGGATCTACTAAACACACACCTGGGAGCAAGTCTACCTGAGCGGTGAATCACCTTCCCTACTTGGTCAGCTTGGATAACATATGTCTCCGACCCAGGACATGTGTCCTCTAGCTTGGACGTGGCCCGACTGGAACTGGCAGAGCCATCCCTTAACCTCTCTGCTGGTATGATTATTTCAGATTTTTGCGTCTCAAAGCGGTACAATTATTTTGCATAGAAATTTGGCGTTTTATATTGTAGGTTTGTAATTCTTAGCAATAACACACTTAAAGCTGTCCACACAAGAGTCTAGTAGATATTCCGGGTATGATGAAGTTTGAAACAAAAAATCATAAATTATAATATAATAAATAAATATAAATAATTAAAAAAATAATAATATAATAATAATAAAATAAATTTCCCCGCGATTCACTATCGCTCAATTCTGCAAGTGTTCTAATTTACTATCGCTGTTTTCTAGCTGGTCTAAAGCCACTTTTGACGTAAAGGGACACTTTTTGGTTGCTATGGACAATCTCAAGTTTCCAGGCTGAAAGAACAGTATATATAATCTAAAACTCCATGCAGGGCATGGGCCAAAGCACTGGGGACAAAAGGGATGTGAAATGATTTCATACAGTACTGTAATCTTTAGGATTACAGTATTGTATGTGTTATGATTTTTACATTTTTTGAATTTGCCGCCAGGCTCCGCCCCCGTGCGTCGCGACGCTCGCAGGGAACGGAGCCTGGCCCAGAGAGGCTTCGGGCAGAGGACGAAGCCCGCAGACAGTGCAGGGGGACATTGCAGGATCCTGGGGACAAGGTAAGTAACCTGCACCAGGATCCTGAGATGTAATCCCGAGTGTGGCTCAGGGTTACCGCTAATGGTGCTGAAATTAAACCCGAGCCACACTCGGGAATACCGTCAGGGAGGCTACGTGACACCCTCAGACCCCACAAGTGAGAACAGGCTGGGATGTCACATCCTACCACACAGGACCGTGCTTAGGCTCATCCATGCTACTCTCCCTGCACACCCCTCAGATACCCGCCAGCAATACACTGACGGGACCACCCAGATTGGAGCCCCCTTCCAGGACCATCTCTGTCATTGGTGGCTTTTTGACGCCCTCTGTTGGGGAATATCTCCCTGGTGGCCCCGTCGGGATTGGGCACACAAGCCTTGCCGGATGTGGACTGAGAGCAGGCCATACCTTCATGTTCAGTGGTGTCATGTCCCCCCAACATCTCTCTCCTTTTGAGAGTTTTTAATAGATGCAGTACCAGACACATGCCCCCCCCCCCCAGCAATACTATATGACATATCTTTTGTTTGCTGATTCCAATCTGATACCCTTGAGGAAGAGTATATCTCGAAATGCGTTGGGTACTCCCCGCATATGTGTTCTATGTGCACTGGAGTTTTATGATTGTGGATTTCTGCATATTGTATTGCTAATTTTTGTATATGTCATGCATACTGTATCCTGTGTATATTTACCCTATGTACTATAGACCTATTCAGATCTATACCACAATAAACACCTAAAATCATTCCAACAAATCCCATATTTCTTATACTCTTTCAGTACTCATGAGTGGTTGTTCCCTTTAAAGTCCCACAAGAGGATCAAATTTCCATTCAGCTTGTTATATTTGGGATGCGGGTTCCCCCCACTCTCTAGACCTACTGAGCACCACCCCCTGTTCATTTACACAAGTGAGAACAGAGACCTAATCTAGCCGCCCGAGGTGGGGGGGAAATAATCTTTCTCTTTTAGTTACTCATCATATTTTACTGTGGCATCAGAGGTGGAGCGTGAAAGGTGGTGCTGGACGCGAGATTCCAGGTATGTTCCAGTTATCCTGTCTTCCTTTTCCTGCTCCCTATCATTTTTTTCACATTTACCTCTACTTACTCTGGTCCCCTGACCAATGGTTGCTTATTTGTTCCTATATCTGGTGGTGAGTGGTGTGTGGACATGCCAACTGGACAGGCAAGTTGGAGAGCTTGTTACCATGAAAAAGCCGGCTCACCCGGGGTGTTGGCATAGTTTTCCCACCATGGAGCAAGCATTCTACCTTAGGGTGGCCCTGGTATGGGTGGTGTGCGGGGTGAGGTCAGTTAGAGGCCCATAGTTGCCCCCCTCCCCTTGAGATCCACCCAGGAGCCCCAGCCCTTACTCTTCTTAACACACCACAAACTACTTGTTGTTTGGAAAGCTGACTTGTCCACTCCCACATGTAATTGTAGAAAATGGGGCGGTTGGAGTTCCCCTCACTCCCTGTAAGGGAGGGTGCCCCGCTGCCGCCCTGTTACATGATTGCTAAGCCTTTCACACTTCTATTTATACTACCTATTCTAATTATGTCATTTATGTTTTACATGTTTTATACTTTGAAATATATGACTCGTGCAACATTTGCTGCTCATGGCACTGCTTACTGAGATGTAACGCCTTGTCTTTCACAAATAAAGATTTTACAAAAAAAAAGAAGCATTAAACTTTGGAGGAAAGAACCAAACCTAGTTCTATACTGATATCCCCACAGGGTTGTCATCTTAATTCTGGCTTAAGGATTCAGTAATTTACGAAACATGTATGCTGGATTGGAAAGTTCACAATTTAAAGACTTCCATAGCTGAAAGCTTGTGAATCCCTAGGCAAGTAAGGATCAGACATCTCTGCAGCCTGAAGTCTACGTATGTCCCAATTGGAGAGATTTACGTTGACTTCTTGTACATGAAGTGAGAAGAAATCTTATCGCTGGGAACGCAGACATCAATTAAAAACAGTTGTCCTCTCCTCTATCCAAAACCTGTACACTTTATATATGTTTCTTATTTCGGTATAGAAAATATAAAGGGTCCCTTAACTTGTGATTAACCTTCTGGTCTTCTGAGGCTCATTACAGTGCATCTGGAAAGCCTTCACAGAGCTTCACTTTTTTCACATTTTGCTGTTACAGCCTTATTCCAAAATGGATTAAATTCATTATTTTCCTCAAAATTCTACAAACAATACCCCATAATTACAACGTGAAAGAAGTTTGTTTGAAATCTTTGCAAATTTATAAAAAATGAAATAAAAAAAAAATCATATACATAAGTATTCACAGCCCTTTGCCATGACACTCAAAATTGAGCTCAGGTGCATCCTGTTCCACTGATCATCTTTAAGATGTTTCTACAACTTGATTGGAGTCCACCTGTGGTAAATTCAGTTGATTGAACATGATTTGGAAAGGCACACACCTGACCCTATAAGGTCCCCCAACAGTGCATACCAGATCACAAACCAAGCCATGAAGTCCAAGGAATTGTCTGTAGACCTTCGAGACAGGATTGTATCGAGGCACAGATATGGGGAAGGGTACAGAAAAGATTCTGCAGCATTGAAGGTCCCAATGAGCACAGTGCCCTCCATCATCGGTAAATGGAAGAAGCTTGTAACCACCAGGACTCTTCCTAGAGTGGGTCGCCTGGCCAAACTGAGCGATCGGGGGAGAAGGGCCTTAGTCAGGGAGGTGACCAAGAACCTGATGGTCACTCTGACAGAGGTCCAACGTTTCTCTGTGGAGAGAGGAGAACCTTCCAGAAGAACAACCGTCTCTGCAGCACTCCACTAATCAGGCTTGTATGGTAGAGTGGCCAGATGGAAGGCACTCCTCAGTAAAAGGCATATGACAGCCCGCATGGAGTTTGCCAAAAGGCACCTAAAGGACTCTCAGACCTTGAGAAACAAAATTCTCTGGTCTGACGAAACAAAGATTGAACTCTTTGGCCTGAATGGCAAGCGTCATGTCTGGAGGAAACCAGGCACCTCTCATCACCTGGCCAATACCATTCCTACAGTGAAGCATGGTGGTGACAGCATCATGTTGTGGGGATGTTTTTCAGTGGCAGGAACTGGGAGACTAGTCAGGATTAAGGAAAAAATGAATGCAGCAATGTACAGAGACATCCTTGATGAAAACCTGCTCCAGAGCGCTCTGGACCTCATACTGGGGCGAAGGTTCATCTTCCAGCAGGACAATGACCTTAAGCACACAGCCAAGATAACAGAGCAGTGGCTACGAGACAACTCTGTGGATGTCCTTGAGTGGCCCAGCCATAGCTCAGACTTGAACCTGATTGAGCATCATTGGAGAGATCTGAAAATGGCTGTGCACTGATGCTCCCCATTCAACCTGATAGAGCTTGAGAGGTCCTGCAAAGAAGAATTGGAGAAACTGCCCAAAAATAGGTGTGCCAAGCTTGTAGCATCATACTCAAAAAGACTTGAGGCTGTAATTGGTGCCAAACGTGCTTCAGCAAAGTTTGAGTGAAGGCTGTGAATACTTTTGTACATATTTTAATAACTTTGAGAAGACTCAAACAAACTTCTTTCACATTGTCATTATGGGGTATTGTTTGTAGAATTATGATTCAAAATCATGAATTTAATTCATTTTGGAATAAAGCTGTAACGTAACAAAATGTGGAAAAAATTATGTGCTGTGAATACTTTCCGGTTGCACTGTATACAATCTCCATTATTCATGAGAAAATAGATGTGTCATAAGTCATTAATTTAAGGTTTCTTCTCAGCTCAACCACAGAGTGCAACTTCAGCTCCCCACCCCCTGCTTTCTGAATGGTCCCGCTGTCTTCTGGGACCTGTGTGTGTCTCCCAGAAGGCAGCAAGGGGAAGGAGGAGGGGCCATAAATGATGTAGGTCGCTGCGGCGCCCTCTCACGGAAGTGAGAGCGAGTACCTGTTTTTGACAGGTATCCACTCCCCCCGAAAGGTGCCAAATGTGAAGCAGATAAGTCGAGCTTCCATTTTTTGGGTTGAACTCCACTTTAAGTAAGAGAGGCGCTTCTAAGTGTAGCAATATGGTTACATTTAATGAAGGTACAACATTTAGTAACTCATGTGGTTGATGATTAAAACAGGCACATCTAAGTATGCAGGCATCCGGGGTAAAGCTGTCCCCATAAGAGAAGCAAAATGATACCCCAGCTCCACTGCCAATATGATGATCTATGAACTGTGATCTGGTGCTCTAGCCAGGGCGTTCAGGCCCCAAAATGCAGTACTTGAATCAGAAAAGGGCTGGCGACTTGGATGCTCTTGAATAAAAGTCCTTTATTGGGTTACATGGGTACACGGGTACAGGCTACGCTAAGAAGCCTTCATCAAAGCATCAAAGCTGTCCTCCGCACCGCTCTCACCCCTGTCAGTCTGCAATCGTGACCGGGAAGACTACCCTGCAATAGAGCGATCTGAAAGCGAGGCTTGAAGCGCTCATGGGGCGCAGCATGCAACGGATGACGTCAATGGTGGTGGCGGTGCAGAGGATGGTCTATGTGGACAGCTTTACCCCGGATGCCTGCATACTTAGATGTGCCTCTTTTTATCATCAACCATGTGAGTTGCTAAATGTTGTACCTTCATTAAATGTAACCACATTGCTACACTTAGAGACGCTTCTCTTCTCTTTTACACTCTGTAGTTCCTGCTGGATTCTGTTTTATGCATTCCCTATTGTCACTTTTTTTTTCTTGTTGTTGTAGAACGAATCATCTGAGTTTCCATTACTTCTTTTGGATTACAAGTACGTTTCCAGGAACAAATTATGCTCGCAATCCAAGGTTTTTCTGTACATTGTGAAATGATTAACTCTCTAATGCCCCATACACACGATCGGAAATTCGGCCAGCAAAAGACCGGTGAGAGCTTTTTGTCAGAAAATGCGATCGTGTGTGTGCTCCATCGGACTTTTGTTGGCGGAATTCCATGTTCATGTTCTCAATTTTTTGGTCGGAAAAAGTTCCGATCGGAAATTCCGATCGTCTGTACAAATTCTGACGGGCAAAATTCCTACGCGTTTCCTACGCATGCTCGGAAACAATTCGACGCATGCTCAGAAGCTCTGAACTTCATTTTCTCGGCTCGTCATAGTGTTGTACGTCACTGCGTTCTTGATGAAAGTTCAGCGAACTTTTGTGTGACCGTGTGTATGCAAGCCAAGCTTGAGCGGAATTCCGTCGGAGAAACCATCCAAGATTTTTCCGAAGGAAATTCCGCTCATGTGTACGCGGCATAATGTCTCTTTCAGGTTCGTGGCAGTGCCTATCGCTTGCTGAAATGTGATGCACACTGGATCACTTTCTTAGAGGGTGGCCTGGCAGTGGCTGCCAGATGTTAAGATCCTGCCGCCTCCTGATTTTTTTTAATCCCAGGGGGATTTTATATTAACTCCTTCAGATCCGCGCTATAGCTGAATGACGGATACAGCGTGGATCTGCTTTGATGGGAGGGCGTCAATAGACGTTCTCCTCTTTGCAAGCTGGCCACGCCCCCCTGAAGGACTCGGGTGATCACAGATCGGAGTAATGCCAATGACAGCTAATCACGTGATGTAAACAGAAGATTGGTAATCGTTTCTTTCTCTTCTCATGCCGACAGTGTGAGGAGAAAAAAAAGCCGGCCTCTGTTGAAGGGACATCAGTCCCGAGCAGGGAGAGGCGAAGCCGCCTCATATATGCCCACATGTACTGCCTGCCAGTGCCACGAATCAATGTCCACAGTGCCCACCAATCAGTGCCAACCAGTACATCAGTGCCACCTATCAATGCCCACGAGTGCCACCTATCAGTGCCCACCAGTGGTGCCAATCAGTTCCTCATCAGTGCCACCTAGCAGTGCTGCCTATCAGTGTCACCTACCAGTGCCGATCAGTGCCCATCACTGCCACCCATCAGTGCCCATCAATGCCAGCTATCAGTGCCACCTATTAGTGCCCTTCAGTGCTACCTATCAATGCCTTTCATTGCCGCCCATCAGTGCCACCTCTCAGTGCCCACCAGTGCCACCTCATCAGTGCCCACCAGTGCCGCCTATTAGTGCCTATCAGTATCGCCTTATCAGTGCCCATCAGTTGCGCCTTATCAGTGCCCATCAATGCAGCCTATCGGTGCCCATCAGTGCAGCCTATCAGTGCCCATCAGTGTAGCCTCATCAGTGTACATCAATGAAGGAGAAAAATGGCCTGTTTGCAAAATGTATTAACAAAATATAAAACGATTTTGTATTTTTTTTTTAAAAATTCTGTCTTTTTACATTTTTTTAACAAAAAATAAAAAACCCAGAGGTGATCAAATACCACCAAAAGAAAGCTCTATTTGTGGGAAAAAATGATAAAAAATGTCATTTGAATACAGTGTTGTATGACTGCGCAATTGTCATTCAAAGTGCGACAGCGCTGAAAGCTGAAAATTGGTCTGGCCAGGAGGGGGGTTTAGGTGCCCAGTAAGCAAGTGGTTAAAATACTGCACTGCAACCGTGAGCCTGCTCTCATATAACGACTATGAAAGTAAATGGTTGGACTAATTTACAGGAAAAACATAGACAGGACTCCCAATCCCTAAGGCAAAACAAATGTGAAGAGAGAGACAGAGCTCTCTCTGGTGGAATGGGATTTTTAAGGGGGAGATATCTGGATGCAGGGTTACTCTATACCCCTATATGTAAACATATTGGTCTCCACCACAGCTTTGACCCTACTTATATATCCTTCGTTGCATTAGAAGTCATTTCTGACTTCGAAAGGGGTGGCAATGTTGACAAAAGGATCCTTCAGAAAGAGGCCAGATGGATCTTTAGCCAACAGGCTACTTACCCACCTGGCCTCAATACAGCACTTTCTTACAAACCTTTCTTATAATGACACATAATCCCTGTCTCCATTCCCCATATTGATTTCCCCCTCCTCCTGCTTTCATGCCCTAGTGGTTAGTGGGGGCTATTACTATATTGGCCCTTACTCATTTATATAGTGGTTTTTGTTTATATATGCTTTCCTGTGGCTCTGTATATACTATATATTTTTTAATCTAATATATGTTTCTCATTTGCTATTGCTGTCCTCATAGGACCATTGAGTGACCCCTCCAAGCTGATGCCGCCGCGTACTCTGCCTGGCTTGCATACAGCCTTAGGTAGGGGGATTCGGACGTCCCTACCTAAGAGGGCGGAGCTTTGCGTCTGCCCTCGCATGCCCTTCACGCTCCCCAGCGTAGTGTGGGCAATGCGCGCGCACACTCCGACAGGGATGTCCGGACCGGAAGTGATGCCGGAGGTCGTTTCCGACCTTTTCACTTCCGGTAGGACTGTGTCGATTTAAGATGGGGATGCCGGTGTTCTGCCGAGAAAGTTCCGCTCGGCGGATAAGGACCCCCCTCTACTGTGCAGGCACTGCGCCTGCGCAGTAGGATCCGGCGAAAATAGCCGAAGATAAATAGGGGAAAATCAGCTGTACACGGCGCCTGTAAGAGGGCCCCTCGCGGGCTCGCTTCGTTTGCCACGCTTCTGGCACGGCCTCGCTTCGCTCGCCACGCTTCCGGCACGGCCTCGATTCGCTCGGCTCTTTTAGATTCCCCCTCTAGGTCCACTTGGATGGTGGGGAAGGAACCTGGACCCAGAGCGCAGGCGCCGTGTACAGCTGATTGTAGATTTTGTCGTTCAGCTATCTCCGGCGGCTGCTAGTAGTTGGTACTGCGGAGGCGCTGCGCCTGCGCAGTACAGGGGGGGAACTTATCCGCCGAGGGAACTTTCTCGGCAAGACACCGGTGTGCTGTCTAACAGACGCACCCTGTGGTCCCCCATCGGAACGGGCGAGCGCTGGCTGCCCTTGCTATCACCAGGACCCCAAAGTCCCTCGGTACTCAACTATTAGGTGAGCTATATGCCTTATGCTTTCCTCCTTCTTTATATTTGTGAATGCTGGCGACCTGTCATGTATTTTGTACCTGGGGGGTTGCCTATTGGCCTGTGGGAGATGTGTATGCTACGCTCCGGTGTTTTGGCGTGCTTCTGTCCCACTGACTGGCCAGCACTGTATGTAGTGCTTCACTAGATGGATTGGATGCCATACTCTCTGACATCCCCAGGGCTGGACTGGGTCAAAAATTTGGCCCTGGACTTCATCCAGACCGGCCCACTTTAATTTTGCAAACAAGCACAAAAACAGTATATAAACTATACGCAATTGTGCAAAAAAAAACCATAAGTAGCACAACATAGGGAGTCCTCACTAACCTCTTTTATTATTTCACGTATTCTTTTTTGTATTTTTCTCATCCTTCTCACATCACTGCGTGAAATTGAGGGCGAGCCGCGTAGCCATTACTTTGACAGGCTGTCACTGAAACCGGCCCACTGAGCCATCGGCCCACCGGGAAACTCCCTGTAGTCTCGATGGCCAGTACATGCCTGGACATCCCCCACCCATATTATTTTTGTTACTCCCCCTCTAAATATCGGTTTATACCTCTGGTTTTTATGGCAAGAATTTTATATATATAATTATGAAAAAAGTTACATTTTATTATTTTTTCATTAAAATTAGGTTAATGTTTGTAGATACCTGATGTCGACCTTTATTAAGTCTGACAATACCTACATTAGTCTGCCATCCAGGGGGATAAACTATTTAGTCTACCCCTCACTTTACTGCCCACACTGTGGAGCAGTTGACACGGCACAGTATTCTTCTTTATAAACCCCCCTCTTCTATGTATCTTCTAGATATTTTTCATATATTTTTTTCTTTTTGCAACATTACAATCATTAATTAATTTCCCCTTCATCATATCTCTAATTTCTTTGCCAGACCTCTGCCTATCATTCTGCGCGTTCCAGTTCCCCTATCGGCACTGCCCATTGGGATCTGGCACCCATGGGCTTTTTGCTCCGGGCGATGTACTAGGGGGCTTTTTGGCTCTGGAGGTGGCTGCTCTTTTGTCCTTTCGACTTGCAATAGACTAGGTGAGCACAACTATACTTTTGTTATGTATTATTTATTATGGTCTCTATCTGCTCATGGTTAAAATGTATTTATAAATACAATAATAATTCATATCTTGTATGCAATCTAGATAAAGATCAGTGATGTCCTTAATGCTCTGACGAAGCAAAATATATGCGAAACATGTTGGCTGGCTGATCACAAATGATCTCTGAACACATGCTATTGCATGGTCATCCTGATGCTTGATTGTCATTTCTGTAATGTATATTTTAAAATATTTGCAATTAAATTTATATTTTTTATATTAACTATTGCTGGATTGGCTCACCGTTAACAGACACATTATCTCCAGCTTAAAAATCCCATTTCACCAGAGAGAGCTCTGTCTCTCCATTCACATTTATTTGGCCTGCTCTAAGTTGTGAGCTTTGAGAGCTTGTTGACACCAGCAGTTGCACTATACTGAAGCTGATGGTGTGTGCTATGAAGGGAGCAGTGCTGACGTGTTCTAAGTAACGTATCACACTGTTTACAATTTTTTTTTCCAATCATTATATATACTGTATATAGGCCCTGATTGTTTCAACTTCTATTTTAAAGTACTTGAAAAGCCAGATGGTGTCTATTCTTATGCAGCGCCCTGACGCGCTTTCTCAGCCCATTGCTGCTTGGCCTCTTGAGACAAATCATCAATCGTGTTACAAACGGGGAATTAAGCACCGGGGTTGAGGGAGTGACCTGCGTGCTTCTTGTTATAGTTTCCACATCCCTGCAGCATCTCGCGATCAATAACCTCTTTCTTTACAAGAGGATAACAACTTCCAGTGAACACACAGCGGCCCACTGCCAATTATCTTGGGGCAACCCTTGTGATGGCGAATGATTAACCCTGAACCACAGAAAGCTTTGTAAACAGGACTTTAATAGACTCCAACGATAAGCTTATTTGTATGTAAATAGCGGTATTTAAAGGCGCACCCCAGACTTAACAATTTGCTGTTTATATACACTCAGGGGGCCCTACCTAAGTGGGTCTGATATTCATCCTAGAATCCATCTTCTGCAGACAGCTATACTGGCTGTAAAATACCTGTGCTTGTCAATATCCTCCTTATTTTCTGATTTGCCTTCAGCATGCAGAAATGGAGTGTCTTCTTACTTGCTTCTCAACACTGCCCTCTATAGTTTTGGGGTGAGTTCAGAATCATATGACAAGAGGATTAAGCTTCACCCTGGAGCACAATGAAAAACCTGCTGAATTTGGTGCAAATTCCAGCTTTGTTTTCTCTGCGAAGAGAAAAAAAAACAGCTTTTAAGCGATTTCTCTCTGTTTTATCTGCGGATCAGCTGAGCAGAGAGAGGGGGGAGGTGTAGTGAGGAGAGGGAGAGAATTTTTGTTCACAACGGAATACAATTGCTAATCAGATGCGTTCCCATAGAAGATTATGTGCCTGCAATTCGCACCGCAATGCCCAGAAAACACACATGGTTTTTGGGCAATGTGGAGTGCGAATGCAATGCACATATGTGAACCAGCCTCATTCAAATGAACAGATTTTTAAATGTCCTGCGAAATGGATGCGGTGTAAGCTGCATCCAATTCGCATAG
Source organism: Lithobates septentrionalis (assembly GCA_037952835.1). Lineage (NCBI taxonomy): Eukaryota > Metazoa > Chordata > Amphibia > Anura > Ranidae > Lithobates > Lithobates septentrionalis. The sequence goes on from JBBDGP010002239.1 coordinate 707,951, forward strand.
GTGTGAACTCAGCCTTATACAAAGAGGGAAATGTATTGGCATTGTCCAGTGGTGGCCCATGCATTGTGGGCGCAGGGGCGCCGCACCCTCTATCCCTGCTGCCGCCTCCCTATCCATGCGCCCGGCCCCTTTGAGGATGCATGGATTCCTATGGCAGGGGCGGGAGAGGGTGTATTTTTTTTAAGCACCTGATTAGAGCAAGAGGCTCTAATAGGCTTCAAAAAAGGGTGAGCTCGCAACGCAGCGAGTGCGCCCTGATCCCACCCAATTGCCTGACCATAGCGAATTAATATTTGCTATTTTCACACTGCATTGCCTCCCCACCAATCAGGTGACAGGTCAGTGAGACCTGGTGTCAGTGGTGTGTCCCGCGATCCATTCGCAGGAGGGGGGTTTGTGAGTGGGGTGTCCCGAGAGGGACACTGGCAGCATTTGATGGGCACACTGGGAGCATATGACGGGCAGGCACACTGGCCGTGTTTGATGGGCACACTGGCAGCATATGATGGGCAGACTGGCAGCATTTGATGGGCACACTGGCAGCATATGATGGGCAGACTGGCAGCATTTGATGGCCACACTGGCAGCATATGATGGACACACTATCAGCATATGATGGGCACACTGGCAGCATTTGATGGGCAGACTGGCAGCATATGATGGGCACACTGGCAGCATATGATAGGCACACTGGCAGCATTTGGGCAAACTGGCAGCATTTGATGGGTACACTGGAAGCATTTAATGGGCACACTGGCAGCATATGATGGGCACACTGGCAGCATTTAATGGGCACAGTGGCAGCGTTTGGCAAAATGGCAGTGTTTGAGGGCACAGTGACAGCGTTTGATGGCACAATGGCAGCATTTGATGGGCACACTGGCAGCGTATGATGGGCACACTGGCAGCGTATGATGGGCACACTGGCAGCATATGATGGGCAGACTGGCAGCATATGATGGGTACACTGGCAGCATTTTATGGCCACACTGGCACCATATGATGGGACACTGGCAGCATTTGATGAGCACACTGGTAGCATATGATGGGCAGACTGGCAGCATATGATGGGCACACTGGCAGCGTTTATTGGGCACAGTGGCAGTGTTTGATGGCACAGTGGCAGCGTTTGAGGGCACAGTGGCAGCGTTTGAGGGCACAGTGGCAGCATTTGATGGCACATTGGCAGCGTATGATGGGCACACTGGCAGCATATGATGGGCACACTGGCAGCGTTTATTGGGCACAGTGGCAGAGTTTGATGGGCACAGTGGCAGCGTTTGATGGGCACAGTGGTAGCGTTAGATGGCTGCAATTGATGATTTTTTTTCAAAATTTTTTTGCGTCCCCCCAAAAATTTTGAGCACCAGCCACCACTGGTATTGTCCTACCTGATTTCCTGCATATTCACCAAACAGAAACAAGTTACTCCTTTATATAAATAAAGAATTTGAAAAAAAGAAGTGGATGTGTATGGATTATTTTTGGGGAATAGGAATATTGTTAAAGCGGAGGCCCGCCAACCGCTGCAAAAATTAAAAGCCAGCAGCTGCACATACTGCAGCTGCTGACTTTTAATAATAGGACACTTACCCGTCCTGGAGTTCAGCGATGTTGGCACCGCAGCTGATGTTTCCATCAGCTGTCGGGTGCTGCCGCCTCCATTGCGAGTAAGGGAACCTGGTAGTGTAGCCTTATGGCCTCCGCTCCTCTCTCCTACTGGCCCGGCGGCCGGGGAATGAGGAGGGAGCCCGAGCGGTGACGCAAATATCCACGACTGAGGCTCCCGGGAGTGGGGACCAGTGTTAATTTAGTGGACTAAAACAACTAAAACCTTTTAGTCAACTAAAATGATTAAAACATTTTAGTCGACTGAATAAATACTATTTTAGTCAACTAAAATACGACTAAAACAATTGAGATTACTAAAATATGACTAAAACTAAAAGCCATTTTAGTCAAAAGACTAAAATGAGACTAAAACTAAAATACCATTTTAGACAAAAGACTATGACTAAAACTAAATTGTAATTACTGAAATGTACTGGAGATTTTAGTCGACTAAAACGTAGGACATTTTAGTCGACTAAAATGTACTGGAGATTTAGTCAACTAAATACGATTAAAACTAAAACAATTGCAGAAGACTAAAATGGGACTAAAACTAAAATGCCATTTTAGTCCTAAGACTAAAATTAACAATGGTGGGGACAGGATACCTGTTTAAGTTTCACTTTGGGTGTCATATTAATGAAAACAGAGAAAGCATGGCTTGTGACACACTCATTGGAAAAGTTAGGATTATCAGAATGTTAAAGTACAGTCTATGTAGTTGCCTAGCGTCCTTTGTTGCTAGGATGCAGACAGTTACTGCCACCTAGCTGCCTTTGTTGCTGGGATCCAGGGGGCTATTGCTGCCTAGCGTTCTCTGTTGCTGGGACGCAGGCACCTCTTTTATTGCAATGGAGTATATTAGCGCTGTATGCATGTAAACATTAGCACAGACACAAATACAACATAAAATATAGTCTGTGCAGGACCGTGTTGCTATTTTTATTTTTTTACTGATCTTTATATACCTGTGTGCATGAGCCCATAGAAAACAATACATCTACATTCAGATTCATACAAAAAAAGTTTATTGATAAAAACACAGTTTTTTGCAGCAGTGTGCATGAGTCCTTAGGCACACGGGTTTGTCAGTCAGGTCCATCTATCAGTTTTTCAGATGGACCTGATCGGAAGCACGGATGATCGGAAGCATTGGATTGCAAGTCTATGAGTCTTATATCCAGTTACATCAGCCTACCTCTGGGTCTATCCAGGTCTCGGAAAAAAAAATAGAAAAGTAATGCATCTTTTTCCATTTTTCCGGACTTAAACTTGACAGATCAGAGGTAGCATAAAACCTCAACAAACGTAAAGTCTTTTACATCTGGCCGCCCATAGAGCCATCATGAGTCCTCCAACATCCACTGTGAAGATGTGGACAAAAAAAAATTGGCATAGATATCACAAAAGTGACATCCGTCCCATTTAGCTTTGATTCAGCAGGGGATCTGCTCACAGACGTGTAAAAGGACCCTTATCTTGAAATTGTTAGTGGATTTTAAAGTACAGTCTATGAGTCTATGGCCCACTGATTTTGGCATGAAAAAAAGAAATGTCCCAAGTGCCACACACCCCGCAAAGCCCAGTGGCATCCATGATTAAGCTCTGTGAGCAGGGCGAAACGCATTTGGCAGGAACATGACCTGGATAGAGTCTAGCCTGAGGCTGCTTTTACCATAGATATCGCTGGACTTTGCGGGGTGTGCAAAGTGGATGTGCTAAACTTGGGATGTTTATTGTCTTCATGCTTGTATACATTGAGCTGAGACAAGCTCTCCCCCAGCCTGAGTCACCAGATCTGGATAGACAGAATCCTGGAGCAGCATCCCATTATTTGGTGTTGGTTCCCACTGATTTTGATTATGATGACAACTTGCCAGAGACACGATTGATAAGACCCATCTTACCTTCTCCTACGGCAGCATTCTCTTGCTTTCGAGACCAGAAAGGTGTCATTGCTGAGATCATCCTTTGTTACATAGCCCTAGGTGATTCGGTAAAGTATAGGAAGGATGAAGGGTTGAAGAAGTTAAGAGCAGATTTTTTATTTGAAGGTGTCCCTCAGTCACTGCTGCCCCAACTGAGATCCTCCAACGTTCTGGCCAATAAGGAGGTGACTTCCATTAGTGTACCCTCTGCATTTAAGTGGTAGAACCATCTTTATAACATAGCCCTAGGCAGTTCAGTAAAGTATAGGAAGGATATAGGGAAGAGGAGGTTAAGAACAGATTTTTTTATTTTAAGGTGTCCCTCAGTCACTGCTGCTCCAGCTGAGATCCTCCAAGGTTGTGGCCCATAAGGAAGCGGTTTCCATAAGAGTAGCCTCTGCATTTTAGAAGTAGAACCACCTTTGTAACATAGCCCTAGATGATTCGATAAAGTATAGGAAGGATATAGGGTAGAAGAAGTTAAGAACACATTTTTTATTTTCAGGTGTCCCTCAGTCACTGCTGCCCCAACTGAGATCCTCCAATGTTCTGGCCCATAAGGAAGCAACTTCCATTAAAGTAGCCTCTGCATTTTAGTGGTAGAACCACCTTTATAACATAGCCCTAGGTGCTTTGATAAAGTGTAGAAAGAATATAGGGAAGAAGAGGGTAACCGCTTGCCGACCGCCGCACACAGATATACGTCGGCACAGGCAGTCAAATGGGCATACAGGTACATCCCTTTAAATTTGCCGCCTATCAGCCGCGCGCGCCCGCGGCACGCCATGGGAGCGTGCACATGGGTCCCAGGAAACTTGATGTTTGCTGGCGGCCCGCGATTGCAGTGTGGAGAGGTAGAACGGGGAGATGCCTATGTAAACAAGGCATTTCCCCGTTCTGCCTAGTGACAAAGCAGAGATCCACTGATCACTGTCATTGGAAGCAGTGATCGCTGTCATGTTCTAGATAGCCCATCCCCCCCACTCCACAGCTGGAATCACTCCCTAGGACATATTTAAACCCTTGATCTCCCCCTAGTGTTTAACCCCTTCCCTGCCAGTGTCATTTACACAGTAATCAGTGCATTTTTATAGCACTGATCACTGTATAATGACAATGGTCCCAAAATAGTGTCAAAAGTGTCCGACATAATGTCGCAGTCATGGTAAAAATCGCAGATCGCCGCAATTCTTAATAAAAAAAAATCAATAATAAAAATGCAATAATACTATCCCCTATTTTTTTTTTTTATTGTAAATATATAATTTGATTAAAGTTTTTCAGGAATGAACAAGATCTGTGTTCAATGACTATATCTCACAGTAAGGGAGGTCGCAGCCTCTTGGTGTTGATGAACATGAACAAGGGAATTACAATACATCAGGTACCAAAAGAATCGTCATTTTCTAATGATTGATGTACCCCTTTATTACGGTGCTGCCGGGTCGAGGTGTTCTGGGGTTTCCATCCCCTATCAGTCTACATCTCGAAACGACCCTGTTCCATTCCACATTTTCCAAACTAAGTAAACAAAAATATAAAGACAGATAGAGTAAGATCCCTTGGCGCTGGGCTGGCTGTCAGATCAGATGCGTGAGACACTAGTTAGGCCATTTACGGCCCTAGAAGTTCTAAATGCCATCCAATCCTTCCCCACTGGTAAGGCGCCGGGGCCGGATGGCCTTCCAATTGACTTTTATAAGTCGCATGGAGACCTTCTGGCACCCCTGTTGGCCCAGCTATATAATATATGCCTGAAGGATGGCAAACTGCCCGACTCAATGTATCTTGCATATCTGACTTTAATACACAAACCCTCTAAAGACCCAACCTCCCGCGCCTCGTACTGGCCAATTGCATTGCTAAATAACGACTTTAAAATTTTGACCAAACTACTTGCTCTACGACTATATCCCCTACTGCCTTCAGTCATTGATTCGGACCAAACTGGCTTTATGCCCCGTAGATCCACTGATGTCAACCTCAGAAGGTTATATACCAACATACATGCCCAACATCACAACAGGGGTACGAGAACTATAGCCTCACTTGACATAGAAAAGGCTTTTGACACCGTAGAGTGGCCTTTTCTTTGGGAAACATTACGTAGAATGGGGTTCCCCTTGTTGTTTATTCAATGGCTCCAGGTATTGTACAAATTCCCCATTTCATCGGTGAGACTGGGGGGGTGGACTATCGGCCCCTTTTAGGCTCACCAGAGGAACCCGGCAGGGCTGTCCTTCCTCTCCAGCTTTATTTGCCTTAGCTATTGAACCAGTGGCGGAGGCGCTCCGTACGTCCCCGCATATTAAAGGTCTCCATATTGGCTTGCTGGAGGAGAGGCTGGCCCTGTACGCGGATGACATGCTACTGTTCCTCAATGATGCTGGCCCGTCCTTAAAGGGTGTTCTGAACGTGTTAGACACATTTGCAGGAGTCACCGGACTGAAGGTCAACTGGTCCAAATCCATACTTTTTCCGATAGACCAGGCGGCCAAAACTACTTCCTCCCCAGACTGTTCACTAAAATGGGTGGAAACTTTTAAGTACTTAGGGGTCCATATATCCACACAAGCATCAGACTTCATCTCACTTAACCTTACCCCTATACTCTTGGACACTAAGACAAAACGTAAAACGTGGAGTAATTTACCTCTGTCAGTCTTAAAATGAAAATTATCCCCAAATTCACGTATTTGTTCCGCCACTCCCCTCAGTGGATACCTAAATCGTTTTTTAATACAATGAATCAATTGTTCTCATCCTTTATCTGGGGCTCCTCGCCACCCAGGTATCGGCTGTCGACTTTGATGCGGCCGACAACGCAGGGTGGCATGGCATTTCCTGATTGCTACAAATATTTTCTAGCTACCCAACTGGTGACAGTGGCCTGGTGGCTGCACCCTGACAAAACTAACTCTTCCACAGCCCTAGAGGCCACGATAGTGGGCTCTTTTGAAGCCTTGCAATTTTTGATATTCAGAGGCCCTCGAGCCCCATATCATTTGACACCCTCTATGCATACCACCCTGCGGGCTTGGCGGGCAGGTCTAGATATAGAAAAATACAAATCAACCGAGATCTCTCCTAACACCCCGATCTGGCTGAACCCTACTTCCAGACCCCTTTGCATGGACTAAGTATGGTATAAAAATTATTTCTCACATAGTGTCACAAATGTCATTATCTCCCCTTTCACACCTTTCGTCTATGTATAACATACCTCATCATTACCAATTTCGCTATCTCCAATTGTCACATGCTTTTGCTGCGCAGTTTCCACGCGCTTCCTGCTTCGTTGTCCAGTCAGGACCGGAGAAGACACTTAGAACTAAATGTGCAGAGAAACCTACCTCACAGCTCTATGAGCATTTGGTCTATGTGTCTCTCCCACCTCTAGATAAGCTCTGGTCTCGCTGGCAGCTTGACATACCCTCGCTGGACAATGATGATTGGGATGATGTTTGGGATTTCCCTTTCCGCTCCTTAGTTTCTATGCGGGATCGGTTGATCCAATTTAAAATAGTGCATAGAGCGTACTTTACTCCACATAGACTCCATCAAATAAACCCTACATGTCCATCAGAGTGTTGGAGATGTGGAATCTCCCCAGGAGATTTCTCTCATATTTTTTGGCATTGCCCTAAAATTCAGCAATATTGGAGTGAGGTACTTGACACGGTAATTAGAGTCGCATCAACTACACTACCACATGCCATGGAAGTCTGTCTATTGGGGTTAATTGAAACACTTGTACCAACAATGGCAAAACGCACACTGGTCGGGTTATTGCGATTCTATGCCTGTAAAAACATTGCCATACAATGGAAGAAGCCCACCCCCCCTTCATTGACACAATGGAAAAGTCTGGTCAATAATATCCTTCCTTTATATAAAGACACATACTTCAACAGAGGGTGCCCGATGAAGTACGATAGAGTCTGGCGTACATGGTTGGAGGATGTGGAAACAGCTGGTTGAGACTTCAAATAATATGATGGGGGTTGCGGGGGGGGGGGGGGAGCAGTGAGAATTTATTGGCTACGATTGGAGAGAGGACTTGACGTCTCAAGTGACCTCTAAATAGATACAAGAAGAAGCGAGCCATAGGTTAACTCATCATAAGATAAATAACACAAATTATAATATCTTGCAAAGCAAAGGAGGGTTGGGGAGGGGGGCAGAGGGAAAGGGGGAAGGGGATCGGGGATGGCGGCTGAAGTTCGGAGTGGGCATACTTTCTATTCTGCTTGTACGTTTTTTCTCAATCTGCACCTATAGTAGTGTTCAGGTCTCTAGCAGGGATTTACCCTCATCTGAGTAGATGAATAGATTCCAAATAGTCCATGTTTTTTGGTATGTCTCGCGTCTGTCGTTTGCTGTCAGTATTAGGTCCTCCATCTTTCTAATGTCCTCCACTTTCTTCAGCCATAATGCTGTTGTCGGTGGGTTCTGCTGTTTCCAGAGTATGGGAATGCAGGATTTGGCTGCATTCAATAAATGAGGTAATATAGATTTCTTGTAAGTTCTGATCGGTATTGTGGAAACGTGAAGTAGGAAGAATGCTGGATCATCCGGGATCTTAAAATCAGTGAATTTTTGGGATATGGTGCGGACCTTCGTCCAGAAAGTTGTCAGTTTAGGACATGTCCAGAATATGTGTAAAATTATTCCTCTCTCTGTACCACACCTCCAGCAGTGTTCTGGCGTGTCTGGAAAAATAGTGTGGAGTCGGCTGGGTGTCATGTACCATCTCATTAATACCTTATAATTTGTTTCTTGTATCTTAGTACATAGTGAAGATTTGTGGGATAGGGTTATCATATTCTGAATTTGTGGGATAGTATATGTGTGGTTTAGCTCTGTCTCCCATTTCCGTATACAGGCCAGTGTTGGCTGTTCCTGGGGGGTATTAAGCAAGGCATAAGTTTTGGAAAGTACTTGAGGGATGGGCTCTGTACCCAAACAGTACTTTTCAAAAGTGGTTAGTGTATTGTTGGGGGTCTTTTATGGTCTGGAGGAAATGATGCATTTGCACCGTATTCCAGAACGCAATCTGAAAGGGGCCTGAAGGGTCCATCAGCTCCGCAATGGTGGGCCATTTATCACCCGTCACAAATTGAGAGGCAGTGACTCTGTCGGTGTCCTTTAGATTTTTAAATTGTGTGGGCTGTAGACCCAGGGGGAATTTGGGGTTACCTATAATTGGTGTCAGGGGTGATGTCTTCGTCGTTTGCAAGGTTTGTAAGGTGGCATGCGAGCATTGTCTCAGAGTATTCTATCCCCTATTTTGTAGACGATATAACTTTTGAGGAAACCAATCAATATACGCTTATTGCGATTTTTGTTTTTACCAAAAATATGTAGAAGAATACATATCAGCCTAAACTGAGGAAAAAAAAGTTTTTTTATATTTTTGGGGGATTGTTACTATAGCAAAAAGTAAAAAAATTTTGCTTTTTTTCAAAACTGTCGCTCTATTTTTGTTTATAGCGCAAAAAATAAAAACCGCAGAGGTGATCAAACACCACCAAAAGAAAGCTCAATTTGTGGGAAAAAAAGGATGTCAATTTAGTTTGGGTCCAACGTCGCATGGCCGCGCAATTGTCAGCTAAAGCAACGCAGTGCCAAATCGCAAAAAATGCTTTGGTCAGGAAAGGGGTAAAATCTTTCGGGGCTGAAGTGGTTAAGAACAGACTTTTTATTAACTGGGGACGTTTTTCTTTACTTTTTTAAATCTCTTCCTCTTCTCCAAAAGCCAGCACACAGGAGAAGCAATAGTGAAATCACTGGAGTTGTGTATGGTACAGTAAACAAGTAAACTGAAAACACTCTTGCTCCAGTAAACACACCTGTCTTGTTTAAATATGAATTTCAGGTCAGCAAATGGATAAAAATTAGATTTCTCCTGGGTTGTGCAAAGCTGGGAGGCAGGCAGGATTTTCATAAATGCAGATCCTATAACACACCAATGGCCACCATTTCCCATCAAAGATAATTTTAACTCCTTCAGTAGAAGCTGAGAAAGTGGTCCATTCAGTTGCAGCATATGTCATGATGGCCCTCCTGGCAGTGAACAGGTAAACTACCTAACAGTTGCTGTCTTTTATCTGTCACATACACCATGTTACCTGCTGTGTCTCTCCTTCGAGCATCTCCTGTACCATCATACCCTGCTGCTACTATTCTATCGCTTCAGCACTCTGCAATTACACTCACAGTGCATCCCCAGGCTCACTTCCCAGCCAGGCCCAGTGATTTTCCTGAAACATCTTTGTGTATGTAAAGTCACACTACACCTTTGTAACTAGGGATGAGCCCGACATTCAAGTCGAACGTAAGTTTGACTCGAACATCGGGTGTTTGCCCGTTTGCCGAATACTGAACATTATCAAGCACCCGCGGAACGTGCCATAATGAATGGCGAGACTGTCAATGCACTGCCAGATCGCACTGCATTGACAGCTGCTGATTGGCAGGGTGCCTTTGGCCAATCATGGCTCAGGGGGCTGAGTCCACGCGCCACATTATGTAAGGCTGCTTACACGTTTACATAGTTTTATGAATGAGAGCAGCAAAATGACATTTGTAAAGGAAAAAATGTAATTTAAAACTGCTCGCGGCTGTAATGTATTCCGCAATATAGATAAAAATCATTGAAAAACGGCATGGGTTCCCCCCCCCCCCAGTCCATTACCAGGCCCTTTGGGTCTGGTATGGATATTAAGGGAAACTCCGTGCCAAAAAAAAAAAAAAAATGGCGTAAGGGTCCCCCCCAAAATCCATACCAGGCCCTTCAGGTCTGGTATGGATATTAAGGGGAACCCTGTGCCAAAATATAAAAAAAATATGGTGTAAGGGTCCCCCACAAAATCCATACCAGGCCCTTCAGGTCTGGTATGGATTTTAAGGGGAACCCCAAGCCAAAATTTAAAAAAAATGGTGTAGGGGTCCCCCCAAAATCCATATCAGTGTCTTAAAATCAGTGAATTTTTGGGATATGGTGCGGACCTTCGTCCAGAAAGTTGTCAGTTTAGGACATGTCCAGAATATGTGTAAAATTATTCCCCTCTCTGTACCACACCTCCAGCAGTGTTCTGGCGTGTCTGGAAAAATAGTGTGGAGTCGGCTGGGTGTCATGTACCATCTCATTAATACCTTATAATTTGTTTCTTGTATCTTAGTACATAGTGAAGATTTGTGGGATAGGGTTATCATATTCTGAATTTGTGGGATAGTATATGTGTGGTTTAGCTCTGTCTCCCATTTCCGTATACAGGCCAGTGTTGGCTGTTCCTGGGGGGTATTAAGCAAGGCATAAGTTTTGGAAAGTACTTGAGGGATGGGCTCTGTACCCAAACAGTACTTTTCAAAAGTGGTTAGTGTATTGTTGGGGGTCTTTTATGGTCTGGAGGAAATGATGCATTTGCACCGTATTCCAGAACGCAATCTGAAAGGGGCCTGAAGGGTCCATCAGCTCCGCAATGGTGGGCCATTTATCACCCGTCACAAATTGAGAGGCAGTGACTCTGTCGGTGTCCTTTAGATTTTTAAATTGTGTGGGCTGTAGACCCAGGGGGAATTTGGGGTTACCTATAATTGGTGTCAGGGGTGATGTCTTCGTCGTTTGCAAGGTTTGTAAGGTGGCATGCGAGCATTGTCTCAGAGTATTCTATCCCCTATTTTGTAGACGATATAACTTTTGAGGAAACCAATCAATATACGCTTATTGCGATTTTTGTTTTTACCAAAAATATGTAGAAGAATACATATCAGCCTAAACTGAGGAAAAAAAAGTTTTTTTATATTTTTGGGGGATTGTTATTATAGCAAAAAGTAAAAAAATTTTGCTTTTTTTCAAAACTGTCGCTCTATTTTTGTTTATAGCGCAAAAAATAAAAACCGCAGAGGTGATCAAACACCACCAAAAGAAAGCTCAATTTGTGGGAAAAAAAGGATGTCAATTTAGTTTGGGTCCAACGTCGCATGGCCGCGCAATTGTCAGCTAAAGCAACGCAGTGCCAAATCGCAAAAAATGCTTTGGTCAGGAAAGGGGTAAAATCTTTCGGGGCTGAAGTGGTTAAGAACAGACTTTTTATTAACTGGGGACGTTTTTCTTTACTTTTTTAAATCTCTTCCTCTTCTCCAAAAGCCAGCACACAGGAGAAGCAATAGTGAAATCACTGGAGTTGTGTATGGTACAGTAAACAAGTAAACTGAAAACACTCTTGCTCCAGTAAACACACCTGTCTTGTTTAAATATGAATTTCAGGTCAGCAAATGGATAAAAATTAGATTTCTCCTGGGTTGTGCAAAGCTGGGAGGCAGGCAGGATTTTCATAAATGCAGATCCTATAACACACCAATGGCCACCATTTCCCATCAAAGATAATTTTAACTCCTTCAGTAGAAGCTGAGAAAGTGGTCCATTCAGTTGCAGCATATGTCATGATGGCCCTCCTGGCAGTGAACAGGTAAACTACCTGACAGTTGCTGTCTTTTATCTGTCACATACACCATGTTACCTGCTGTGTCTCTCCTTCGAGCATCTCCTGTACCATCATACCCTGCTGCTACTATTCTATCGCTTCAGCACTCTGCAATTACACTCACAGTGCATCCCCAGGCTCACTTCCCAGCCAGGCCCAGTGATTTTCCTGAAACATCTTTGTGTATGTAAAGTCACACTACACCTTTGTAACTAGGGATGAGCCCGACATTCAAGTCGAACGTAAGTTTGACTCGAACATCGGGTGTTTGCCCGTTTGCCGAATACTGAACATTATCAAGCACCCGCGGAACGTGCCATAATGAATGGCGAGACTGTCAATGCACTGCCAGATCGCACTGCATTGACAGCTGCTGATTGGCAGGGTGCCTTTGGCCAATCATGGCTCAGGGGGCTGAGTCCACGCGCCACATTATGTAAGGCTGCTTACACGTTTACATAGTTTTATGAATGAGAGCAGCAAAATGACATTTGTAAAGGAAAAAATGTAATTTAAAACTGCTCGCGGCTGTAATGTATTCCGCAATATAGATAAAAATCATTGAAAAACGGCATGGGTTCCCCCCCCCCCCAGTCCATTACCAGGCCCTTTGGGTCTGGTATGGATATTAAGGGAAACTCCGTGCCAAAAAAAAAAAAAAAATGGCGTAAGGGTCCCCCCCAAAATCCATACCAGGCCCTTCAGGTCTGGTATGGATATTAAGGGGAACCCTGTGCCAAAATATAAAAAAAATATGGTGTAAGGGTCCCCCACAAAATCCATACCAGGCCCTTCAGGTCTGGTATGGATTTTAAGGGGAACCCCAAGCCAAAATTTAAAAAAAATGGTGTAGGGGTCCCCCCAAAATCCATATCAGTGTCAGGCTCCTACTTACCAGACCGGTGAGTCCGCTTGGGCAGAAGGTAGGCTCCCTTACGCGTCCGACTCGCGGCCCCTGGTAAGGTAACAGGAGGCACAGGAGTGCGGAGTGGTATGAGAGCCTGTTTGCAGCAGTCCAGGTACGGATGGATGAGCAGGTATGACGGCTGGAGCTGGCTGGAACACAGGCAACAAGACTGAGCAGGATGGTCAGGAGACAGGCTGGGTTCGGCAACAGACAGGCAATTGAGGTACAGTGGAGCAGGCAAACGGATAGTCAAACAGGCAGAGGTCAGGTGCAGGCAGAGTTCAATGGAAGGTTCAGGAAACAAGGCCGGGTCGTCAGGATATCAGGATCAACACAGGTACAAGGGTCAGGTACTAAGAACGGCAGAGCTGTTGATCAGGCAGCACTGATCACAGAGGGAAGCCGGCTTAAATGGGCCGTTTGGCGCCAAACGATGTGCACGTGCGCGCACCGGCATGCACAGGCACGCGCACCCGCACACGCCCGCGCGCGCGCCCCCGCACACCGGCACACACAACAGACCTGCCCGGGACACGCATGCCAGCACTGCAAGGAACGCGCACAGCGGAGCCCGCAGGAACGCGCGCGCCGACGCGCGCCGACGCACCCTGACGCACACCACTGCGAGCACCCTGCCCGCCGAGGTACGCTCTCTGACAGTGCCCCCTCCTCAAGGGCAGCCTCCGGATGCCCAGCTGGGCCAACCTGGTTGCGTGAGAGTCTTTAAAGGCTTGTAGCAGTTCCTCAGCATGAAGATTACTTTCAGGCTCCCAGGAGTTGTCCTCGGGTCCATACCCCTTCCACTTGATGAGATACTGGATCTGATTACGCCTTTTTCTGCAATCCAGGATTGCCTCGATTTCAAATTCCTCCTCGTTATCGATCATAATAGGCTCAGGTGGCTTGGCATTACGGTCAGAGAAAGAATTAGGAACAACTGGTTTCAGTAGCGAGACATGGAAAACCGGGTGTATTCTAAAAGAATCCGGCAGGTTGAGCTCATACGCAACGTCATTTACTTTCATTTTTACCGGGAAGGGACCCATAAACTTAGGTCCCAGTTTCCTAGAGGGACAAGCCATCTTCAAATTAGTTGTGGATAGCCACACTTGGTTACCAGGCTCTAGGATAAGTTCCCCACGTCTTTTCTTGTCAAACATCCTTTTAAAAGATGCCTGGGACTGGGCCATGGTCTCCTGCAGAAGCTTACTATTGGTAGAGAAGAATTCCATTGTTTCAGTCACTGCAGGGAGGGCACATTCCGGGATAGAGCTGGGTAGGAAGGAGGGATTGAATCCATAGTTGGCAAAGAATGGCGTTTGGTTGATGGCTGAATGCAGAGAGTTGTTATAAGAAAATTCTGCGACTGGTAACAGGGACACCCAGTCATCTTGAGAAAAGGCCGAGAAGCAACGGAGGTATTGCTCCAGAGTTTGGTTAGTTCTCCCCGTCTGGCCGTTTGTCTGGGGGTGATAGGCCGAAGAGAATGCCAGTTCAATTTCAAGAGCACCACACAGTGCTTTCCAGAACCGAGAGGTGAACTGGACACCACGATCTGACACAATATTAGCGGGAACCCCATGTAGTCTCACTATCTCCTTAACAAAGATTTTCGCCGTTTCTACGGCCGTGGGTGTACCCTTCATGGGGAGGAAATGTGCCATTTTAGACAGTCTATCAATAACAACAAAGATAGTAGAGAAGCTTTCGGATGGGGGCAGTTCCACGATGAAATCCATCAAGATCATTTTCCAGGGCCTGTCAGGAATTGGCAAGGGTTTCAATAAGCCCCAGGCCCTTGTGCGGTTACTCTTGCTCCGGGCACAAGTGTGGCAGGAACTGACATAACTCCTACGATCTTCGGTCAATTGTGGCCACCAAAATGTGCGCTGCACCAGTTCAGTTGTCTTCCGGGCGCTGAAATGACCTGCCAGCTTGTGGTCGTGGCACAACTCCAGTACCGGCACCCTAAGAATCTCAGGAACCATGATATTGTCTTCGTGCCAAAGCAACCCATCGCTTAGGCTGGTCCCTGTAGGTTGGGGAATTTCTGAGGAGGCTTGCCTTATTCTGGAGATTAAATCTCCCTGAAGAAGTAAAAAATTTCCCGCAGGCAGGATAGTGTCCGGAGGGGCGGTTTCTTTGGAATCATGAAACATTCGTGACAGTGCGTCTTGTTTCACATTTTTAGAGCCAGGTCTGTAAGTGATGTGAAATAAGAAGCGGGAGAAGAAGAGTGCCCATCTGGCCTGTCGTGGTTTTAGTCTCTTGGCAGATCTCAAGTATTCCAAGTTTTTGTGGTCCGTATAGATTAGAATAGGATGTACAGCACCCTCCAGAAGATAGCGCCACTCCTCCAGAGCCGTCTTGATGGCCAAAAGCTCCCGATCTCCCACATCGTAATTCCTTTCAGACATAGATAGTTTGCGAGAGAAGAACGCTATTGGGAACAGAAGAGCCTTAGGGCCCTGGCGTTGGGAGAGTACTGCCCCTACTGCGATTTCTGAGGCATCGACCTCTAGCACGAATGGCAGGGCAGGGTTAGGGTGCTTGAGGATAGAAGCTGAGGTGAACAGACCCTTTAATTTTTCAAAGGCCGATTGTGCCCTGGACGTCCAACAGAATCGGGTTCCCTGCCTTGTTAGTTCCATAATGGGAGCAATGATTTTAGAAAAGTCTTTAATGAATTTCCTATAAAAATTGGAAAATCCTACGAAGCGTTGGACCCCTTTCCTGTCTGTAGGTGCGGGCCAATCCAGGATGGCGGACACCTTCTGTGGGTCCATCTTAATACCTTCAACTGAAATGATGAGTCCCAGGAATTGGATACATTGGAGTTCAAACTCGCATTTGTCGAGTTTAACGTATAGTCCGTGTTGCCTGAGCCGAGCAAGAACATTCCGGACGTGCCTGCGATGATCAGCCAAAGAAGGGGAAAAAATGAGAATATCATCAAGGTAAACGATGACGTAGAGATCCAAAAATTCCCGGAAAATGTCGTTCACAAAATGTTGGAATGTGGCTGGAGCATTACAAAGACCGAAGGGCATAACGAGATATTCGAAATGCCCAAAACGAGTGCGAAAAGCAATCTTCCACTCGTCTCCCTCTCAAGTGCGGATTAGGTTATAGGCTCCACGAAGATCCAATTTTGTGAAGACCCTTGCAGTCCCCAGCCTTTGGAATAACTCAGGCACCAGGGGTAACGGGTAGCGATTTTTAATCGTTATCCTGTTTAATTCTCGGTAATCGATGCATGGTCGAAGAGAATGATCTTTCTTCTCTACAAAGAATAGGTCGGCACCGGCCGGGGAAGTGGACGGGCGGATAAACTTCTTCTTTAAATTTTCATCTAAATATTGTTTTAATGTGTCCAGCTCCTGCTCAGTCAATGGAAAGATCCTGGCGAAGGGTACCTCGGTTCCAGGTAGCAACTCTATAGGACAATCGTAGGGCCTGTGTGGAGGTAGTACCTCTGCACCTTTCTTGCTGAATACGTCCGAGAAATCTCGGTAGGGCTCTGGGATAGCTTGGAGCAGATTGGCATCAGGGTGTAAGCAGAGAAGCTGGGGAACCTCATGGTCGGGTTGTTGCAGACAGTGTTGTTGACAGTACTCAGAGAGAAACTCAATACTTCCAGTAGCCCAGTTGATTTGGGGGTTGTGGACCTGCAGCCAAGGCATTCCAAGAATGACTGGAAAGAGAGGTGAGGAGATAGCATCCAAACAGGGGTATTCCCGGTGCTGGGAGCCCATAATAGCTTCTAAGGGAACGGTCTCTTGAGTGACCGGGCCGGAACGGAGGGCGGAACCGTCTGCAAGGTGAACAGCCAGGCTTTGGGTCTTGGATCGAAGGGGTATGTCATGTTGAGCAGCAAAGGTCAGGTCAACGAAGCAACTGCAGGCTCCGGAATCAATGATGACTGGAACTTGGATAGCCTTTCTGGGAAGCTGCAAAGTGACAGAGATAGTTAGATGCGTACTTGGTTTTGGCATAATAGTGGCACAGGTACGAACAGCAGGATGACACTTACACGTCTTGTTGGGGCAAACGCTGGCATAGTGCCCAGGTTCCCCACAGTAGAGACAAAGGTTATGAGCCCGTCTGCGTAACTTCTCTTCAGGCGTCAAAGAGGGACGAAGCAGGCCAAGCTGCATGGGTTCTGGGACATCAAAAGCTGGAGCAGGTGGTGGAGCGGAGGGCCTACTGGGTGGACTGGGAACTTGAGGAAGCATCCAGGTGGGTCGAAAGGTACTGGTGGATCTTTCGGTGCGTCGTTCTCTCAGCCGACGGTCAATCTGAATGGACAGGTTAACTAATTCTTCCAAGGTTTGAGGCACTCTGACCCGTGCTAGCTCATCCTTGAGGGGATCAGATAAGCCCATCCTAAACTGGTGACGCAGGGCTGCGTCGTTCCACGCCGTGTCAGAGCTCCAGCGCCTGAATTCGACAGCATAGTCCTCTGCCGCTCGACGGCCTTGACGGAGGGAGTGCAGGGTGGCTTCGGCAGTTGCAGTTAGCTGAGGGTCTTTGTAAAGTTGTGACATTGCCACAAAGAAGGCATCCAGACTCTCCAAGGCGTCAGACTTTTGCTCCAAGAGTCGGTGGGCCCAGGTTTGAGGTTCACCGGATAACAAGGAGATGACGAAGCCCACCTTAGTGGCCTCTAGGGAGAAGGTGCGTGGCTGAAGAGCGAAATAGAGACCGCATGCATTCCGGAAAGCACGATATTTGCTACGGTCTCCGAAGAACCTTTCTGGTATAGGTACTTTGGGCTCTGGAGGGAGCATGACTACGGAGGGTGCTGAGGTTGCGACTGCGGCCCCCTGCGGACCGGTGGGTGCAGATAGGGCCTGTACACGTTCTTCCAGTCTGGTATAACCCTCTTGTAAGCTTTTCACTGCTTGGGTTAATCCCGCCAAATGTCTGCAAAGCTCATCCATGGGGGAGGCCCCCTGCCCGGACTCGGTCATGGCTGCCTGATACTGTCAGGCTCCTACTTACCAGACCGGTGAGTCCGCTTGGGCAGAAGGTAGGCTCCCTTACACGTCCGACTCGCGGCCCCTGGTAAGGTAACAGGAGGCACAGGAGTGCGGAGTGGTATGAGAGCCTGTTTGCAGCAGTCCAGGTACGGATGGATGAGCAGGTATGACGGCTGGAGCTGGCTGGAACACAGGCAACAAGACTGAGCAGGATGGTCAGGAGACAGGCTGGGTTCGGCAACAGACAGGCAATTGAGGTACAGTGGAGCAGGCAAACGGATAGTCAAACAGGCAGAGGTCAGGTGCAGTCAGAGTTCAATGGAAGATTCAGGAAACAAGGCCGGGTCGTCAGGATATCAGGATCAACACAGGTACAAGGGTCAGGTACTAAGAACGGCAGAGCTGTTGATCAGGCAGCACTGATCACAGAGGGAAGCTGGCTTAAATGGGCCGTTTGGCGCCAAACGATGTGCACGCGCGCGCACCGGCACGCACAGGCACGCGCACCCGCACATGCCCGCGCGCGCCCCCGCACACCGGCACACACAACAGACCTGCCCGGGACACGCATGCCAGCACTGCAAGGAACGCGCACAGCGGAGCCCGCAGGAACGTGTGCGCCAACGCGCGCCGACGCACCCTGACGCACACCACCGCGAGCACCCTGCCCGCCGAGGTACGCTCTCTGACAATCAGACCCTTATCCAAGCACCAACCTGGCAGGCCGCAGAAAAAGGGGGGAACGAGAGATCGCCCCCCCTCCTGAACCGTACCAGGCCACATGCCCTCAACATGGAGAGGATGCTTTGGGGTCCCCCCAAAGCCCCTTATCCCCATGTTGATGGGGAAAAGGACCTCATCCCCACAACCCTTGCCCGGTGGTTGTGGGGGCCTGCAGGTGGGAGGCTTATTGGAATCTGGAAGCCCCCTCTAACAAAAGGATCCCCAGATCCCCCCCCCCCATGAGAATGGGTGCCAGGTACATTGTACTCCTACATATTCACCTAAAAAAAGTGTTAAAATGGTAAAAATGACAGGAGACAGTCTGGGACAAGTCCTTTATTAAAAAAAAAAGTGTCCCGCGATGTAACTCCATCTTCAATCACAGCGTCCGACGTCCCGATAAAAAAAAAAACGGACAGAACTCCACCTCCATGGGAGGCTCCCGCCGACTGTAGGCTTTTTGCAATGACAGCTGTTATAAAGCTGAGGGTGGGGCCACCCGGTGACATAAACGGTGACCCCACCCCCTTCTGACGTTACGTGACATCACATGACATCAGAAGGGGGCAGGGTCACCTTTTTTTTATAAAGGACTTTTCCCAAATTGTCTACTGTCATTTTTACCATTTTGACACTTTTTTTGGTGAATATGCAGGGGTACAATGTACTCGATACCCATTCACATGGGGGGGCAGGATCTGGGGGTCCCCTTGTTGAAGGGGGCTTCTAGATTCCAATAAGCCCCCCACTCGCAGACCCCCACAACCACCAGGCAAGGGTTGTGGGGATGAAGCCATCAACATAGGGACAAGGTGCTTTAGGGGGACCCCAAAGCATCCTCCCTATGTTGAGGGCATGCGGCCTGGGTAGGTTCAGGAGGGGGGGCACTCTCTCGCCCCCCCCCCCCTTTTCTTGCGGCCTGCCAGGTTGGATTGCTTGGATAAGGTATGGATTTTGGGGGGGACCATTACGCCATTTTTTTAAAAAATTTGGCTCGGGGTTCCCCTTAAAATCCATACCAGACCTGAAGGGCCTGGTATGGATTTTGGGGGGGGACCCCTACACCATTTTTTAAAAAAATTTTGGCGCAGGGTTCCCCTTAAGGGTTTCCCCAGACCTGAAGGGCCTGGTATGGATTTTAGGGAACCTCCACGCATTTTGTTTTTACATTTTGGCGTGGGGTTCCCCTTAATATCCATACCAGACACAAAGGGCCTGGTAATGGACTGGGGGGGAACCCATGCCACTTTTTTCAATGATTTGTATCTATATTGCAAGATCCAACAATACATTACAGCCACGAGTGTTCTGTCCACAAGATGTTTTATACTGGTTATTTGTACCTGTGTTGTTAAATTTACATGCAAAATGTGTAATTTACTTAAGACAATCATATGTGGTGTGCAGGCTCCATCTAGCATTCCTTTTTGGTATTGCTGCAGTTCTATTTTTTTGTTTATTTGTATGTGTAACTAAGGAAGTTGTCAGCAAGCAGGGAATTCTGGGTAGAATCTTAGCAGGAAGTGAAACAGCCACCATTTTGTGAGAAGACATTCAGGAAACAACACATGTATTTCTCTATCTATCGCCATCACCCCTTAGAGATCTTAAAAAGTTTTTATTATCTCATCTTGTACTGTATATCATTGTTTATGCAATGTATGCTGTATTGTATGCAATATTATACCTATTGAGGTCTATTTCTGTTATTTTGTAGTTTCAAGGTTTAGCTATCTGCTCCTTGAGACAGAACAGTAACATTTTTAAGCTGACCTCTGAAGGGAAGATAAGCTGACTTCAGAAGTCTGTACAGCCCGGGGCTACGCAGTATCCATATAGTCAGAAGCCTTAAAGAT
Organism: Lithobates septentrionalis; assembly: GCA_037952835.1. Taxonomy (NCBI): domain Eukaryota; kingdom Metazoa; phylum Chordata; class Amphibia; order Anura; family Ranidae; genus Lithobates; species Lithobates septentrionalis. The sequence goes on from JBBDGP010002239.1 coordinate 728,447, forward strand.
ACAGGCCTGCGGCAGGCGAAGCAAGCAGCCACGCTACACAGAGACGCGCTCTGTCAAGCAGCAACGACACTAGAACGGTCTCTATACAGCAAGACAGCTTCTTCCCTGCAGCCATGTCTCACAGTGGGACATTGTCTTACAAAACATGTTCACGAGCAAGCTCATCTAAGTCATCTGTTGCAAATGCAGCAGCTATCGCCCGTTCAAAAGCTGAAGCAACAAAAGCCAGAGCCGTATTCGTAGAACAAGAGTTGCAGATGAAAAAGCAAAAAGGCCCGCCTTGATGCAGAAAAGGTGAGACAGGAACAAGAGAGAGAGAGCAAGAAAGAGTATGCATGGAACAAGAGAGAGAGAAGAAAAGAATACGCCTGGAAGAAGAGCTAGCCCAGCAGGAAGCATCTCTGAAATTGCAGCAAGCTATCTTAGAAGCTAACATGGAGAAGCTGGCAGTAGAAAGAGACGCTGCCACCGCCATTGCAGAAGCTTTAGAAGCAGCCGTCTGCGATGAGCCAAGACTAGGCAGCAGCATACCGGGTCTAGAAGAGGACCAACAATATTCTTCACAATGCACGTCAGATTATGTCTACCAGCACTGGGACCCAAGCAGCATCCCACAACAAGAAATCAAACATAACATCAGTGAGTCACATCAAATAAAGCAACAACAAGGCGACCTAGGACCCCAGCGCTACAAGCAAGAACAATCTGACAGAGTTCCAGACTTTACAGTTCCAACCAAACCTTCTACTCCACAAGGTACCCAGCCTTCATACAAGCATCAAACACCAGTCTTCACTCCAAAGGTGTATGCAGCGAGCCGGTACGAACTGCCAAACTTAAGCAAGTTTGAACCCAGCGCGCCTAAAGAAGAGACTTTTACCAGGTATGCCTTTACACCACACCACAATACACCAGTAGCCTACCCCAATGCCAATCAGGCTACTGTAGACTTTGCCAAGTTCCTGGCCAAGAGAGCGTTAGTTACCCAAGGACTTGTCAAATTCAGTGATCGCCCCCAACACTACAGGGCATGGCGATCCGCTTTCCAGAGTGTTATTCAAGGTCTAGATCTATCCTGCAGGGAATAGATAGAACTCCTCGTAAACTGGCTTGGCAATGATTCTGCTGAACATGCCAAAAGGATCAGAGACATTAACATAAACCACTCTGAGATAGGCCTTGCAAACATCTGGAACAGACTGGATAGATGTTATGGCTCACCAGAAGCTATAGAAAGTACACTGTTTAAAAGCATAGAAGACTTTCCAAAAATACCTAGCAGAGGTTACCAAAGACTCAGAATTGAGTTACAAGTTGCTAAAGCAGAAGGAGACTTACCTGGCCTTTCTTATCTTGACTCTGCTAGAGGTATTAACTCCTTAGCACAAAAACTTCCTTATGAGTTACACGAAAGATGGATTACTCATGTAATCTGTAACTGTAACTACAAACGAAAACACAATGTGCCTTTTCCACCCTTTAGTGAGTTTGTGGACTTTGTAGACAGACAAGCAGGAATGAAAGATGACCCCAGCTTCATTTTCCAGTGTCTTATACCACTTCTTCTGGCCCTAAACAACTCAGAGCTCCAGTAGCAGTGCACAAAACTAACATTTCTTCCCACAGATTTGCAGAGTCTCAGCCAGAGGATCAAGACAGCGACCCTACTAAATTCTGCCCTCTACATAAGATGCCACATCCTCTTCTGAAATGCAGAGCCTTCAGGACAAAGACACATCCAGGATATCAAAGCTTTCCTCAAAGAGAATAACATCTGTTACAAGTGCTGCTCTTCGTCCACACATTTCGCTAAGGACTGTAAGGTCAGTGTCAAATGTACAGAATGTGACAGCACAGAGCACAACACAGCTCTACACCCAAGGCCTACTCCAAGAACTTTTCCACCTGTTCATAGGCACAAGAAGCAAGGCGGGGAGACCAAAGATTCTAGTACAGACGTCATAGTAATCACCTCACAGTGTACTGAAGTCTGCAAAGAAAGTGCAGGTGGCAGGTCCTGCTCTAAAATCTGTCTTGTGAGAGTTTACCCAAAAGGACGCAGAGACAAAGCAGTCAAGCTCTACGTTATCTTGGATGATCAGAGTAATAATTCACTAGCCAGATCTATGTTTTTTGGCATTCTAAACCTGAAAGGCCCCAGCAGCCCTTACTCCCTTAGGACTTGTGCAGGTACAGTGGAAACGGCGGGGAGAAGAGCTGACGGCCTACAAATTGAATCTATGGATTATAAGACATGCCTACCCTTACCGACCATACCGACCAGATGCCAGACCACAGATCAGAGATTCCCACACCAGACGCAGCAGCTCACCAGACTCACTTGAACCACATAGCACATCTCATACCAGAACTAGATGATCAGGCTCAGATAATCTTACTCATAGGGAGGGATATCTTGCAAGCCCACAAAGTAAGAAAACTGATCAACGGTCCTAAAAATGCCCCATATGCCCAAAAATTGGATCTCGGGTGGGTCATTGTAGGTGATGTTTGCCTGGGAGGTACACACAAACCTGCATCTGTTAATAACCTGCTTACTAGTACCCTCAAGAATCGTCCTTCCCTTTTCAACCCTTGTCAAAATCACCTCCTCATAAATGAACTACCACACAACCCTGTACCTTTTCCCTTCCTATGTGACAGCAATACCTATGACAAAGACCAAAGCGACTTAGGAAGCACAGTGTTCCAGAGAACAAAGGAAGACAACCAGGTAGCAATGTCCATTAAGGATAGGCTCTTCTTAGAGGTTATGGAAAGGAGTATGGAGAAAGACGGGACTAATAGCTGGGTTGCACCTCTTCCCTTTAGACCACAAAGACGACGTTTGCCTAACAACAGAGAACTAGCATATAAACGTCTCACTTCCCTAAGACACAATCTTCAAAGGAAACCAGAGATGAAAGAACATTTCTTTTTCTTCATGGAGAAAATATTTCAGAATGGTCATGCTGAGATAACCCCAAACCTCAAAGACTCAGAGGAATGCTGGTACTTACCTATATTTGGGGTCTATCACACTAAGAAGCCAGGGCAGATTAGAGTGGTGTTCGATTCCAGCGCCAAACATGAAGGTGTCTCTCTAAATGATGTCCTTCTCTCTGGCCCTGATCTTAACAACAGACTATTAGGAGTACTTCTTCGCTTTTGCAAGGATTCAGTCGCATTCATGGCAGACATACAGCAAATGTTCTATTGCTTTCTTGTTAAAGAAGAACACCAAAACTTTCTGAGGTTTCTCTGGTTCAGGGACAACAACCCCTCTGGAGACATCACAGAATACCGCATGAGGGTGCACATATTTGGCAACAGTCCTTCCCCTGCACTTGCTATATATGGCCTCAGACATTCTGCTAGAGAGGGAGAGTCAGAGTATGGGTCAGATGTCATACAGTTTGTGGACAAGGATTAATATGTAGACGATTGCTTGAAATCACTACCCACAAATGTAGCCGCAATCAGTCTCCTCAAAAGAACTCAGGCAATGCTTGCTTGTTCCAACTTAAGACTCCACAAGATTGCTTCCAACAGTAGAGAAGTTTTAGAAGCCTTTCCTGTCCAAGATCATTTTAACGAGTTAAAGGACTTAGATCTAGGCACAGACTCACTTCCCATGCAACGCAGTCTTGGTTTGCTTTGGGACTTAAGATCTGACACGTTTACCTTCCAAGTAAACACAGAAGAAAAACCTTTTACCCGTAGAGGTGTCCTGTCTACCATAAACAGCCTGTATGATCCCTTAGACTTTGCAGCACCTGTCACCATCCAGGGTAAAGCACTACTTAGAGACTTCACCTGTGAGTCACTAGATTGGGATCACCTCTCCCCACCGACAAGAAGAACCTATGGCTAGAGTGGAAGGACTCACTAACAGCTCTATCCAACCTTAAAATTCCACGACCATATGCTCCTCTGTCATCTGCTGACGTTCAGATGCAAAGACTTTGTGTGTTTTCGGATGCCTCTGTTAAAGCAATTGCTGCTGTAGCTTATCTGAAAACCATAGACACTAAAGGACAATGCCACATAGGGTTTGTAATGGGGAAAGCAAAACTTGCACCCCTTCCTGAACACACCATACCCAGGCTGGAACTTTGTGTTGCAGTATTAGCCACAGAACTAGCTGAATTCATTGCAATCAGGCCCAGTGAAACTCATTCGCTCTGACAGAGGTTATAACTTTGTAGGAGCAGTAAAAGAACTTCAAATTCCTTATAATTTGGATGTTCTCAGAGTAGAAAGATACTTGAGTGAACAAGACTGCACGTGGATTTTCAACCCACCTCACTCTTCTCACATGGGAGGTGTTTGGGAGAGGATAATAGGCATAGCCCGCAAAATTCTTGACACTATCCTTCTACAGGTAGGAACTGCAAGGCTTACTCACGAATGTTTAGTGACATTTATGGCAGAGGTTACAGCTATCATTAACACCAGACCTTTGACATCCATTTCAAGTGACTCTGAGGATCCACTGGTCCTCACACCTGCCATGTTACTCACGCAAAAGACTAGTCTTGCCGGTGCTCCAGCTGGAGAGTTTTGTGAGAAGGACCTTTACAAACGTCAATGGAGACAAGTACAAACCCTTGCCAATACCTTCTGGAACCGGTGGAGAGAACAATATATATCTACTCTACAAGTAAGGAGAAAGTGGCACACTGAAAAGCCTAATCTTAAACCTGGTGATGTTGTGCTCATGAAAGATTGCCAAACACTAAGGAATATGTGGCCATTAGGTTTGATCACCAAAGTACTGCCAAGCAAGGATAATCGTGTCCGTAAGGTTGAGGTCAAGATCTTTCAGCAGAATGAATCTAAAGTATTCTTGAGACCAGTGACTGAACTTATTCTGTTGCTTTCTACAGAGGACTCTGTTAGTGACATCACTTGATGTCAGGTGGGGAGTGTTCTGTCCACCAGATGTTTTATACTGGTTATTTGTACCTGTGTTGTTAAATTTACATGCAAAATGTGTAATTTACTTAAGACAATCATATGTGGTGTGCAGGCTCCATCTAGCGTTCCTTTTTGGTATTGCTGCAGTTCTATTTCTTTGTTTATTTGTATGTGTAACTAAGGAAGTTGTCAGCAAGCAGGGAATTCTGGGTAGAATCTTAGCAGGAAGTGAAACATGCACCATTTTGTGAGAAGACATTCAGGAAACAACACATGTATTTCTCTGTCTATCGCCATCACCCCTTAGAGAACTTAAAAAGTAAGTTTTTATTACCTCATCTTGTACTGTATATCGTTGTTTATGCAATGTGTGCTGTATTGTATGCAATATTATACTTATTGAGGTCTATTTCTGTTATTTTGTAGTTTTACCTGGCTTGTTCTATTAAAACTGAGATCAAAGAAATATGGTATCTACAGTTATTGGGATAAGTAGGTTTAGCTATCTGCTCCTTGAGACAGAACAACGAGCAGTTTTAAATGACATCTTTTCCTTTAGAAATGTCATTTTGCTGTGGTACTGTTCTAAGCACAGGAAGATGCGCTACTTTACAGGTATACTAAGGACACCCCCCAGCAGGATATTTAAAGGAATATTTCATTTTTATTGTTTCACTTTAAGCATTATTAAAATCACTGTTACCAAAAAAACAGCCGTTTTTAAAACTTTTTTTTGCATTGATACATGTCCCCTGGGACAGGACCCGGGTCCCCACTTTTTATAACAATAACCTGCATATAAGCCTTTAAAATTAGCATTTTTGATTTTTCATGTTCGTGTCCCATAGACTTTAATGGTGTTCACACAAATTTGTTGCCTGTTCACAAGTTCTGGTGCGAACCGAACCCGGGGAGGGGGGTGTTCAGCTCATCCCTATTTTGTAACCAAAAAAGGAGAAAAAAATCAGTTGCTTCCTATTAACTCCCACGTCTCATTTAGACATGCTATAGCCAAGCATCTGAGCAAACTTTGCAATCTTATGCCGGCCATACACGGTTCGAATTTCGAAATAATTTTCTTTCGAAAATCGTATCAAAGAATTTTCGCATGAATTTCGCACCATTAGTGGGCTGCAGCAATGGCCAATTTTCGTGCGGCAATCAAATTTGAGGAATCGGACATGTTGCAAATTTTTAGAAAAACAAGCGATTTTCTAATCAATGATGGGAGAATTGTGCGAGAAATGTAATAAGAAAAGAAAATTTACGGAGAGAAAAGAAGATTCCCACCCACGAAAATTCTTTTCTGTAGCAACATGAGGTGAAATTGAAGGCTTGGTCGGCCGAATTTCGAAAATCAATGGTGGCATCATTGGATCACAAAAAAAACGAACTTTCTGATTTTGAAAAGAAAATTTGTTTGAAATTCGACCATGTATGGTCTGCTTTAGTAACCATAATCTGGTTGAGTCTAAATATTGACTGTTGCAGAAGACATCTTCAGGTAAATTTTTCATGGGTCTCAGTGCTTTTCTATAAAATACAGGTAGATTACGGCTCATTTAAAGTGGTTGTAAACCCTCCCTCCTGACTTTTAACTATAGGTAAGCCTAGAATAAGGCTTACCTATAGGTAGTGGAAATATCTCCTAAACATGTGCAGTTTAGGAGATATTTCACTTGTAGTGCGCCGATGATGTGCTCGGCATATGCACTGTGAAGAAACGGACCTCCGTGCCATTTCTTCCCCCAGCGTGTGCCGTTACTGACGGCTCCCACGCGCATGCGCGGGAGTGACGTCACACAGCTCCGGCCAGTCACAGAGCCATAGTCTGCGGCCCTCTGGAAGGAAGAGGGGCAAAGATGGACGCAGCCTGCACAGGGGACAGCAATGGATTTGTTTGCAGGTAAGTGTCACATAATGGGCTAGTATGCGATGCATACTAGCCCATTATGCTTTTAATTTGCAGACTTTGCAGGCAAAAGAGGAAGTAAAGCCCATCAGGGTTTACTTCCTATTTAAGGGGCTGGCAGGGTGCTCTACATAGCTGTTTTAAAACATTACAGCACCCTGCTTCAGTACTCCTCTCAAGATGCAAGCAGTGGGATGTGTAGCAGGTATTGCAGCCAAAGACTTACATTAACACAGATGGGCTGCATGTACATTAACACAAATGACTTTATGTACACAGTCTTTCCAGCCTGAAAGAGGGGAGAGAGCTAGCTGTCATGTCTGCATGGGCTTTTTCACCCCCCCCCCCCCCCATTCTTCCTGTTTTTCACTGACTGAGTATTGTAATGTGAGCTGACACACACAGAGCTATGCATTCAACAGCCTCTCTTGTGCCCCTATTGGCCGGAAGAAGAAAACCAATTAACCACTTTAGCCCCGGACCATTTATCTGCCTAAGGACCAGAGGACTTTTTCCAATTTGGCACTGTGTCGCTTTAACTGCTAATTGCGCGGTCATGCAATGCTGTACCCAAACGAAATTTGCGTCCTTTTCTTCCCATAAATAGAGCTTTCTTTTGATGGTATTTGATCACCTCTGCGGTTTTTATTTTTTGCACTATAAACGGAAAAAGACCGAAAATTTTGAAAAAAAATGATATTTTCTATTTTTTGTTATAAAAAATCCAATAAACTCAATTTTAGTCATACATTTAGGCCAAAATGTATTCGGCCACATGTCTTTGGTAAAAAAAATGTCAATAAGCGTATATTTATTGGTTTGCGCAAAAGTTATAGCATCTACAAACAATGGTACATTTTCTGGAATTTACACAGCTTTTAGTTTATGACTGCCTATGTCATTTCTTGAGGTGCTAAAATGGCAGGGCAGTGCAAAAATGACCCCATTTTGGAAAGTAGACACCCCAAGGAAATTGCTGAGAAGCATGTTGAACCCATTGAATATTTATTTTTTTTGTCCGAAGTGATTGAATAATGACAAAAAAAAAATATTTACAAAAAGTTGTCACTAAATGATATATTGCTCACACAGGCCATGGGCCTATGTGGAATTGCACCACAAAATACATTCAGCTGCTTCTCCTGAGTACGGGGATACCACATGTGTGGGACTTTTTGGGAGCCTGGCCGCGTACGGGGCCCCGAAAACCAATCACCGCCTTCAGGATTTCTAAGGGCGTAAATTTTTGATTTCACTCCTCACTACCTATCACAGTTTTGAAGGCCATAAAATGCCCAGATGGCACAAAACCCCCCCAAATGACCCCATTTTGGAAAGTAGACACCCCAAGCTATTTGCTGAGAGGCATTTTGAGTCCATGGAATATTTTATATTTTGACACAAGTTGCGGAAAAGTGACAATTTTTTTTTTTTTTTGCACAAAGTTGTCACTAAATGATATATTGCTCACACAGGCCATGGGCATATGTGGAATTGCACCCCAAAATACATTTAGCTGCTTCTCCTGAGTATAGGGATACCACATGTGTGGGACTTTTTGGGAGCCTAGCTGCGTACGGGGCCCTGAAAACCAATCACCGCCTTCAGGATTTCTAAGGGTGTAAATTTTTGATTTCACTCTTCACTGCCTATAACAGTTTCGGAGGCCATGGAATGCCCAGGTGGCACAAAACCCCCCCAAATGACCCCATTTTGGAAAGTAGACACCCCAAGCTATTTGCTGAGAGGCATGGTGAGTATTTTGCAGCTCTCATTTGTTTTTGAAAATGAAGAAAGACAAGAAAAAACTTTTTTTTTTCTTTTTTCAATTTTCAAAACTTTGTGACAAAAAGTGAGGTCTGCAAAATACTCACTATACCTCTCAGCAAATAGCTTGGGGTGTCTACTTTCCAAAATGGGGTCATTTGGGAGGGTTTTGTGCCACCTGGGCATTCCATGGCCTCTGAAACTGTGATAGGCAGTGAAGAGTGAAATCAAAAATTTACGCCCTTAGAAAGCCTGAAGGCAGTGCTTGGTTTTCGGGGTCCCGTACGTGGCTAGGCTCCCGAAAAGTCTCATACATGTGGTACGCCCGTACTCAGGAGAAGCAACAGAATGTATTTTGGGGTGTAATTTCACATATTCCCATGGCATGTTTGAGCAATATATCATTTAGTGACAACTTTGTGCAAAAAAAAAAAAAATTTGTCTCTTTCCCACAACGTGTCACAATATAAAATATTCCATGGACTCGACATGACTCTAAGCAAATAGCTAGGGGTGTCTACTTTCCAAAATGGGGCCATTTTGGGGGGTTTTGAACTGTCCTGGCATTTTATGCACAACATTTAGAAGCTTATGTCACACATCACCCACTCTTCTAATCACTTAAAGACAAAGCCCTTTCTGACACTTTTTGTTTACATGAAAAAATAATTTTTTTAGCAAGAAAATTACTTTGAACCCCCAAACATTATATATTTTTTTAAAGCAAATGCCCTACAGATTAAAATGGTGGGTGTTTCATTTTTTTTCCCACACAGTATTTGCGCAGCGATTTTTCAAACGCATTTTTTGGGGAAAAAGCACACTTTTTTAACTGTTAATGCACTAAAACACACTAAATTTCCCAAATGTTTGATGAAATAAAAAAGATTATCTTAGGCCGAGTGCATGGATACCAAACATGACATGCTTTAAAATTGCGCACAAACGTGCAGTGGCGACAAACTAAATACATTTTTAAAAGCCTTTACAGGTTACCACTTTAGATTTAATGAGGAGGTCTACTGCTAAAATTACTGCCCTCGATCTGACATTCGCGGTGACACCTCACATGCATGGTGCAATTGCTGTTTACATTTGACGCCAGACCGACGCTTGCGTTCGACTTTGCGCGAGAGCAGGGGGGGACAAGGGTGCTTTTTTTTTTTTTCTTTATTATTTTTTTGCTTTGTTATCTTATTTTTAAACTGTTCCTTTCATTTTTTTTTGAAAAAAATGTGTGATAAAATGCTTTCCCAATTTCCCAATGGTTCTGTTTACATCCGGCGAAATCGAAGTCATGAAATGCTCTTAGCTTCCGGTTTCTTAGGCCATAGAGATGTTTGGAGCCACTCTGGTCTCTGATCAGCTCTATGGTCAGCTGGCTGAATCACCGGCTGCATTCTCAGGTTCCCTGTTGAGACAGGAGAGCCAGAGAAAAACACGGAAGACGTGGGGGGGCATTCCCTGCTTGTAAAAGCAGTCTAGAGGCTAATTAGCCACTAGGATTGCTTTTACATTAAAGCCGACCGCTGGCTGAAAAGAATGATACCAAGATGATACCTAAACCTGCAGGCATCATTCTGGTATAACCACTCAAAGTCGTGAATGGCGTACCTGAAGACAAAAAAATGGTTAACAATAAAACACAGTAAACGGTAAAGTATAAAAAATTGCATACCTGAAAAGCAAACATGATAAAACACAATAACAATAACAATAAAACATTGCAGAATAGAATACAGTAAAAAAGAGCAGAACAATAGAGAGAGAATAGAGAGAGAGAACAATAAAACGACAACTATTTTTTTTTTTTTTATATATATATATATATTTTTTTTTTACACTTTTTTTTGTAACTAACTTTTATAACTGTAACCGGTTCCAGGTTCGGGTCTCTCAAAATGCGATGGCATCTTGGGAGACCCTGTGAAAGTGTGCCTAGTCTGTGCAATGCTGTACCCTACGCTAATACGCAACTAGTGAATGGTAGCGTTCAAAACATTCACAAATGCAAAGACCAGGATTGTCAGGACAGGAGGGACAATAATAGCGGGTGTCACACCTATATCCGCGCTTGCTGCAGACACAACATCTTTTTTGGGGGGGTTCGTTGGGTAGGGGTACTCGGGAGGACATAAAGAAAATGCCTCTCATGCAGCCGACTGCATTTGGTTGGGGATGTGAATGGGGGAAGTACGGGCGCTGCAGAAGTGGTGGGTTCCCAATTATTAGGATTGGCGAATGCAGCAGGAAGGGCATTATGGGCACGACGGGCCTGTGTTTGTCTTCTTGGTGGCAGCGGGACACTACTTGTGCTTGCCAGCTCACCAGCTTGAACTGCACTTATGGGACTTGTCACGTCACCAAGTGTTACTGCAGTGCTGGTTTGACTACGACCGGGGTGTACTAGGCCGCTGGTGCTTGCCAGTTCACCAAAACACTACCAAAAAAAAACTGTTAGCGATCGCAGGGATCAGGCCTGACTCTGTGAACGCTGCAGTTATGCGTTTAGTGTTTTGTAAGTGTCAGTGATCGATCGATACTGCACTTGGGTGGGCTGGGCTGGGCCGGGCGGAGGGGCAAAACGCAGGTGCTAGCATGTATCTGGGCTGATCCCGCTAACACTGCGTTTTTGGGAGCCCTAAACTGCTGGGGACGCTAGTATAGATCTGATCGGATCAGATATTGATCCGTTCAGATACTATACCACTAAGGGAGGCGTATGCTGCGTGCGTGGGTGTTAGCGGTACTGGATCTAACCTGATGCTGCCTGGGGCTGGTGCTTGCCAGTTCACCAAAATGCTACCAAAAAAACTGTTAGCGATCGCAGGGATCAGGCCTGACTCTGCGAACGCTGCAGTTATGCGTTTAGTGTTTTGTAAGTGTCAGTGATCGATCGATACTGCACTTGGGTGGGCTGGGCCGGGCCGGGCGGAGGGGCAAAACGCAGGTGCTAGCAGGTATCTGGGCTGATCCGGCTAACACTGCGTTTTTGGGAACCCTAAACTGCTGGGGACGCTAGTATAGATCTGATCGGATCAGATATTGATCTGTTCAGATACTATACCACTAAGGGAGGCATATGCTGCGTGCGTGGGTGTTAGCGGTACTGGCACTAATCTGACGCTGCCTGGGGCGACGCATATCACCGCCGGGCGATCAGGGGGCTAAACCTTTATTTGGTAATAAACGGCGGGTGCCCTGACACTATAAAAAATAAACGAACTAACCAGCGTCACCCGTAACAGTTATACGGTGATCAGTGGTGAGAGGGTTAACTAGGGGGCAATCAAGGGGTTAAAACATTTATTAGGTAGTATATGGGGGTCCCTGTTGCTATAAAACGCTGACGGCGAACCTAAATATTTACCTCCCTAACTAGCGTCACCAGTGACACTAATACAGCGATCAGAAAAATTATCGCTTAGCGACACTGGCGACGGGGGGTGATCAAGGGGTTAAAACTTTATTAGGGGGGGTTAGGGGGGTACCCTAGACCTAAAGGGGGCTAACAGTAACTGTCCTACCACACTAACTGTCACAAACTGACACCATGCAGTAATCAGAAAAAAAACCAAAAACTGCTTGGTGTCAGTGTGACGGGGGGGTGATTAGGGGGTGATCGGGGGGGGGGATCGGGGGGTAAAGGGGGGTGTTTTGTGTGCCTGGCATGTTCTACTGTATGTGTAGTGTTGTGCACTCACATTACAGTCTTCTCTCCTCGGCGCCAGAACGGAAAATACCGAGCCGAGATGACATCATTTCCTTTGCTGCTGTTTAGCATACAGCAGCAGAGGAATAATCTGATTGGCCGGCGGCGATCGCGAGGGGGGGCGGCGATCGCGAGGGGGGGGCCACGAACGGATGGTCTCCCATCACCTCTGATCGCCGCTGGACAAAAGCGGACCGCCTCGGGCACCGGGGGGGTCCGATCGGACCCCCCACCCGTGGCAGGCAGATCACGTTCAATTACGTGATTCTGCCTGCCCGTGCCACCTTGCCAACGTACATCGGCGTGAGTTACAAAAGCCAATGGGAGAGACTGTACTGAACTGCAGAGAGAGCTGCAATGGATTCTGGGACATGCAGTTCCCACACAAAACAGCCCCATAGACTGGTATGCAGGGAGAAATACAAATCCCAGCAGGTTTTGCTGACAGGAAAGAAAATGACTCCATTTTGTGTCCTGAGGTAAAAGTCAGTCGATGAGGAAGTGAGAGAGACAAAGACGTGATCTGAGGGGCTACTGTTACCCATGGAGGGGATCTATCCACCCACAGTTCCGGAGGTCAGTGTGTTGATCCTGCCACAGCTCCAGAGGTCGATCTGCTCATCCTGCCACGATTCCAGGAGTTGGACAGTGACGGACATCCCACCTGAGAGTGATCCCAGCCATATCTCCAGGTTTTCCTGAGTGCGTGGGCCGATCCAGGTACAAGGTGGACAGCCGGGCCTTTCGGGGAACTTGTTGCTTGATCCTTTGGTCGCAGGACGGGTGAATTGGCATTTGTCCATCTTTAAAGACACAGTAGTCAGGCAACATTGCCTCACCTGTACCCACATTTGTAGGAACACGTGCACCCTGCTGAACAGTCACTACATTCCACTTTGTCTATCAGAATACTGCTAGCATCCTCTATGTCATTTTTGCCTACCAGGATACTTTCAAGTACCCCTTTGTTTATCCTGCTCAACAGGACACCAAGTGCACCAACGCCAGGCTAGCTGAAGATCCTGAATATCTCCATTTTGAGGACCCTTTCTGTTACTCCTTCAGTATCAGTAATTTAGTGATCCTAGTGATTACCTTTAAAGGGGAACTCTCACGTTAAATGTTAAAGTGATAAATTACATTTGTTAACTATTGTCTCACATTTAATTGCCTGAGTCTGTGATTTCAGGATTTGAGGGAAATAGACTGACTGTTGTTAAAGAGGAGTTCCACCCAGGGGGGCCATTAAAAAAAAAAAAAATTAAAAGTCAGCAGCTACAAATACTGCAGCTGCTGACTTTTAATTGGACACTCACCTGTCCCTGGGTCCAGCGGTGCGGGGGATCGAAGCCCCGCTCGTCCCCCCCTCCGCTCGTCGGCGCCGGCATTTCAACTGTGGGCGCCGGGCTGTGGCTTCACAGCCTGGCACCCACTGCGCATGCGCGAGCGGCGCCGAGCGCCGTGATTGGCCGCTCAATCACCTGGGACCTGCAATGGGTCCCAGATGATTGACAGGAGGGAGGGAGAAGAGCCGAGCCCTTCCTGTGCCAGGGGGAAGTGATGTCACCAGCCCAGGCAGACGAAGGGGCAGACTACGAGGGACCACCTAGCAACAGGCATTTAGAGGTAAGTAAAAAAAAAAATATCCAAATGTTTTTTTGTTTTTTTGTTTTGAATTTTTTAGATATGTTTGTTTTTTTGGGTGGAACCCCACTTTAAGTCAGATCAGTTACCCTTTATTCCTGAGTGCATAGGCCACTCTAGACCTATTTAAGTTGTTTGACTGCGCTATTTTGAAGTCTGCATTTTGGGTTTGAATAACACTATTACAGACCACAGTTTGCCATTCTTGACTACTGAGTTACCAGATCACCGTTTGTTTGATTGTGGAAAGTCTACCAGTAAACAAACTTCCTGTTCACTACATTTGTGTCTGTTTTACTGTGTTAGTAAGTAACACTGTTTGCTAGGTGTGCCTGAGGGGCTGAGACAGTTCTTTGGGGTTGAGAGGCAGAGTAACAGACTGAACAAACTTAAGCAACTCCTTTGGGGATATCGATACAGCTGTTATTTGGGAATTATGCAAATCAAAATGCATTGATGGGCTGGTGTCAGTGTTGAGGAATGAGTGATCCCAAGCAGATTGTATAGAAATTCATAACACTGTAGGTAATGCTCATGTGTGATACTAAGCCTCCATGATTGAATGAGTGAGCCATCCAAATGGAAGCATGCAGTGCCCCATTGAGGAGGGTTGTTAATGTTTTCAGAGATGCAGGGTCCAAGACCCCAGTTCCATAGCTCCGGCTCTCCACTCCTTGGTCTACGGGCCATATTGGAAAGCACATGCTTCACTTATTTATGAAAGGCCCCTGATTTTCCATTGTTTCAGGTCCAGTCTGCCTGGGACCGTGCCAAACACCCAGGCCCGAAAGTCACCAGGGTCACAGGATACAGGGCAAGTGGTCTCACCGGAGAATCCATCCCACCACCACCAGGTTTACCAGTCAGCCTTCACCAGGCCACCACCTGTTTCCCAACCAGATGTCACATAGGTACTGGAAGCAGGTAAAAGAGGTCTAGGTTCAAGCCAAGGAGAAGGAGAAGGAGCAGGAAGTAAGGTCAGGAGCTGGAGCCAAGGTCCTGCATGGAAGTCAGGAGGGCAAGGCAGAAATGTGGTCAGGAGGCAGGCCAAAGTCATACACAGGTGATCAGAGAAGTAGAGTCCTTTAAACAAGCCAGGGTCACAAAAGGAAGTCAAGCAGAAGATAAATCCAGAGGCAGGCCAAGTCTGTAACAGAAATCAAGAATCAAGCCAAAGCTCGCACAGACAAGGAGCACACAGGAGGTGAAGATCATCCAGCAACCTCTGCTTATTGCTTTAAATAGAGCGTCTGGTGCTAGTCTCGGGTCTGCATGTGCACCAGCGCTCATCAGTGTTCATGCCACCTGCCTGCATGCATTTCTCTGAATCTAAGCGTGCCCATGTTGGATAGTGGCGGAAGTGCCAGTTCTGTGAACTCACGCACCTCTGTCCTGAGACGTACTCTGACACCAGAACTGGTTTTAATGTCCACACTCCCCAGGAACTGGCTGTACTAATAACTTCCTAGAAAGAATAGACGGCCAGACCAGCAATTATAGCAGAGGCAAAAACCATTACAATACAGCTGCCTATAGATTCTCAACAAGAAGAGCTTTAGTTATTCGTACACTCAACAAGACACAGGACATTCAAAAACATTTACTGCACACCTTCAGTGAATAGCCATTTGTCTCCAAAAATATGGTAAAGGACCCAATACGCATTTTAATTTGAGTAGTTTGCCTCAGTGTCAGTTGTTACATGTGTAGTATGGTCTAGAGCAGTGGTCCTCAAGTACCAACAATGGGCCATGTTTTCAGGTTTTCCTTTACTTTGCACAACTGCTTTTAATCAATAATAATGATATGGTATTGATAAGAGCTATTTTATCTAAGGGAAGTTCCCAAAACATGGTCCGTTATTGGTACTTGAGGACTGAGGTTGAGAACCACTGGTCTAGAGGAGCACCCTTGATCCAGCTTTCCCCCAAAGGGAAAGCAAGTGTACATTCCCCATACTCTACATCTCCATTTGATGGCCTCTCTTGCTCTCCCTCTTCATTTCCACCTTAAACATCCAAATTGAGTGACGGGCCATACCAAAGATGGAAAATCCTGACCAACAAGGGACTCCACCCTGCTACCAGCAGGAAAAACTCTAAAGTGCCAGTACTTTATGGAGATACAAATGCTAGTTCTCTAGCTTCTTAAGTGCAATCTAAAAATAATACATATATACATTAGGGAGGAGCTTCGAGTTCGAGTCAAACTCATGTTCGACCCGAACATCGGCTGTTCGCCAGTTCGCCGAACAGCAAACAATTTGGGGTGTTCGCGGCAAATTCGAATGCCGCGGAACACCCTTTAAAAGTCTAAGGGAGAAATCAAAAGTGCTAATTTTAAAGGCTTATATGAATGGTATTGTCATAAAAAGTGTTTGGGGACCCGGGTCCTGCCCCAGGGGACATGGATCAATGCAAAAAAAAGTTTTAAAAACGGAGGTTTTTTCGGGAGCAGTGATTTTAATAATGCTTAAAGTAAAAAAATAAAAGTGTAATATTCCTTCAAATTTCGTACCTGGGGGGTGTCTATAGTATGCCTGTAAAGGGGCACATGTTTCCCATGTTTAGAACAGTCTGACAGCAAAATGACATTTCAAAGGAAAAAAAGTCATTTAAACTACTCGCAGCTATTAATGAATTGCCGGTCCCGAGTCTCCCGACAATACACATAAAAGTTCATTGATAAAAACGGCATGGGAATTCCCCACAGGGGAACCCCGAACCAAAATTGAAAAAAAAATGACGTGGGGGTCCCCCTAAATTCAATACCAGGCCCTTCAGGTCTGGTATGGATATTAAGGGGAACCCCACGCCAAAATTAAAAAAAAAATTATGAAGGGGCCCCCCTCAAAATTCATACCTGACCCTTCAGGTCTGGTATGGATTTTAAGGGGAACCCCGCACCAAAATTTAAAAAAAATTGGCGTGGGGTCCCCCCAAAAATCCATACCAGACCCTTATCCGAGCACGCAACCTGGCAGGCTGCAGGAAAAGAGGGGGGGACGAGAGAGCAGCCCCCCCCTCCTGAACCGTGCCCGGCCACATGCCCTCAACATTGGGAGGGTGCTTTTGGGGTCCCCCCTAAAGCACCTTGTCCCCATGTTGATGAGGACAAGGGCCTCATCCCCACAACCCTGGCCGGTGGTTGTGGGGATCTGCGGGCGGGGGGCTTATCGGAATCTGGAAGCCACCTTTAACAAGGGGACCCCCAGATCCCGGCCCTCCCCCTGTTTGAAATGGTAAGGGGGTACCCCTACCATTTCACAAGAAAACTGTCAAAAATGTTAAAAATGACAAGAGACAGTTTTTGACAATTCCTTTATCATCTTCCTCCGCGGCGCCTCCTTGTCTTCATCTTCTTTTCTTCATCTTCTTCTCGGGCCGCTACGCATCCACGATTGGATGGAAGGCTCCCGCTGTGTGACGCTTCTCCTCTTCTGACGGTTCTTATATAACGGAGGGCGAGGCCACCCAGTGACCCCGCCCCCCTCTGACGCACGGGACTTTCCTGTGGCATTCCCCGTGACATCAGAGGGGGGCGGGGTTACTGTCAGAAGAGGAGAAGCGCCTTCCAGAAGATGAAGAAAAGAAGATGAAGACAAGGAGGCGCCGCGGAGGAAGATGCTGGACGAGAACACCAGAAGAACCAGAACAACCAGAAGAACCAGAAGAGGAAGAAGATGGAGGAAGAAACCGAAGCATGAAGGAAGAAAGAAGTTAGAAGAAAGAAGAAATAAAGGAATTGTCAGAAACTGTCTCTTGTCATTTTTAACATTTTTGACAGTTTTCTTGTGAAATGGTAGGGGTACTTTTATACCCCCTTACCATTTCACACAGGGGGGAGGGCCAGGATCTGGGGGTCCCCTTGTTAAAAGGGGCTTCCAAATTCCGATAAGCCCCCCGCCCGCAGACTCCCACAACTACCGGCCAGGGTTGTGGGGATGAGGCCCTTGTCCTCATCAACATGGGGACAAGGTGCTTTAGGGGGGACCCCAAAGCACCCTCCCAATGTTGAGGGCATGTGGCCTGGTATGGTTCAGGAAGGGGGGGGCGCTCTCTAGTCCCCCTCTCTTTTCCTGCGGCCTGCCAGGTTGCGTGCTCGGATAAGGGTCTGGTATGGATTTTTGGGGGGACCCTACGCCAATTTTTTTTAAATTTTGGCGCGGGGTTCCCCTTAAAATCCATACCAGACCTGAAGGGTCTGGTATGAATTTTGAGGGGGACCCCTACGTCATTTTTTTTTTAAATTTTGGCGTGGGGTTCCCCTTAATATCCATACCAAACCTGAATGGCCTGGTATTGAATTTAGGGGGACCCCCCACGTAATTTTTAAAAAAAATTTTGTTCGGGGTTCCCCTGTGGGGAATTCCCATGCCATTTTTATCAATGAACTTTTATGTGTATTGTCGGGAGACTCGGGACGGGCAATTCATTAATAGCCGCGAGTGATTTTAAATGACTTATTTTCCTTTGAAATATCATTTTGCTGTCAGACTGTTCTAAGCACGGGAAACATGCGCCCCTTTACAGGCATGCTATAGACACCCCCCAGGTACGAAATTTAAAGAAATATTACACTTTTATTGTTTGACTTTAAGCATTATTAAAATCACTGCTCCCGAAAAAACGGCCATTTTTAAAACTTTTTTTTGCATTGATCCTTGTCCCCTGGGGCAGGACCCAGATCCCCAAACATTTTTTAGGACAATACCATGCATATTAGCCTTTAAAATGAGCACTTTTGATTTCGAACGTTTGAGTCCCATAGACTTCAATGGGGTTCTAAAGTTCTTGCGAAGTTTTGGTCTGTTCGCAAGTTCTGGTGCGAACCGAACCGGGGGGTGTTCGGCTCATCCTTAATATACAAATATAAGGAATTCTGGCAGGCAGGCCTGTACTGGCCATAGGGACTACCGGGAGATTCCCGGTGGGCTGATGTCTCAGTGGGCCAGTCAGGTGCAGTCCTGGAGCCTCTCCTCTCTGACAGTGAGTGATCGCAATTTCACTCCTGTCAGGAGGAGAAGCTTCCTTCCATTAGGCGTTATGCTCCCTCCAGCCTGCAGGGGGAGATAGACCAACGGCAGACTTTCCTTCCTCTCTCCCCTATCACTTGTTATCACATGACTGGAGAGAGGAACGAGAAGCTGCCTTCAAAACGGTGAGTACATGTTGGAGAGGGAGGACACTGATGTAAAGGGCTGCTGATGGGGGCTCTCTGGTGGGGACTGTGATGTGAAGGGAGCTGCTGGTGGGGACTCTGATGTAAACTGGGCTGCTGGTGGGGACTCTGATGTGAAGGGAGCTGCTGGTGGGGACTGCTATGTGAAGTGGGCTGCTGGTGGGGACTCTGATGTGAAGGGAGCTGCTGGTGGGGACTCTGATGTAAAGTGGGCTGCTGGTGGGGACTCTGATGTAAAGTGGGCTGCTGGTGGGGACTCTGATGTAAAGTGGGCTGCTGGTGGGGACTCTGATGTGAAGGGAGCTGCTGGTGAGGACTCTGATGTGAAGGGAGCTGGTGGTGGAGACTCTGATGTGAAGGGAGCTGCTGGTGGGGACTCTGATGTGAAGGGAGCTGCTGGTGGGGACTCTGATGTAAAGTGGGCTGCTGGTGGGGACTCTGATGTAAAGTGGGCTGCTGGTGGGGACTCTGATGTAAAGTGGGCTGCTGGTGGGGACTCTGATGTAAAGTGGGCTGCTGGTGGGGACTCTGATGTGAAGGGAGCTGCTGGTGGGGACTCTGATGTGAAGGGAGCTGCTGCTGTGGACTCACTGTGAAGGGAGCTGCTGATTGGGACACTCTGATGTAAGGGGGATGCTGTTGGGGACACTCTGATGTAAGGGGGATGCTGTTGGGGACACTCTGATGTAAGGGGGGTGCTGTTGGGGACACTCTGATGTAAGGGTGGCGCTGTTGGGGACACTCTGATGTAAGGGGGACGCTGTTGGGGACAGTCTGATGTAAGGGGGACGCTGTTGGGGACACTCTGATGTAAGGGGGGTGCTGTTGGGGACACTCTGATGTAAGGGGGTGCTGTTGGGGACACTCTGATGTAAGGGGGACGCTGTTGGGGACACTCTGATGTAAGGGGGACGCTGTTGGGGACACTCTGATGTAAGGGGGACGCTGTTGGGGACACTCTGATGTAAGGGGGATGCTGTTGGGGACACTCTGATGTAAGGGGGACGCTGTTGGGGACACTCTGATGTAAGGGGGACGCTGTTGGGGACACTCTGATGTAAGGGGGACGCTGTTGGGGACACTCTGATGTAAGGGGGATGCTGTTGGGGACACTCTGATGTAAGGGGGACGCTCTTGGGGACACTCTGATGTAAGGGGGACGCTGTTGGGGACACTATGATGTAAGAGGGACTCTGTTGGGGACACTCTGATGTAAGGGGGACGCTGTTGGGGACACTCTGATGTAAGGGGGGCGCTGTTGGGGACACTCTGATGTAAGGGGGGCGCTGTTGGGGACACTCTGATGTAAGGGGGGCGCTGTTGGGGACACTCTGATGTAAGGGGGACGCTGTTGGGGACACTCTGATGTAAGGGGGGCGCTGTTGAGGACACCCTGATGTAAGGGGGGCGCTGTTGGGGACACTCTGATGTAAGGGGGATGCTGTTGGGGACACTCTGATGTAAGGGGAATGCTGTTGGGGACACTCTGATGTGAAGGGGGACGCTGTTGGGGACACTCTGATGTAAGGGGGATGCTGTTGGGGACACTCTGATGTAAGGGGGGCGCTGTTGGGGACACTCTGATGTAAGGGGGACGCTGTTGGGGACACTCTGATGTAAGGAGGGTGCTGTTGGGGACACTCTGATGTAGGGGGAGTGCTGTTGGGGACACTCTGATGTAAGGGGGACGCTGTTGGGGACACTCTGATGTAAGGGGGACTCTGTTGGGGACACTCTGATGTAAGGGGGACGCTGTTGGGGACACTCTGATGTAAGGGGGACGCTGTTGGGGACACTCTGATGTAAGGGGGACGCTGCTGGGGACACTCTGATGTAAGGAGGGTGCTCTTGGGGACACTCTGATGTAAGGGGGGCGCTGTTGGGGACACTCTGATGTAAGGGGGGCACTGTTGGGGACACTCTGATGTAAGGGGGTGCTGTTGGGGACACTCAAAATTAAAGTGGGCCGGTCATGAGGAAGTCCAGGGCCAAATTTTTGTCCCAGTCCAGCCCTGCTGGCAGGTGACAATAGTAGCATGGCTAATAAGCCAAGCTTGGTCTGTTCCAGTAACTCTTTTGATAGCGGGATCTCTTCCCAAAAAGTTGTAAACACCGAGTGCTAGAACCCCATGGAATTTACCCCAAAACAGGAAAATAATTCTTCCGGGCTGCATTTTTCCATCATCACCACTTCTATAATTACCTGCAATCCATTTTATGGCAGATACAATAACAACACTGTGGCAGGCAAAGTCCTTGGCTTCCAAATTATAATAGTAAATAAATAAAAATAAACATCTTTGAAAAACCGCCGATCCTGGGGAGCGCGGCCAAGCCGTCTGAGGCGAAATCAAATTACTGCATTGCCTGAATGTTAGCCGAGCAGCCGCCAGACTTTTACTTGAATCCTGGCATGTAGACGATAAATCAAAAAATATATTACGCTGCGAGTAGGTACAATTTATATGTGTCCTGAAGCTGCTGCGGAGGGTGGAATAATGAGGGAAGACTGAAAAAAAGATAATTAATTGGAATCTTGTAGCTTTGATCCTTATGCACAGAAATAATTGGCATGCTTGTTAGGTGAATTGCAATTGGTCTGTCTGTCAAAATTGTCAGCATAACCCTTTCTAGGCCAAGTGAAGCGTAAAATGGATGGGACTAAGTGACCCTGTTATTTCAGGCAGCGGTACCCTGTAATAGAAAAGGATGAATTCTTACCTCTCTAGTCCATTCTTCACTCTTCTCCTCCAGAACCACATGGTTCCTTCCATTGCCTTAAATGGGGAGTACTCGGAATGGTCAGGTGTGGGTAGTGGGGTCCCCCAGGGTTCTGTGGTGGGACCATTCCTATTTAATTTGTTCATAAATGACCAGGAGGATGGGGTAAACAGTTCAATCTCTGTATTTGCGGTGATACTAAGCTAAGCAGGGCAATAACTTCTCCGCAGGATGTGGAAACCTTGCAAAAAGATCTGAACAAATTAATGGGGTGGTCAACTACATGGCAAATGAGGTTCAATGTAGAAAAATGTAAAATAATGCATTTGGGTGGCAAAAATATGAGTGCAATCTATACACTGGGGGGAGAACATCTGGGGGAATCTAGGATGGAAAAAGACCTGGGGTCCTAGTAGATAATAGGCTCAGCAATGGCATGCAATGACAAGCTGCTGCTAACAAAGCAAACAGAATATTGGCATGCATTAAAAAGAGGATCAACTTCAGAGATAAAACGATAATTCTCCTGCTCTACAAGACTCTGGTCCGGCCGCACCTGGAGTATGCTGTCCAGTTCTGGGCACCAGTCCTCAGGAAGGATGTACTGGAAATGGAACGAGTACAAAGAAGGGCAACAAAGCTAATAAAGGGTCTGGGGGATATTAGATATGAGGAAAGGTTGCGAGCACTGAACTTATTCTCTCTGTAGAAGAGACGCTAGAGGGGATATGATTTCAATATACAAATACCGTACTGGTGACACCACAATAGAGGAAATAAAAGAGAAAACCTGCGCTACCAAGCAACAAAAGTACTTTTAAAATAACTGCAGCTGCAACAAATACCACAAATATCAATGAGGAAAAAACAAATTAAAAAAGAAAGAAAATTGTGCGCTTGCATTAAATAAAGCAGATACTTATCTCCATATTCTTGTATAAACTCAACAAACAAAGAAAAGAAAAAATGATTCCAAGAAAAATATCGCTATGCTTCGCAGCAAATAACGATATGTGAATTAGGTACTAAATTCATCTACTATAAAATTATTATAGAATTATTGTTGATCCATATATTGATTATATAAACCATTCAGTACATAACAATAAATGAAGTGCAAAAAATTAGTCCACCCAAGTGCATAATTGAGGATGTGAAATTGTGTACAACTTCAAAGAAGTGGCATGAGTAGCAAAACCGCAAGTCCACAGTTCATAAGTTGCATCCCATATGATTGTAAAAAGGGGCAGGGGGACGTGAAGGGACTTCCAGCCACCAGTGAATCCAAGGGGTAATAGCAGATGTACCCTTACCGGACACGTTGGACCTCCTTTAGCAAGGTCATAGAAGCATGCAGATTTAGCCCTCTGCAGGGACAGGAGATGACAGCTCAACCCGCGACCAGAGATGATTTCCGACACTTCCACGTTGAGGTAAACACTCCCCTGTCACAGGAACCGTGGATGGAAGAGGAGGGAGAGGGGAGAAAAATTCCAAATAGTGTAGTAGGTATTAAATGATTTTTATTGCCTCGATCAACCAGGCATCATATTGTACAATACACAAAAAAATATTAAAAGCCGGCAAAATTTAAAAAGCAGAAACGCCCGTGCAAGGTTACATGGGGCTCTATGGCGAACTGGCATACACTGCGTTGCCACACCCTACATGTTTCGTCATACGTGACGTCTTCAAAGGGGCACGGGCGACGCAGTGAACCATCGCCATTTATATTATGCTTGATAACAACCAAGCCTCGTTTTCGCCCGGGAACCGGGTTACAAGCTGAGCATGCGCAAAGGGATACCAAGCCTCGACATGGCACCCGTTATGGAACGCATACTAAAACCTGTTACGAGCCATAACTAAGGCTATTTATATGGTCAGAATTTCATAACACCACAATAGGGATAAAACTTTTTCGCAGAAGGGAGTTTAACAAGACTTGTGATAAAAAGGAAGAAAAGCAGCGCCGACCTAAGTGTAGTACTGTAGCATAAACATTTATTACAGGTTAAAATGCACTCACTCAGAGTAAGGTAGATACAGGCACATCAAGTAAAAAATCCGTCCGGGAGGCTGTGTGGTGGGCAGCAGGGCTCCACAGGGGGCGATCCTGAATGCTGGAGTGTATTGCACTTGTCTCCTTATCCCGTCTGACGGCGCCGGTGGTAACCAGTGTCACAGGCTGGGTTGAGACAGGCACAGCGTGGATCGTCTGTTAGGTTGTATTTCCCGGGTATCAGTGACGCTGGGGGCGTGCACGCGTTCGGAGCATGCGTGATGAAGGAGCACCGGCGCCGTCAGACGGGATAAGGAGACAAGTGCAAAACACTCCAGCATTCCGGATCGCCCCCTGTGGAGCCCTGCTGCCCACCACACAGACTCCCGGACGGATTTTTTACTTGATGTGCCTGTATCTACCTTACTCTGAGTGAGTGCATTTTAACCTGTAATAAATGTTTATGCTACAGTACTACACTTAGTTCGGCGCTGCTTTTCTTCCTTTTTATCTCCCTCCAAAGGTGAATTCTGCCCTTCAAGCATGCTGCCTCCTGTATTTGTATCTGCATCTCTCCCCTTGAGGTCATAGACCTATACTCTGCATTCCCCCCCCCCCCCCCCCTCTCCACTCATTTCATCCCAGTTTTTATGCCTGAACTTTTGTTCATCAACCCAGCACCATCCCTGGACTTTTTTTTACTATTTTTTATTTTCTATTATTATTATTTTTATCATATAAATGTATTGTAACTCACACATGACTGTTATTTAATTGATATCTTTTAATTAGCTATTCTTAATTTTTTTATATAACTTACTATCCCTTTGTATATTGCTCACCCCTATCCATAGCTGTCGTCCCCTAGCGCAACAAAATATTGTAAATTATCTAACAAGACTTGTGGCCACTCATTAAAATTAGAAGAAAAAAGGTTTAACCTTAAACTACATAGAGGGTTCTTTACTGTAAGAGCGTCAGGGATGTGGAATTCCCTTCCACAGGCGGTAGTCTCAGCGGGGGGCATTGATAGTTTCAAGAAACTATTAGATAAGCACCTGAACGACAGCAACATACAGGGATATACAATGTAATACTGACATATAATCACACAGATAGGTTGGACTTGATGGACTTGTGTCTTTTTTCAACCTCACCAACTATGTAACTATGGCTGGCCATATACTATTCAATTTTCCTGTTCAACTTTCCTTTAGATTTACCAAAACCATATAATATGAGGTGAAACCTAAACCCTTTCAATGTGTATGCAATCAGGCAGACCCTTGCACTACATAGTTGAAGGTAAATCTAAAGAAAATTGAATAAGAAAATTGTATGGTGTATGGCCAGCTTTAGTCATACAGTTTTAGATAAAAAGAAAGGACCGCCTGATGTTCAGAGAAATGCAACTTCTAAAATATAGTTCAAGGTTCCAGAAACCAGGATAACAGGATGCCAGCTTTAGTTGTATAGGCAGCAAATTTGTCGTTGTGGTTTCTGAAACCTTGATCCAACATAACCAACCATTCATGGGAACTGTTCCTACTAGATAAGATGCAGCAACAACCCTGATGAAGGGGGAGTTCATTCCCCAAAATGCATTGGCTTGATGTACATGTTGCTACTTTTTAATAAACGTCTACAAACCATATTTTATGAATCACATTTCTCTGGACATTAGGCGCCCCTTTCTTTTTATCTACATGCTGAAACAACCTTAAGGTCGCACGGAAAAGACAGCAGCCCAATCCCCATCATCCATCACTGGGCACTATCCACCAGAAGAAAAGAAAAAGGGGAGAAGGGGTGAATGGAATATATCCCAATACTCTTTCAAAAGTCTAAAATACCAGTTCACACTTCCGCAAATTCTATGCAGGTCAGATGTGATCCGAAAAGCATAGATTTGCATGTCATCTGAAAAAGTATTATTACCGATGAAGGCTTTTTACATTAATTTTGGTCCGGTTAAAAAAAGGGTCCCATGCAAGCTTATTGAGGATGCGGTGCAAATGTAATCTACAGCTATGCCCAGTCCCTTCAAAAATTGCATTAAATTCGCACCTGTCAATATAGAAATCGCACAGTGAAATCTGGACTAAAGCCGCGTACACACGGACGGAGTTTTCGACCGGACTGGTCCGACAGACTTTCCAACGGATTTTCAATGGACTTTTGACGGACTTCTGACGGACTTTTTAACGAACGGACTTGCCTACACACGATCACACCAAAGTCTGACGAATTTGTACGTGATGACGTACACTGGACTAAAATAAGGAAGTTGGTAGCCAGTAGCCAATAGCTACCCTAGCGTCGTTTTTGTCCGTTGGACTAGCATACAGACGAGCGGATTTCTGGGTCCGGCGGAGTTACGATGTAAAGATTTGAAGCATGTTCCAAATCTAAAGTCCATCAGATTTTCGACTGGAAAAGTCAGCTGAAGGTCCGATGAAGCCCACACACGATCGGATTGTCCGCCGGACTCGGTCCGTCGGACCAGTCCGGTCGATAAGTTTGACCGTGTGTACGTTGCATAAGAGTATGTGAGTACCACAGGGGTCTGTCACAAATGGGTTAATTAGTTAAAAATGCATAGTCAAAGTCAATCTGTGCCAGTTGGGCGACCTGAGGGCCTGCCAGCATATGAGAGATCCAAGATGCCCATATTCTCAAAAGCTTGGACATCTTATGTTTTAATTTCTGCCATCCTCATATGTCATACATAGATTTATGCAAGTTTTAAAGTAATTGTAAAGCTTTTTTTTTTTTTTTTTTTTAATAAAATAACAAACATGTTATACTTACGTGCTCTTTGCAATGGTTTTGCACAGAGCAGCCCTGATACTCTTCTTTTTGGGTCTCCAACTGACGGTCCTGGCTCCTCCCTTTTGTCGAGTGCCCCCAGTAGTAAGCCAATAGGCGATTCAATTTTGTGCTCAACCACCGAGAAAAACTTTAGGGAGAGTCTCAATCAGGAGTGAAAAAGAGTTCATTTATATTGTTTTCAATCTCAAGCCCCGATGAAGAGGCGGTTTTGGACCCCTGAAAATGCATGCTGTTTTGATTGTCCTCCTGACCTTTATTGGAATAAAGATTTATTTTTGGCAGTGGTGTGGTACTTCCATCAACATGGTTACATTACACTACAAGCCAGTGAGACTATGGATATCCTCTGGGGTGTAGACCCCAATAAAACAAGGCGCTGGGACTTAGATATGAGTTTAAACAAGGTAGTGAGAGGGCAAGAAACATTTGAAGAGCCCACTGACTCAGGTTAGGCTGCTCACAACAGGCAAGGCTATCCTACTGTGGGTACTCCAGGAGGTTACCAGGATGAGACGTGCATATATGGAAGGAATGCCAGACCAAAAGACAAAAGAGTCCAAATTAGTTTATTGATATTGGGTTTGTAGTGCCCTCCTAGGTAGGTGCTAGAATGAGTGTAATATAGTCTTTGGTTTATCTGCCTAACAGAGAGCTGTGATTGTTTAGTGTAGGCTGCTCAGTGTGCTGTGGGGCTGCTCATGCTGTCTTGAAGTTTCCCTGTGTCCTAGCAAAATGGAAAGTAATGGACAGTAGGCAGAAACCATGCATTAATATTCATACAGCACTGGCCAATTACAAGGGGAGGTGCACCTAGGCATTGTGGGTGCCTCTATTTATATTTGATGAGCACATGGACTCTGCGTATTCCTCCAGAGAGGTCCAGTGGGGAGCACTGGTGGCCTCTCCCCAGACCAGGGTGCCATGTGGCCTCTCCCTAGCCCAGTCTGCCATGTGGCCTCTCCCCAGCCCAGGGTGCCATGTGGCCTCTCCCTAGCCCAGGCTGCCATGTGGCCTCCCCCTAGGCCAGGCTGCCATGTGTCCTTAGCTGGGCGACCTGAGGACCTGAACAGCGAATGCTGAAACCCATGGTTTTCCTCTGAGCTGACTGAGGGAGGATGTCCATGGATCTTGTCTGGTATCATGGAGGAAGATGACCTGCAACCAGGGCCTTGTGAATACAGAACCTCTATAGGGATCCTAGAGACTGGTGCTGCTAAATCCCCCCCCCCCCCCCCCCTGGATGCTAGAAGTCAGCAAACTGGGTGTAAGCTAAAGGGCACACCAGCTGGTGTCTTGAAGAAGCAGAGTCCACTAAATTCCTTCTTTTAAAAGGGGACTTTGCTCTATTCTGTACAGTCTGCTACACAGTTCTACCAAGAAAGCTGACCTCACGTGTGAATAGTTCAATTTGGAAGTATCCCACTATATCCCTTCCCTATCAAAGTTCTCCAATAAACCAACAGAATAAAACTCCTAGACTAGTCATTGGAAACAATGAGCTGAAGTGAGTTTGTGCACCTGGCTGTGTGAATCTACCTTGTGACTGGCTGCAGAGCAAAAGTGGGGAAGACCAAGGCAAGATACCAGCGGCTTCTGCAGGGGTACCGCTACATGTTAAAAGACAGCCAGTGCGTTTTGACAGTTAAAGGAACTCCCCCTCAGTTAAAAATGAAAACCTTGAGTGGACTCAAAGTAAGGCTGTTGCACGCCTGACTCAGATTGCATACCCCATTGGATGAGAGATGGGTGGGGTGTTGTTAAAGTGTACCCTCCTAAGTGTGCAGGAACCTGCAAACATGGAGGACATTTTTACAACCTCAGAATGATACTGAAGGAAGTATACAAATGAATCTGGTTGCTTGTTGGTAGGTAGCACAGATTCTTCTCAGTTCTTCACTTAGACATTTTGATAAATAAGGCCCATTTTTCATAGAAGCTGGAGCATGGAGGGTCCAATGATGAATATTGTCAAAGGAGAGAAAAATAAAATATTGTTTGTGAAACAATATCAACTGCTGAATTCCTGGAGCATTTATCTTCATTGTGACACCTGGGACAGCACCGCGCCACACCTGATCCATCCCTGTCATTAGACACTGGAAACAATCCCTGGATGTAAGCCTAATAGCGAGCTCTATTGCTGCCACTTTTTATCATAATTTAAAACCTAACTCCACCTAAAATGATGAGAAAAAAATGTAGTTGTAGCGCTACCCCCCGTGAGGGCCGCTTAAAGATACTGTACCCCAATGGTTGCCCTGACCTTGCAAGTTTCCTGACACCTCTGACACCCTGGTTTCAGACATTTCAGCAAAGAAATATGGATGCAGACACAGATTCGTTCAAAATAAACCAGACAGGTTTCACTAGTTTTTTTTACAAGTTTTGCGATAAATAGAATCAGCAGCAATTGGATCAAATAAGAGAAATAAGATAAGCTTACTGTGATACTATTTATATGAATGTCCCCTGAGAAGCAATAAAACAGTAAGTAATAAAGGAGAAGTACAGCCAAAGCTTGTTTGGCTGTACTTCACCTGTGGATCACAGGAGTGCAGTTAGTATAGCACCCCTGCGACCCGTTTTCAGCAGAGAGCGTGCTGAAGTCCGCTGTCTGCTGACGTCACAGCAGTCGGTCCAGGCTCGGCGTCATCACGACCATGGAGTCGGGGTCCACCAGATCCCTGGATCAACACACGGCTCAGCCTCTTAGTGAGCTGTAGAGAGCCTGAGCCGGCTGCTTCTGCCCCCTCCACAGCCTGCCGCTCCAGTGTGCAGAGGAGAGCAGAGCAGAGAGCTGTGACTGGCAGTCACCAGCTCTCTGCTCAGGGAGCTGTGATTGGCAGTGTTGAATCGCTCAGTTCTCAGTGTTAGAGGCATCGGTGGACAGATGCAGCATCAGACCGATGCTGCATCCACCTAAGTATGAATCTAAAAAAAACAAACCCATATTTTCTGTTTTAACCAAATAAGATCTATGGCTGCATATCTGAAAAGGGTAGGAGAATGACCAACGTGGAGTCAAACTACTCCCTTTAACCTCCCGACGGCACAGCCACTTTAACACAAACATTTTAGACAGTTTAGCAAGTTGTATCTAAAGTCTATGACCTGGGTTCCTAAATACTACGAGTTCCTTGGTGATATAGGGTCAGATAGACCCAGGGGCATAACTAGAAATCACAGGGCCCCATAGCAAAATGTTGTATGGGCCCCCCCCCCCTGCAAACTCCCCTCCCCACAAAAAAAATGAACTAATGCCATTGAACAACAGATTACCACACTCACATATATTAAGAGCTTTAAAGTGCCGGTGTCAGTGCTCCCTTATCTCAGTGCTGTTGTCAGTGTTCCGTTATCTCAGTGCTGTTGTCTGTGTTTTTCCTTTATTTCAGTGCTGGTGTCAGTGCTCTCTATCTCAGTGCTGGTGTCAGGCCTCTTTATCTCAGTGCTGGTGTCAGTGCTCTCTTATCTCAGTGCTGGTGTCAGTGTTCCCCTATCTCAGTGCTGGTGTCAGTGCTCTCTATCTCAGTGTTGGTGTCAGTGCTCTGTTATCTCAGTGCTGGTGTCAGTGCCCTCTTATCTCAGTGCTGGTGTCAGTGCTCTCTTATCTCAGTGCTGGTGTCAGTGTTCCCCTATCTCAGTGCTGGTGTCAGTGCTCTCTCAGTGTTGGTGTCAGTGCTCTCTTATCTCAGTGCTGGTGTCAGTGCCCTCTTATCTCAGTGCTGGTGTCAGTGCTCTCTTATCTCAGTGCTGGTTTCAGTGTTCCCTTATCTCAGTGCTGGTGTCAGTGCTCTCTATCTCGGTGCTGGTGTCAGTGCTCTCTATCTCGGTGCTGGTGTCAGTATTCTCTATCTCTGTGCTGGTGTCAGTGTTCTCTATCTCTGTGCTGGTGTCAGTGCTCTCTACCTCGGTGCTGGTGTCAGTGTTCTCCAGTGCTCTCTATCTCGGTGCTGGTGTCAGTGCTCTCGATCTCGGTGCTGGTGTCAGTGCTCTCGATCTCGGTGCTGGTCAGTGTTCTCTATCTTGGTGCTGGTGTCAGTGCTCTCTATCTCGGTGCTGGGGTCAGTGCTCTCTATCTCGGTGCTGGTGTCAGTGTTCCCTTATCTCAGTGCTGGTGTCAGTGCTCTCTATCTCGGTGCTGGTGTCAGTGTTCCCTTATCTCAGTGCTGGTGTCAGTGTCCTCTATCTCGGTGCTGGTGTCAGTGCTGTCTATCTCAGTGCTGGTGTCGGTGCTCTTTATCTCAGTGCTGGTGTCAGTGCTCTCTATCTCTGTGTTGGTGTCGGTGCTCTCTATCTCAGTGCTGGTGTCAGTGCTCTCTATCTCTGTGCTGGTGTCCGTGCTCTCTATCTCTGTGCTGGTGTCGGTGCTCTCTATCTCTGTGCTGGTGTCAGTGCTCTCTATCTCAGTGCTGGTGTCAGTGCTCTCTATCTCTTGTGCTGATGTCGGTGCTCTCTAACTCAGTGCTGGTGTCAGTGCTCTCTATCTCAGTGCTGGTGTCGGTGCTCTCTATCTCAGTGCTGGTGTCGGTGCTCTCTATCTTGATGCTGGTGTCGGTGCTCTCTATCTCAGTGCTGGTGTCGGTGCTCTCTATCTCTGTGCTGGTGTCGGTGCTCTCTATCTCAGTGCTGGTGTCGGTGCTCTCTATCTCAGTGCTGGTGTCAGTGCTCTCTATCTCTTGTGCTGGTGTCGGTGCTCTCTATCTTGGTGCTGGTGTCGGTGCTCTCTATCTCTTGTGCTGGTGTCAGTGCTCTCTATCTCGGTGCTGGTGTCGGTGCTCTCTTTCTCAGTGCTGGTGTCGGTGCTATCTTTCTCAGTGCTGGTGTCAGTGCTCTCTATCTTGGTGCTGGTGTCGGTGCTCTCTATCTCGGTGCTGGTGTCGGTGCTCTCTATCTCGGTGCTGGTGTCAGTGAGGGAGGTAGCAGCGGAGAAGCCAATCAGCTGGCAGTGCCAGCGCAGGATGCAGAGCGCCAAGCCCACCATGGCAGAGGATCAGCACTGGACTGGGACCTTCCAACCCCCCCCCCCCCCCCCAGTGGAGCCCTGCATAGGCAGAGGTAAGGGCAGGGTGGAGGGAGGGGTCAGGGGCTGTCAATCACAGGTGGACAGTGGACACACTAGGACACTGGCACAGGACAGAGCTGTCCTTACTGTTAGTGACACGTGATCAGGAAGAATGGAGTGGGGGGATGGGGCAGGGGTGGATATAAAGACCAGTCTCTGGCTGTGGCTGAGGGATGCTGCAGGAACATGGATGGGGGGGGGCTCTCTCTCATAAATAAATAAAAAATGTTGTTGGTCACTGGCTGCAGAAAAGATTGTGGCATGGTGGTAGCTTTGCCTCTCCCTGCAGCTGGAGCCCCTGATTCCCCCCACACACTGATTGACAGCCCCAGAGAGGGACAGCC
This sequence comes from Lithobates septentrionalis, assembly GCA_037952835.1. Taxonomy (NCBI): domain Eukaryota; kingdom Metazoa; phylum Chordata; class Amphibia; order Anura; family Ranidae; genus Lithobates; species Lithobates septentrionalis. Next base: position 760,547 of record JBBDGP010002239.1, read on the forward strand.
CAGACACCTCTTCTCTCCTACCTTCCCTTCGTTCGGATCGGCTCCATACAGCGCTCGTGAGGCCTCCTCTGCGGTGCCTTCCTCTTCCTCTCCTCGTCAGCCAGATGCCTCCTCCAGGGTGTGCGGAAACCGCCGCTCCGCTGAGCACTCAAGTGGTGGTGAGTGTGATGGCTGGGGGGGGGGGGGTGCGATCTGTGTCTCCCAAGCAGAGGGAATTGTGCTCACTGCTCAGGCTGCTGGTATCTCCTCCCCTTCTCCTCCTTAAGAGAACACAGCGCTGGCCTCGCCTCCTCCCCCAAGACAGCCACGCTCCGCCCCCCCCCCCTCCACTGCTTGACCGTGCTTGGAACTGCTTGGAGCTCACAGGCAACCCACTGCTGGCCGGAGCTTAACGCCACGCCTGTGGTGACATTTTTCATTTTTTACACGGCTGCGGGCCCCATAGCGCACAAATGGGTTGCTATGGCGGTAGTTCCGCCACTAGATAGACCCTTGTGGAACCATATCCTTAACAACCGATGACTCATCAGCTGTCAGCGGGTTTCTCCACTGACAGCTGAATGTAAACAAAAGAATGCCGGCAAAAAAGACAGTGTGGGGTCCCCCGCAATCCATACTAGCCTTTCTGATCTGATATGGATTTTAAGGGGAACCCCATGCCAAAATGTATTTTAAAAATGGCGTGCCCCGAGCATGGAAAACTCCAGTGGTCAACCTTGCACTGGTAAAGAATATCTTGGATCATGGTCAACGAAAAATTGGCCAGTATCCTTAAAGACAGATAGGCCAGATTTGACAGGGTGTGGTCCCCCTGGATCAAATACCTCCAAGCCCCATAGTCTCTAGAACTGTATGGTGGGGGACCCAGGCCGAGGGAAACGGCTTCTTCTTTGGATTCTGGACCTTTATCTTTTTTCTCTTCCTCTCCTTTCCATCCTCCTCCTTCTTCTTAACCTTACTTTATATCACTTCTCTTTTCCCCTTTCTTCTCTTTTTATGTTTAAAAAATCTCTACTTATGGATACAAGTGGAGAGTTATGGTGCCTCTCTTTCCTTGGCCCCGATGGAGGAACAAGGTAAACTAATTTTAAAGGCCTAACCTCCTTTGACACCAAGGGCCCTGATACTGAGATGTACTAAAGGTACTACAACTTGATTTAATATTACCAAGAAGTTAAGAGTACTCCGCTTACGGGGCAAATTTATCTTCTTTATCTTTTCTATTTTTTTTTTTTAGTTTTATTTTTATTTTTTATTTTTTTGATAAACACTAATGATATATGGAACTTATATAATATGTTATTCTAGACCCTTTAAGGATAGGTCTACATGAGTGTCCTTATGTCCACAGAGCGTACTAATACTCACATGTTACCCCCCCTTTCCCCCCCTTTTCTTTTTTTCTTCGTGTTCTGTACAACACTTTTGTGTCATTTGACAGAAAATATATTTGCTGACTGATTGTTCATGCCATTTTGTATAATTTGCAAAACCTTTAATAAAGAAAATTGAAAAGAAAAAAATGGCGTGCCCCCTCAAAATCCATCCCAAACCCTGATTTGAGCATGCAGCCCGGTAGGTCAGGAAAGGGGGGTGAGTGAGTCAGGGCATGCTGGGTTAATGATGTCACAAGGGGGTGGGGTCACCCGGCAATTTCATCAGGTGGTGCCGCCCCTGTCTTTTTTATTTTTGACACTTTTTTGTGGTGAATGAGTAGGGGTATATACTCCTACTCATTCACATGGGGGGCGGGATCTGGGAACTGGCTTCCAGATTCCGAAAAGCCCTCTGCTTGCAGACCCCCACAACCACTGGCCAAGGTTGTGGGGAAGAGGCCCTTGTCCTCATTAACATGGGGATAAGGTGCTTTGGGGAGGGAGCCCCCCTTACCCCAAAGCACCCCTATGTTGAAGGCATGTGGTCTGGTATGGTTCAGGAGGGGGGCTCTCACTAATCCCCCCCTTTCCTGACCTGCCAGGCTGCAAGCTCAGTTATTTTATTTTAGATAAATCTATACTAGACCCAAAAGGCCTGGTCTGGATAGGGGGGACCCCACGCTGTTTTTTTCCCTCTTATTTTTCCTTTCCTTTTGTTTACATTCAGTAGTCAGCGGGGAAACCCACTGACAGCTGACGAGTCATCTGTTCTTCAAACAGAATTCGGATCAATCGATAAATTTTTGACCAATTTAAATTTGAAGCGTTCTGAAAATTTTTAACTCTTTACAAAATGAATAAACTAAATGAAGCGAACAGAGACTAGGCTGTCAATCACAAGCTGTGTGCTGGAGGTCCCTCCCCTGTCACCTTTTTAAATGTTGGTGTCTGAAAAACTTGTCATAAGTGACTCATGCAGACAGCAGAGAAAGGAGACAGCAGACAGAAATGACACGTACTGCCCTGTATTGAGTACACACTATAGGGGGATATGCTTTATTAATATTTCATGTCTGAGGTTTACAACCACTTTAAATCCTTGGTGCCAGCCACACGCAAATATGCGGCCTCTTTGCATCTGGGTCTTGGCACCAAGCGGCCGCATATTTGCGTGCATTAGTGCAAGCAGCGCTGTGCTGAGAGCGCGTGCCCTGCGTGCTCCCGGAACAGTTACTGGTGGCGATCGTGTGACTGCCGTGACACTCAATCATGGCAGTCACATGACCTTAAGCCCCACCCTGCCTCATGGAGCCAGGGGTCAGCTCCAAGGGCTTAAAAACTTAAGAGGACTCACCCATTTGCACTGCATCTCTCCCCATGCTGCTCTGAGCTGCAATGTGCAGTTGCCCTCAGGTAAGTGAAATCTCAAAGCAGACATTATTTTTATAAAAATAGGGACTTCATTTTATACAGCAGTGACTTCCATATCAGATAAATTCAGAAAAAAAAAGTGGGAGAAAACAAAAGGGCACAACGAAGTAAAAAATACTTAAATATCACAGATAAAATATAGAAATTCTCAGCAAATATTGGGTGGATAGAAAAAAGTAAACTCGGCTTTCGTTCTTAAATGAAAAGTACATCTTTTGCTCTTCTGGCCTCCAGTTAAAACTCTTTATTCAACACAGACCTATTGTAGATGAAATGTAATGGATAAACACACCGGTGCCTAGGCTAGCAGGGACTTTAATGGATTCTCTTTTTTGATATATATAATATACTGTATATGTAAGTGAAGATAAGAAATTGTGTTTGTGCATTAAACTGCACACTTCCCATCTGTATGGAAAGAAATCTTTTCAATCTATATAGGAAGGTAAATGAAAAAAGCATTTATATATTCTCAAAATACCCGTGTTATTAAAGCTCTTGGATGGGCACTATACAGTTTATCAGACTATTAAGTCAATAAAAGTCAAGGCATTATACAAAAGGAAAAGGCTAAGTGACAGATGGAACTGGTTTTGTTGTCTTGTTAAGGGTGCTGTCATCACCTAACTCCTGCTTGTTAAGGTTAGAGATTGTCCGCTCGCTTTTACATTGTGCCATCTTTATCAGCTGTTCATGATAATTTATTATGATACTACAACACAATGTGCGATAATATAGCTGTTATTAAAAAAAAAGGCAAACTCTAGACATTTTTTTTTAAATGCCCCAGCTGGATCAAAAAAAAAAAAGCAGCTCTGGCTGAAATACTCACCTCCTCTCCAGTGCTGTTACCTGCAGTCTTTTTTTTAACCACAAGATGTCCTCATCACAAGCACTGTGCTGTTTAATCTGATTTAAGGGACCAGAATATTTTTTTTTTTTTGGGGGGGGGGGGGGGGGGTTAACAAATGCTTTAAACAATACATCGAAAGAGAGACCCAGAGAGATGTTAGAAGCTGAAGGGCCAATCATCTTGACTGCATCTTTCTTGTAGTAATGGTTTTTTTTTCGGTAGACTTTCCATTTTAAGTAGTTTGGGTGTTTTTAAAGGAAAACATTTCTCACTTACTTAGTATCAATGTATTGGACCCACCATTTTATGTTAAAAGTAAGAAAAGCCTATGGTAAAAGTATTTCTCTTGCTTACTTTACTATGTTAATGGCACGTGATTATTAAAACATGTCCTGAAACTAAACCGAGTATATTAATGCTTTAGAATCCTTTTAGCTTCCATTATCATGCTGTAAAATAAATTTGAAACAATTTACTTAAGGGAAAATGTAAAAACGCTTACATTTTTTTCTACTTTTTACATTCCATATGTGAGTATTAACTAGACAGATTTCTACATTTTTAAATTATAAAATCTCTAAGCCTTCTTAGCCATCTGGAGAAAAAGTATGATACTAGACATCTATATTTTTATAAATGCACTAATTAACTAGTATTAAGTCATTAAAATTCATATGAATGCTCATTTTTGTCGGTTTGTTTAAGTAGATGTAAACCCTAAATAAATTACATTCAGGAGTCCATATATAAAACATTTATTGCACTAATGTCAGAAGCAAGTATGCAAGCTGAACGAAATGTCACCATCATTTCTCTATGAGTTTAGAGTGATACTAAAGTCTCGTTTATAACGTTTGTTATTTTTAAAGGAAAAAAAAAAAAAACAGACTTTAGTATCACTCTAAACTCATAGAAAAATGATGGTGACATTTCTTTCAGCTTCCATACATGCTTCTGACATTAGTGCAATAAATGATTTATATATGGACCCCTGAATGTAATTTATTTAGAGTTTACCGCTACTTAAACAACCCGACAAAAATGAGCATGTATATGAATTTTAATGTCTTAATACTAGTTAGTTAGTGCATTTATAAAAATATAGATGTCCGATATCATACTTTTCCTCCTTCTCGGGTCCCACTTCGCTGCTCCTGGCCCCTCCCTCCTGTTGAGTCCCCTCACAGCAAGCAGCTTGCTATGGGGGCACCCGAGCCGTGGCTCCCTGTGTCCATTCAGACACAGAGATGCGGCCCGGCCCCGTCCCCTCTTTCGCCTGATGACATTGACAGAAGCGGGAGCCAATGGCGCCTTTTCAGCCAATCACGAGGGAGATTCTCAGACGGCTGAGACACTTGTGCACACTGCTGGATGGAGAGGGGGCTCAGGTAAGTATTAGGGGGGCTACTGCCCACAGAAGGTTTTTTTATCTTAATGCATAGAATGCATTAGGATAAAAAAAACTCCTGCCTTTACAACCACTTTAATCATCTCCATTTAATGGCCATAATGCAGTATCATTTTCTGAGATAGCTCAATGAGAAAAAATATTTTGGCCACTAGATGGAGCTGATACATTAATTAATCGCTTAGACAAATTTCGGAGCTATTTTGTTCAGCTTGCATGAATGCTTCTGAAATTGCTGCAACAAATGTTCTCTAAATAGACCCCCTAGTGCAGTGGTTCTCAACCCTGTCCTCAAGAACCCCCAGCAGGCCATGTTTGCAGGTTTTCCTTTATCTTGCACAGGTGCTTTAAATCAAAGTCAATGGCTTGGTATTTTGGACAGCTATTTTATCTTATGCCCTGTACACACGACTGGTTTTGCCGTCGGAATAAACTCTGAAGGTTTTTACGACGGAGTTCCGACGGAATTCCGCTCAAGCTGTCTTGCCTACACACGGTCACACCAAATTCCAACTCTCCAGAACGCGGTGACGTACAACACGTACGACGGGGCTAGAAAACGGAAGTTCAATAGCCAGTAGCCAATAGCTTCCGTCTCGTACTTGCTTCAGAGCATGCGTCGTTTTTGGTGCGTTGGAACAGCATACAGATGAGCGGTTTTTCCAATAGTAATTTGTTCCGTCGGAAAAATATAGAACATGTTCTTTATCTAAGTCCATCTGAATTTTCGACAGAAAAAGTCCAATGGGGCATACACATGGTCGGAATATACAATGAAAAGCTCTCATCAGACTCTTTCTGTCGGAAATTCCACTTATGTGTGTGCGGCATAAGAGAAATTCCCAAAACATGGCCTGTTGGGGGTACTTGAGAACCACTGACTTTGTGTGCTAATACACTGTTTATCAGTGTGTGACATAGTGACAACATTGGAGAGCATTTGGGAGTGTTGTCACCCTATAACAGGAAATACCTGAACAATGACCTTCATGAGAGGATCCCCAGGTGTTAACAAGGTGTTATTTTAATGAAGGCTGGATTTTCTTTGTGCCACCCAGAAGTGATATTCTACCATTCCAAATCACAAATAACATAAAAGACATTTAATGTGGTTGTAAACCCTTTTAAAAAATGTAAAAAAAAAACAAAAAAAAAACTGCAAGACAAAGGCCTAATGCTAGCATAGCATACTAGCTGATTATGAATTACTTACCTGAGATAGAAGCCTCCGCAGCGGTTCTTGTTCACCGCTCCGGTGGCCGACATCTCTCCAGGGTGTTACTTGCGGGTATCGTGGCTCCGGCGCTGTGATTGGTCAGAGCCACGATGACCTCACGGGAGCCACCAGTAACGGCACAGTACATCTGAAGCAACGGCATGTACGTGCCGTTGCTTCAGTTTGCTTAAGTGAGCATGTGCCGATGATGTCAGCACATGGTAATGCAGGGGATATCTCCTAAACTGTGCATGTTTAGGAGATATCCAGTGTAGCTACAGGTCAGCCTAATTATAGGCTTCCCTGTAGTATAAAGTGATTGTAAAGGATTTACAACCACTTTAAAAGATCTTATGTATGACAAATTGATATAAGGCAATTAGTATCAACACATTTCGTGAGAGAATCACTTTCTTAGGATCCACGCCGGTAACATACCTGGTAAGTACATTCTACAAAAATAAATATGACATATAAATACTTTATGAAATACATCATAAAGATACAAAAAAGTGAACCTGTTCCCTTGCTCTGCATGTCAAATACGGGTTCACTTTAAGGTGTTTTATTTAAAGTGTAAATTCACCTTTTCAAAAAACATGAAAAGGTGAACACCCTACACCCTCCCCACCTCCCTGGTCTCCGCTGTACTTATGTGGGTGATTAGCTGTCACTACCCACACAGCCAATGCAGTGGTCTGGGAATATGAAAACTGTGGTCTTCTAGGATGGGTCTGAACAATTCTGATTGGTCAGATGCTGGCACATGACCACTTTGACTAATCAGAATCACTCTGATGCATCCCTAAGGAAAAAAGGCAAAGAGCATGGCTTTCAAATCCCCGGAGCACTGCACCAGCTGTGTGGGTAGTGACAGCTAATCATTTATGCAAGTAAGTGCAGCAGAGACCAGTCTGAGACTGGAGGGGGGGGGGGGGGGGGGGGCAGGAAGGGTGTAGGATTTAAAGTGTAAGTTCAACAAAACAAAGTAATATTATGGTGCAAAAAGTGTGCGTATACTATTCTCAGATAACTTCCTCAATGGAAGGCATTTTTGATATGGGTGAAACTTCAAAGTCCACAAAAGTTAATTTAATCCCGTATGTATTGATATGTTTTTGCTTTCCCGCTGGCAGCTCCACCTGAGACCGGAAGAGGTCTCTGAAAGCACAGAAAGGGGCGCCAGCTAACTGTAGCATAAATAAATATTTTATTGGTACTAAACAGCCAAGTGCAGACTCACTTGACAATAGAATAAACTTGCTTGATAAGTCTCATGTGAGTCTGCACTTGGCTGTTTAGTACCAAAAATGTATTTATGCTACACGTAGCTGGTGATCCCTTAAGTTCCCTTAAAGTGTAAGTTCTCCTTTTTACAAAAAATAACAAGGTGAACCAACACTTTAAAAAATAAAATAAAAATAATATATATATATATATATATATATATATATATATATATATATATATGTAATCTATCTAACCTTTTTTTTTCCATTTTTGACAGAGTAGAAGAGTGTTAGAACTGATATTTCTTTGCCATCTGTGTCTCAAGATAGAGATTTCCCCTAACTTCCCATCCTGTAACTTCAACGGGAAATAAGAAGATATCTTTTTCAATATGATGGCTATCCCCTTTAAGACAGTTTTCATGGGAAAATTCCCCTCTTTTCTTGTTCTTGTGACAACTCAAAATTTAGGATTCCCCATCACTTTCATCCTGGAGACATTGGCGATGAGGACAATTAGAGTGGATCAACCTCACCACTCTATCCAAAACCAAAAAATAAATGTGTTTTACTTCAAATCAAACATTTTTTTATACCATTAACAATGTTCCTCAAGAAGAAATTAAACCTAATTAGTTAAAGTTCAACTTCTCTTCAAACTTTGAAAAGTAATAAATGACTTGGTGTTGAAATTAAGCAAATAAAAGACCAAACTGAAGCCTATACATCCCCTTTGTTGACATGTTAGGAACAGCTGGCTAAGCTTGAGCTGGTTGACTCCTGGGCCACTTGGCAGATTCTACCACCTGGCTGCAAGTCGATACTTCCAACATTTCCCAGCCGCCTCAGCTACCATGGTCAACCCCGATAGGCCTGGAGCAATGGAGTTAAACAGGCACGTAATGATTTATTTTCAACATAATTTTATTGACAAGGCTTACATGTCAGATTCAACTTTTCAGACAAGAGCAGCTGGAAACAATATAAAAACTCAGATATGACAGGGGTAATAGAACTCACTTTGGCTTGATCAGGCATGACATAATGGACACTATGAAGACTCCAGAACCACCGATCGACAAATACTAAAGGTTCGTATTTTTGAATCAGGAGGAGGATGGTAAACAGTTTTACACTTTAATAAGCTAAATTGTTATTGAGCTATTAGAATATCTTTTAATTCATAGTAACAGAAATATAACCCAATCTTATTATTAAAGCAAATCTATTATGGGTTTTAGGTCTTTTTTTTTTTTTTAAATCTAAGTTATTGAACTCATGTTTAATGTCTTGTTTACACTATGTGTGTAAAATGTATTTTAAAAACAAAAGTTTTGTTTAAAACGGAAAATGCTATATAAGGATTCAAGTAAGTGTTCCAGGAATTCAGCTAGTTTGTAGGCATGTGCAGGATGACTAATATTAGTTTAGTTAAATTTGTTACATTCGTTTGAGATTCGTTTTGAATTCGAAAAATTTAGAACGGATTTGAAAAACTTTGCTCAAATTCGAAAAAAGTCGACAGCATTCGAAAATAAACTATATATAGCCATTTTCCGAAATTCAAATTTCGTATAGAATGAAATCTAATTCAAATAGAAAAGAACAGAATAGAAAAGAATCGCATAGAAAAACTATAGAACAGAAAAATATATAATATATATTTTATTCTGTTCTATTTTTCTATTCTATTTTCTATTCTAATATTTTCTATTCAAGTTCGATTTCATTCTATTCGAATTTCCGAAAATAGTTATACAGTATATAGTTTACTTTTTCGAATGCAGTCTTTTTTTTTTTTTATTCCAATAGGAAACAAATCTATTCTAATCTTTTCTATTTGCATTCGATTTCATTCTATACGAAATTTGGATTATGGAAAATGGAGACCTCCTCCCCAAAACCCCCGCACACACACGCACACACCCTCCACACCCTCCAAACCTCATTACATAGTGGGTTAATAGTGTGGTTAAATTTCACTAATGCCGCGTACACACGAGCGGACTTTACGGCGGACTTTGCCCGGCGGATTTTTCGACGTACTTTACGACGGACTTTCTGAATGAACGGACTTGCCTACACACAATCCACCAAAGTCCGTCGAATTCGTACGTGATGACGTACGACCGGACTAAAACAAGGAAGTTCATAGCCAGTAGCCAATAGCTGCCCTAGCGTGGCTTTTTAGTCCGTCGAACTAGCATACAGACGGCGGACTTTTCGACCGGACTCGATTTCAACGGATACATTTTAAACAAGTTTCAAATCTAAGTCCGTCCAACTTTTGAGAAAACAAAGTCCGCTGGAGCCCACACACATCGAATTGTCCGACGAATTCCAGGCCGTAAAGTCCGCTCGTGTGTACGCGGCATAACAGTGGAAGGGTCTTAAGGGGCATTAAACACCAGGAGTGCATTACATACAGAGTGCAGAGTTCAGGGGTGCACTACAAAGAGAGTGCAGAGTTCAGCCTTCTTTCACAGCCGCTTATCTCTGCATCCCCCCATCCACATCCCACTTTCACTCATCTTCAGCTCTGATCTCTCTATGCAACCCCCCTTCCTTAAAAGCTCCACCATCGTCCACATATCTTACTTTTGTTGCTGTTCTAAGCTGAAGCACCCAGCCGTTTCTAATACCTCCACTGTAGGTGACTTCTGTTTTTACATGTGATAGTGGTAGGCAGAGAGCCCGAGCCAGAGGTGGTGGAACTGAGGAAGTTCCAGCTGAAAAAAAGATATATATATATAATATATATATATATATATATATATATATATATATATATATATATATATATATATATATATATATATATATATATATATATATATCATTTTTTTTTCTTAAATTCTAATTTTGTATAGAATGAATTCAAATTCGAATAGAAATGATTCGAATATAATTGAAAAACAATAGAACAGAATAGAATAAAATATATATTATGCTCTATTCTATTCTATTTTCTATTTTAGTTTCCATTGTTTTGATTTGCATTCTTTTCCAATCTATTCTCTAATTCAAATTTATACTATTCAAAATTTGAATTTCAGAAGACGGTCATATTTTATTACATACTATTAAATTCTATACTATTCTTTTATTTTATATTCTTTTTTAGAAAATTGATTTCTATTTTTTTAGAATTTCGTCCGCTTTTTTTTCAAAACGTTATTTTGGATTCATTTAAATTCGTTGCTATTGTAATTCAGATGCATCCGAATTTCCAAATAATATAAAATGTGTCCGAATTTTGATTCGAAACGAAATACACATGTCTACTCCTTTGTAAAAACCACAGGTATACCATGAGTTAAGTCTAACAAGGTGCCTGCCACCTCATAGACTATCTTCATTATTCAAATCTGGCAGGTTTATTGTTCTCCAGAAAGACTTCTGGAGCACCTACGCTGGTCATTGTGGTCTCAGTTCCTTCAAGAGCCGAGTTGCTGGAACTGCTATAACCGCCCTCCTTCTGACCATTCATAGAAGCCTTTGTATTATGTGAACTTATTCAAAAAATATAAAGGCTTCTGTGACTCGGCAGCAGAGGGGAGGGAAGAGGCAGGCATAGCAGTTGTGTGAGTTTCTCTCCTCCCCCTCTAAGTAATAGAGAAAAGTTTTGGAGCTGAAGTGCACCTAATTGGATGTAACTCAAAGCTTGCCTGCACTTTTTGCAAAGTTGCTAAATTCCTGGAATTCAGCTTTAACTCTAATAGTGTCACATACCTGTTGATGGAACCTGACGTGGAGATGGCGATCTCTTACACCTCCAGCTCGGTACCCATTATAAGATAACAGGAGGTACAAAAGCCTGGAGTGGCACGAATGCCTGGCAGTTGCAGATGAGAGGTCTGTGCGCACTTAGATGCAGGCTGGATTGTTACACATGGCAGCAGGCACAGTAGACTGGAAGACAGTCAGCAGGCACTTGGCGGCTGGCAGGTCAATGGCAGCAAGCATTCAGCAAGCCGGCAGGTGGCAGACAGCAGGTACTTGGCAGGCTGCAGGGGTAGGGATGGCCTCCACGGGCTGGACACAGAGAAGAGTCAGGCAAGCCAGGTCAGTAACTACCAGGCATATCAGGTACAGAGCAGCAGGCAGAAAAATAGTCAGGTTCAGGCTGGAGTTGGCAAAAGTAAGCAGATAGGCAGAAGGATCAGGCAGATATGTAGTCAAAGAGCAAGCCAGGGGTCGGTTCAGGCAGAGTTTAAGCGTAGTCAGGTGAATAGCAGAACGGCAACAGGAGATCAAGCACAGTAATAGTTAGCAGAACGTTGTAGACCATAAGGCAAGGTCCTAGTGCAGCAGAGGAGTTTAAATAGCCTACTTGGTACCGATCTAGTGGCAGGCGTGCTCGCCGATGTGCACACGCATTTGTGCATGTGCACAAGTGAGTCTCTGGCTAATAGGAATTTGGGAATTCACGCATATTTATCCACCTATGCATAGCTATGCCTGGGAGAACGGCACACAGACACCTACGCTCGCAAAAGGGACGGATCTCTGTGGTGGCTTACTTGGAGCCTGTGACCATACAATTCTTTTAAGACATTGATTGGCAATTTACTCTTATGCTATGATTATACAGAACTAATTGACCTTAAACTTAATTGGCTTCTTGTGTAGGGGACCTCCGGGGGGACTGTCTGGGACCCTGTGGTGGTGACGCTTCACTGACTCCTTCATCCAGGCAGGAGCAAAATTCTGCCCTTTCTTTTAGTATCAACATGGCCATATACTACCTTATCTTAGGTGAAATTTTGTAGCTTTACCCCTGAAGAGAGGCTTTGAAACGCGTCAGTGGAGTGGAGACGTCATGACTCTCTATGCATATATACATTTCAACTAGATGGTTGTAAACTAAGCTGTGAATTTTACTGTTTGTATGTACATTTTTATTTTTTCATTTTTTTGGAACCCTTTTAATTTGTAACAATTAACATATGCTTTTTAACTAATTGTTTTGGTGTACTGGTTGTCTACAAAGTCCCGCATATCAGTGGGATTTCTGTTCTTTTCAATTCATCCCAAAGGTGTTCTATCAGATTGAGGTCAGAATTGTGCAGGCCAGTCAAGCTCCACCACCCCAAACTCACTCATTCATGTCTTTATGGACCTTGCTTTGTGCACTGGTCCAAATGATTTGGTGGAGGGGGAATATGGTGTGGGGCTTTTTTTCAGGGGTTGGGCTTGGCCCCTTCGTTTCAGTGAAGGGAACCTTTAAAGCCTCAGCATGCCAAGACCATTTCATGCTCCCAACTTTGTGGGAACAGTTTGGGGATGGCCCCTTCCTATTCCCACATGACATTGGGCTGAATACAAATGCACGCCACACTTTTCAGATATTTATTTGTAAAAAAAATGTGAAAATCATTTAGCATTTTCCTTCCACTTCACAATTATGTGCCACTTTGTGTTGGTCTATCACATAAAACCCCAATAAAATACATTTATGTTTTTGGTTGTAACATGACTAAATTTGGAAAATTTCAAGGAGTATAAATACTTTTTCAAGGCACTGTAGGTGGCACTGATAGGCAGCACTGATAGGTAGGGATGGGCCAAACAGACCCCTGTTAAGTTCGCACCAGAACTTTTGAACGCCACAAAAGTTCAGACCCCAATAACGAACTCCATTAAAGTCAATGGGACCCTGGAATGTGTTGATGCATTAAGTCATGTAACATTAACGTTAAATGTCCTCATGTAATATGGAATTGAACTCGATCTGTATGCTGGAATGTAACCATTTGACTTTTTGTGTTCAATGAAGTAATTTTCAATAAAAAAAGATCTGATTTAAAAAAAAAAGTCAATGGGACCCGAACGTCAAAAATCATAAGTGCTCATTTTAAAGGCTTATATGCAAGTAATTGGGAATACAATGGTTATAGGGGTCCAGGTCCTGCCCTGGGGGACATGTATCAATAAAAAAAAGTTTGTGAAAAATGTCATTTTTAAATGAGCAGAGATTTTTTGATTTTTTAAGTGAAAGCATAAAAATAAAAAATTCCCCCCAATATAGTGCCTAGGGGGTCCCCTTAGTCTACCTGTAAAGTGGCAAATCTGTACCATGTCTAGAATCTGCAGCAGCAATAATTGCATTTATAAAGCCCCAAAAAATTACATTTTCCCTACAAGCTGCCTTTATTTTGCTCAGCAACAGCTGGGGAGCCAGTGTGTATGATGAGGCCACAATGTAGTGCACTGGGAACAAGATTAGAGATTTTTTGGATACATTCTGGTGTAACTTTGACTTTGGATAGAAGTAACTGGTGCATACAAATTGGTCTTTGGGTGTCGGTGGCTCCTTCCCACCATAACCCTATAGAGGTACTCTTGCCTTGCTGTAAAAAAAATTGCAATGATTTGCACCTGTCAAACAGGTGCTGAAAAATTGGTCTTTGGGTGTTAATTGTGCCCATGAATCCTATACCAAAAACAGTCTTCCAGATGAAATGATTGAACACCCTCAAAGCTAAGCAGCCTCGAAGTCCTGCGGAGATTCCACATCCCAAAAAGACTTAATCATGACATCGGCATCAGGGGCTTCATAGCTGGTAATCAAGGACTGATTCGTTTTTATAAAAGTCAGCTCAGTGTGGTTTAACAATATAGAAAAAAAGTGAGGGAATGGGAGCGTGAGGACAGTTGCTGAGACTGACCAAACATATACTCCAACCCAAAAGCTTTTGTGGTGGATTATCTCAGTACTGATACACAAAATACAAATCTTGGATAAAAATGAAATTATTTATTACATATAGAAAGACATACATGGATCACATTAAAATTTCAAAAAACAGTATACAAATACTCAAAGGTTTCCCCAAGAGATCTGCTGATGTATTTTTTCTCATAGATTAACCAGTCCTCTACTAGTTTCACGGTACGTAGATCGCTTTGTCAGGAGGAATAATATAAAAACGAATGATAAAATAAAACACAAGAACACTATAATCAAAGAATTACAAAAGCATGATATACATAGAGCTCAGCGGTAACATTGAGAGGTTGCTTACACAACAGGTCTACACCCCCCCCCCCTTTCTTCATGGTGCACTACATAATCCCCATATAGGTATTACTTTCCCAACCATTCTGCATATATCTATGTCTACCCCTGTTTAGATTCAATTTCTGCATAATTGCCCCTTGTCCATCGCAGAGGGAGCCTTTTGAGTGGCTGGGCTTTGTACCTAGCGATTGACCTGTTGGGTAAGCAACCTCTCAACGCTACCGATGAGCTCTATGTATATATCACGTTTTTGTAATTCTGTCTGTTCTTGTGTTTTATTTGGTGATTTGTTTTATAGATTATTCCTCCTGACGAAGCGGTCTATGTACCGTGAAACTAGTAGAGGACAGGTTAATCTATGAGAAAAAACCCATCAACAGATATCTCTTGGGGAAACCTTTGAGTATTTGTATACTGTTTTTTGAAACTTTTTTACGTGATCTATGTATGTCTTTTTTATATGTAATGATTTAATTTTTATCCAAGATTTGTATTTTGTGTATCAGTAATGAGATCCACCACAAAACCTTGTGGGTTGGAGTATGTTTGTTTGGTAAGTCTCAGCAACTGTCCTCACGTTCCCATCCCCTCCCTTTTCCCTACATCATTTCTGGATGATGGTACTTATGCCTAGGTTTAGGCTTTGTTATTGATGCTATACTCAAAATTTCCTAGTGCTTATAACAATGTCACAGTACAGTCGTCCCCCCCCCCCCCCCCGCACAAATGGGAGAGGAGAAAGGCTGGGTCAGCTCTGCCCCCACCCCCCAACCCTCTGTGAAGTTTATGCAGTGAAGAAGCCGCGTGGGTGGGAAATTATGAACAGAGCAGCTGGCAGATGAGGTGAACACAGCATCAGAGTGATAAGCTTTCGACCATCCAAGTGTGAGCTCAGTGACTGGACTCTTAGCTCCCTTCCATCCCCCTCTTTTTTTAACTTTTTCCTTCAGCAGTAGCTGTTATAACTGCAGCCAATATGTTTAGACTCGGTTCCTTGTGCTTAGGTGGGTTCACACTGGTTTGCTATGTTTGAGAATATAGAAGGGGCGAGAGGCTAGCCTATGTTATTCTGATAGTGCCACATCCAATGAACAAGAAATATATAAAGAGAAGTTCCCCTGAATGGACTTTAAAGGCACTTAAATGTAATAAGAGAGTATAACGGAGTATGTAACAATATAAAAGTAAACAAATTTTATTTAAAGACAAAGTTTAAAAATATTAACGAAACATTAACATATCTATACAGTTCATTACTATCACCATAGGGTAAAGTGTATAGAAGAACTCTTCTCATACCCAACGCGTTTCGGGAAATAGTTTAGTCCTTCTTCAGGGTTGCAGAAAAGGAGAGAAGAGAGGTTCATCTAGGACAGGGGTCCTCAAACTACGGCCCGCGGGCCGAATCCGGCCCTCCAGCGTTTTTTATCCGGCCCGCGGACTGCCCCTTTAACATAGCAGCACTCCCCCTGCCATCTGCTCCCTCCATCACACAGGACGGGAAACATGACAGGCCCAGACAAAGGACCTTCTGTGCTAAGAAGCAGGTGATTGGTTACTAGGCATCAGGGCGGTCCCAGGAACCAATCACCTGCCCCTCACTTCCAAGGTCCCGCCCTCCGTCCAGACCTACCATGCCTCGTGTCCTGCGTGATACAGGTAAGTGTTGAGTAGGAGTGCTGTGATATTATAGGGGGCGGCAGTGTAATATTGATATGGGGGGATCTGTGACATGGGGGGAGTCTGTGACATGGGGGGAGTCTGTGACATGGGGGGAGTCTGTGACATGGGGGGATCCTGTGACATGGGGGGAGTCTGTGACATGGGGGGATCCTGTGACATGGGGGGAGTCTGTGACATGGGGGGAGTCTTTGACATGGGGGGAGTCTGTGACATGGGGGGAGTCTGTGACATGGGGGGATCCTGTGACATGGGGGGAGTCTGTGACATGGGGAGTCTGTGACATGGGGGGATCTGTGATATGGGGGATCTGTGATATGGGGGGGATCTGTGATATGGGGGGGATCTGTGATATGGGGGAGTATTTGATATGGGGGGATCTGTGATATGGGGGGATCTGTGATATGGGGGGATCTGTGATATGGGGGGATCTGTGATATGGGGGGGATCTGTGATATGGGGGAGTCTGTTATGGGGGGGATCTGTGATATGGGGGGATCTGTTATGGGGGAGTCTGTTATGGGGGAGTCTGTGATATGGGGGGAGTCTGTGATATGGGGGGATCTGTGATGGGGGGATCTGTGATGGCAGAGTCTGTTATGGGAGATCTGTGATATGGGGAGATCTGTGATATGGGGGGGATCTGTGATATGGGGGGATCTGTGATGGGGAGTCTGTTATGGGGGGATCTGTGATATGTGGGAGTCTGTTATGGGGGAGTCTGTGATATGGGGAGATCTGTGATATGGGGGATCTGTGATGGGGGAGTCTGTGATATGGGAAGTCTGTTATGGGGGAGATCTGTGATATGGGGGGATCTGTGATGGGGAGTCTGTTATGGGGGGATCTGTGATATGGGGGAGTCTGTGATATGGGGGAGTCTGTGATAGGGGGAGTCTGTGATAGGGGGAGTCTGTGATAGGGGGAGTCTGTGATATGGGGGGATCTGTGATGAGGGGATCTGTGATGGCAGAGTCTGTTACGGGAGATCTGTGATATGGAGAGATCTGTGATATGGGGAGATCTGTGATATGGGAGGATCTGTGATGGGAAGTCTGTTATGGGGGGGATCTGTGATATGGGGAGATCTGTGATATGGGGGATCTGTGATGGGGGAGTCTGTGATGGGGAGTCTGTTATGGGGGGATCTGTGATGGCAGAGTCTGTTATGGGAGATCTGTGATATGGGGGGATCTGTGATATGGGGGGATCTGTGATATGGGGAGATCTGTGATATGGGGGGATCTGTGATATGGCGGGATCTGTGATATGGGGGGATCTGTGATGGGGAGTCTGTTATGGGGGGATCTGTGATATGGGGGAGTCTGTTATGGGGAAGTCTGTGATAGGGGATCTGTGATGGGGGAATCTGTGATGGGGAGTCTGTTATGGGGGGATCTGTGATATGGGGGGATCTGTGATGGGGGGGACTGATATGGGGGGATCTGTGATATGGGGGATCTCTGATGGGGGAGTCTGTGATATGGGAAGTCTGTTATGGGGGAGATCTGTGATATGGGGGGATCTGTGATGGGGAGTCTGTTATGGGGGGATCTGTGATATGGGGGAGTCTGTTATGGGGGAGTCTGTGATATGGGGAGATCTGTGATATGGGGGATCTGTGATGGGGGAGTCTGTGATATGGGAAGTCTGTTATGGGGGAGATCTGTGATATGGGGGGATCTGTGATGGGGAGTCTGTTATGGGGGGATCTGTGATATGGGGGAGTCTGTGATATGGGGGAGTCTGTGATAGGGGGAGTCTGTGATAGGGGGAGTCTGTGATAGGGGGGGATCTGTGATGGGGGGATCTGTGATGGCAGAGTCTGTTACGGGAGATCTGTGATATGGGGAGATCTGTGATATGGGGGGATCTGTGATGGGAAGTCTGTTATGGGCGGATCTGTGATATGGGGAGATCTGTGATATGGGGGATCTGTGATGGGGGAGTCTGTGATGGGGAGTCTGTTATGGGGGGATCTGTGATGGCAGAGTCTGTTATGGGAGATCTGTGATATGGGGGGATCTGTGATATGGGGGGATCTGTGATATGGGGAGATCTGTGATATGGGGAGATCTGTGATATGGGGGGATCTGTGATATGGGGGGATCTGTGATATGGGGGGATCTGTGATATGGGGGGATCTGTGATGGGGAGTCTGTTATGGGGGGATCTGTGATATGGGGGAGTCTGTTATGGGGAAGTCTGTGATAGGGGATCTGTGATGGTGAGATCTGTGATAGGGGGATCTGTGATGGGGAGTCTGTTATGGGGGGATCTGTGATATGGGGGGGATCTGTGATGGGGGGGACTGATATGGGGGGATCTGTGATGGGGGAGTCTGTGATATGGGGGATCTGTGATAGACATGTGCATTTCGTTTAGTTCCGAATCGAAATTCGGACGAAATTTTCATTATTCGGACATTCGGATGCATCCGAAATACCGAATTACAATACTAACGAATTTAAACGAATCCGAAATGTTTCGAATCGAAAACCCACGGCCGAAATTCGAATCGAATTTGAATCGAATTCGAAACCAAATTCGAAATATATTCGATTCGAAAACAAATTCGAAATCTATTCGACTCGAATTCGAAAACAAATTCGAATCGAATTAGAAAAAATATAAATTGATTTCTAAAAAAAAATACAATAAAATAGAATATAAAATAAGAAAACAATAGAATAAACATAAAAGAATCCTAAAGAATAGAACAGAATTTAATAGAATTTAATAAAATACAACAGAATATGACCATCTTCTGAAATTCGAATTTCGAATAGTATAAATTCGAATTCGAAAATAGATTGGAAAATAACAATTTTTATATATATATATATATATATATATATATATATATATATATATTCGAATTCATTCTATATGAAATTCGAATTTCGGAAAATGGTTATATATATAAATATATATAAATATAAATATATATTTATATATATATATATAAAACCATTTTCCGAAATTCGAATTTCATATAGAATGAATTCGAATTCGAATAGAAAAGATTAGACTAGAAATAGGAAATAGACTAGAAAAACAATAGAACAGAATTGAGTAAAATATAATGTGTATATATATTATATTTTATTCTATTCTGTTCTATTTTTTTTCTATTCTAATCTTTTCTATTCGAATTTGAATTCATTCTAAATGAATTTCGAATTTCAATAGATGGTTATATATAAATAAATATCTAATATATATATATATATATATATATATATATATATATATAAAACCATTTTCCAAAATTCGAATTTCATATAGAATGAAATTGAATTTAAATAGAATAGAAAATAATATCATAAAAAAACAATAGATCAGATCAGAAAAAAAAAAAAAAAAAAAAAATATATATATATATATATATATATATATATATATATATATATATATATATATATATAAATAACCATTTTTCGAAATTCGAATTTCATATAGAGTGAATTTGAATTCGAATTGAAAAGATTAGACTAGAAATAGGAAATAGACTAGAAAAACAATAGAACACAATTGAGTAAAATATTGTTTTACTAGTCTATTTTCTTTTCTATTCGAATTCGAATTCATTCTATATGAAATTCGAATTTCGGAAAATGGTTTTATATATATATATATATATATATATATATATATATATATATATATATATATATATATATATATATATATAACCATTTTCCGAAATTCGAATTTCATATAGAATGAATTCGAATTCGAATAGAAAAGAAAATAGACTAGAAAAACAATAGAACAGAATAGAATAAAATATAATATATATATTAGATTATTTTCTGTTCTATTGTATTCCTATTCTAATCTTTTCTATTCGAATTTGAATTCATTCTATATGAATTTCGAATTTCAAAAGATGGTTATATATATAAATACTTTTTCTGCAGCAAAAAATTTCATTTTCCGAACCGATTTTGGGGCCCCGTATCTCAGGGCCACTTGGTGCTAGGAACCCCAAATTTGGTGTGCAAACCCAGTGGAACTGGTACCACAACATATCCAAAGCTGAAGTTCCTAGCACTAAGTGGCCCCAAGATACGGGGCCCCAAAATCGGTTCAGAAAATGTCATTCTCTGCTGCAGAAAAGTGCTTGACATTTTCTGAACCGAGTTTGGGGCCCCATAGCTCAGGGCTACTTGGAGCTAAGAACCTCAAATTTGGTGTGCTAACCCAGTTGAACTGGTACCATAACATATCCAAAGCTGGGGTTCCTAGCACTAAGTGGCCCCGAGATACAGGGCCCAAAATCGGTTCAGAAAATGTCATTCTCTGCTGCAGAAAAGTGCTTGACATTTTCCGAACCGATTTGGGGACCCGTATCTCTGGGCCACTTGGTGCTAGGAACCCCAAATTTGGTGTGCTAACCCAGCGGAATTGGTACCATAACATATCCAAGGCTGGGGTTCCTAGCACTAAGTGGCCCCGAGATATGGGGCCCCAAACCGGTTCAGAAAATGTCATTCTCTGCTGCAGAAAAGTGCTTGACATTTTCTGAACTGATTTTTGGGGCCCTGTATCTCGGGGCCACTTGGTGCTAGAAACTTCAGCTTTGGAAATTTTGTGGTGCTAGTTCCACTGGGTTTGCACACCAAATTTGGGGTTCTTAGCACTAAGTGGCCCCAAGATATGGGGCCCCAAATTCGGTCAACTGTGTCCATCTGCAGCAATGTCATTTTGGGACCCTTTGGGTTCAGAGACCCCAAATTTTGGCTGCAGCTAGGGGGCATCTAGGAACCCTTAACTAACGAGTTTGAAGTTCAGGGGACCTATGGCTGCAAATGGGCACAGTGATGCTGCAAATGGGCATTGTTGACCCTCTTTTCCACCTACAGTAGCTGTGCATTTCTCACCCTCGTCTTATACTCGGGTCAATAAGTTTTTCCCATTTTTTTGTGGTAAATTAGGGCCTCGACTTATACTCGGAACGACTTACACTCGAGTATATACGGTATATATATAACCATTTTCCGAAATTCAAATTTCATATAGAATGAATTCGAATAGAAAAGATTAGACTAGAAATAGGAAATAGACTAGAAAAACAATAGAACAGAATTGAGTAAAATATAATGTGTATATATATTATATTTTATTCTATTCTGTTCTATTTTTTTTCTATTCTAATCTTTTCTATTCGAATTTGAATTCATTCTAAATGAATTTCGAATTTCAATAGATGGTTATATATAAATAAATATCTAATAAATATAATAAATATATATATATATATATATATATATATATATATATATAACCATTTTCCAAAATTCGAATTTCATATAGAATGAAATTGAATTTAAATAGAATAGAAAATAATATAAAAAAACAATAGATCAGATCAGAAAAAAAAAAAAAAAAAAAAAAAAAAATAATATATGTATATATGTATATATATATATATATATATATATATATATATATATATATATATATATATATATATATATATATATATATAACCATTTTTCGAAATTCGAATTTCATATAGAATGAATTTGAATTCGAATTGAAAAGATTAGACTAGAAATAGGAAATAGACTAGAAAAACAATAGAACACAATTGAGTAAAATATTGTTTTTCTAGTCTATTTTCTTTTCTATTCGAATTCGAATTCATTCTATATGAATTTCGAATTTCAAAAGATGGTTATATATATAAATACTTTTTCTGCAGCAAAAAAATTCATTTTCCGAACCGATTTTGGGGCCCCGTATCCCAGGGCCACTTGGTGCTAGGAACCCCAAATTTGGTGTGCAAACCCAGTGGAACTGGTACCACAACATATCCAAAGCTGAAGTTCCTAGCACTAAGTGGCCCCGAGATACGGGGCCCTAAAATCGGTTCAGAAAATGTCATTCTCTGCTGCAGAAAAGTGCTTGACATTTTCTGAACTGATTTTTGGGGCCCTGTATCTCGGGGCCACTTGGTGCTAGAAACTTCAGCTTTGGAAATTTTATGGTGCTAGTTCCACTGGGTTTGCACACCAAATTTGGGGTTCTTAGCACTAAGTGGCCCCAAGATATGGGGCCCCAAATTCGGTCAACTGTGTCCATCTGCAGCAATGTCATTTTGGGACCCTTTGGGTTCAGAGACCCCAAATTTTGGCTGCAGCTAGGGGGCATCTAGGAACCCTTAACTAACGAGTTTGAAGTTCAGGGGACCTATGGCTGCAAATGGGCACAGTGATGCTGCAAATGGGCATTGTTGACCCTCTTTTCCACCTACAGTAGCTGTGCATTTCTCACCCTCGTCTTATACTCGGGTCAATAAGTTTTTCCCATTTTTTTGTGGTAAATTAGGGCCTCGACTTATACTCGGAACGACTTACACTCGAGTATATACGGTATATATATAACCATTTTCCGAAATTCAAATTTCATATAGAATGAATTCGAATAGAAAAGATTAGACTAGAAATAGGAAATAGACTAGAAAAACAATAGAACAGAATTTAGTAAAATATAATGTGTATATATATTATATTTTATTCTATTCTGTTCTATTTTTTTTCTATTCTAATCTTTTCTATTCGAATTTGAATTCATTCTAAATGAATTTCGAATTTCAATAGATGGTTATATATAAATAAATATCTAATAAATATAATAAATATATATATATATATATATATATATATATATATATATATATATATATAACCATTTTCCAAAATTCGAATTTCATATAGAATGAAATTGAATTTAAATAGAATAGAAAATAATATAAAAAAACAATAGATCAGATCAGAAAAAAAAAAAAAAAAAAAAAAAAAAAATAATATATGTATATATGTATATATATATATATATATATATATATATATATATATATATATATATATATATATATATATATATATATATATAACCATTTTTCGAAATTCGAATTTCATATAGAATGAATTTGAATTCGAATTGAAAAGATTAGACTAGAAATAGGAAATAGACTAGAAAAACAATAGAACACAATTGAGTAAAATATTGTTTTTCTAGTCTATTTTCTTTTCTATTCGAATTCGAATTCATTCTATATGAAATTCGAATTTCGGAAAATGGTTTTATATATATATATATATATATATATAACCATTTTCCGAAATTCGAATTTCATATAGAATGAATTCGAATTCGAATAGAAAAGAAAATAGACTAGAAAAACAATAGAACAGAATAGAATAAAATATAATATATATATTAGATTATTTTCTGTTCTATTGTATTCCTATTCTAATCTTTTCTATTCGAATTTGAATTCATTCTATATGAATTTCGAATTTCAAAAGATGGTTATATATATAAATACTTTTTCTGCAGCAAAAAATTTCATTTTCCGAACCGATTTTGGGGCCCCGTATCTCAGGGCCACTTGGTGCTAGGAACCCCAAATTTGGTGTGCAAACCCAGTGGAACTGGTACCACAACATATCCAAAGCTGAAGTTCCTAGCACTAAGTGGCCCCGATATACGGGGCCCCAAAATCGGTTCAGAAAATGTCATTCTCTGCTGCAGAAAAGTGCTTGACATTTTCCGAACCGACTTTGGGGCCCCGTATCTCAGGGCCACTTGGTGCTAGGAACCCCAAATTTACTGTGCTAACCCAGTGGAACTGGTACCATAACATATCCAAGGCTGGGGTTCCTAGCACTAAGTGGCCCCGAGATACGGGGCCCCAAAACCGGTTCGGAAAATGTCATTCTCTGCTGCAGAAAAGTGCTTGACATTTTCTGAACTGATTTTGGGGCCCTGTATCTCGGGGCCACTTGGTGCTAGAAACCTCAGCTTTGGAACTTTTATGGTGCTAGTTCCACTGGGTTTGCACACCAAATTTGGGGTTCTTAGCACTAAGTGGCCCCAAGATATGGGGCCCCAAATTCGGTCAACTGTGTCCATCTGCAGCAATGTCATTTTGGGACCCTTTGGGTTCAGAGACCCCAAATTTTGGCTGCAGCTAGGGGGCATCTAGGAACCCTTAACTAACGAGTTTGAAGTTCAGGGGACCTATGGCTGCAATTGGGCACAGTGATGCTGCAAATGGGCATTGTTGACCCTCTTTTCCACCTACAGTAGCTGTGCATTTCTCACCCTCGTCTTATACTCGGGTCAATAAGTTTTTCCCATTTTTTTGTGGTAAATTAGGGCCTCGACTTATACTCGGAACGACTTACACTCGAGTATATACGGTATATATATATATATATATATATATATATATATATATAACCATTTTCCGAAATTCAAATTTCATATAGAATGAATTCGAATAGAAAAGATTAGACTAGAAATAGGAAATAGACTAGAAAAACAATAGAACAGAATTGAGTAAAATATAATGTGTATATATATTATATTTTATTCTATTCTGTTCTATTTTTTTTCTATTCTGATCTTTTCTATTCGAATTTGAATTCATTCTAAATGAATTTCGAATTTCAATAGATGGTTATATATAAATAAATATCTAATATATATATATATATATACATATACTAGAAAAACAATAGAACAGAATAGAATAAAATATAATATATATATTAGATTATTTTCTGTTCTATTGTATTCCTATTCTAATCTTTTCTATTCGAATTTGAATTCATTCTATATGAATTTCGAATTTCAAAAGATGGTTATATATATAAATACTTTTTCTGCAGCAAAAAATTTCATTTTCCGAACCGATTTTGGGGCCCCGTATCTCAGGGCCACTTGGTGCTAGAATTTGGTGTGCAAACCCAGTGGAACTGGTACCACAACATATCCAAAGCTGAAGTTCCTAGCTCTAAGTGGCCCCGAGATACAGGGCCCCAAAATTGGTTCAGAAAATGTCATTCTCTGCTGCAGAAAAGTGCTTGACATTTTCTGAACCGAGTTTGGGGCCCCATAGCTCAGGGCTAATTGGAGCTAAGAACCCCAAATTTGGTGTGCAAACCCAGTGGAACTGGTACCATAACATATCCAAAGCTGAAGTTCCTAGCTCTAAGTGGCCCCGAGATACAGGGCCCAAAATCGGTTCAGAAAATGTCATTCTCTGCTGCAGAAAAGTGCTTGACATTTTCTGAACTGATTTTTGGGGCCCTGTATCTCGGGGCCACTTGGTGCTAGAAACCTCAGCTTTGGAAATTTTATGGTGCTAGTTCCACTGGGTTTGCACACCAAATTTGGGGTTCTTAGCACTAAGTGGCCCCAAGATATGGGGCCCCAAATTCGGTCAACTGTGTCCATCTGCAGCAATGTCATTTTGGGACCCTTTGGGTTCAGAGACCCCAAATTTTGGCTGCAGCCCTGAGATACGGGGCCCCAAAGTCGGTTCAGAAAATGTCAAGCACTTCTGCAGCAGAGAATGACATTTTCTGAACCGATTTTGGGGCCCCGTATCTCGGGGCCACTTAGTGCTAGGAACTTCAGCTTTGGATATGTTGTGGTACAAGTTCCACTGGGTTTGCACACCAAATTTGGGGTTCCTAGCACCAAGTGGCCCTGAGATACGGGGCCCCAAAATCGGTTCTGAAAATGAAATTTTTTGCTGCAGAAAAAGTATTTATATATATAACCATCTTTTGAAATTCGAAATTCATATAGAATGAATTCAAATTCGAATAGAAAAGATTAGAATAGGAATACAATAGAACAGAAAATAATCTAATATATATATTATATTTTATTCTATTCTGTTCTATTGTTTTTCTAGTCTATTTTCTTTTCTATTCGAATTCGAATTCATTCTATATGAAATTCGAATTTCGGAAAATGGTTATATATATAACCATTTTCCGAAATTCGAATTTCATATAGAATGAATTCGAATTCGAATAGAAAAGAAAATAGACTAGAAAAACAATATTTTACTCAATTGTGTTCTATTGTTTTTCTAGTCTATTTTCTATTTCTAGTCTAATCTTTTCAATTCGAATTCGAATTCATTCTATATGAAATTCGAATTTCAGAAAATGGTTTTATATATATATATATATATATATATATATATATATATATATATATATATATATATATATATATATATATATATATATATATATATATATATAAAATATTTATATATATAACCATCTTTTGAAATTAGAAATTCATATAGAATGAATTCAAATTCGAATAGAAAAGAAAATAGACTAAAAAAACAATAGAACAGAATAGAATAAATTATAATATATATATATTAGATTATTTTCTGTTCTATTGTTTTTCTATTCTAATCTTTTCTATTCAAATTTGAATTCATTTTATATGAATTTCGAATTTCAAAAGATGTATATAATTTTTTTTTCCCTGATCTGTTCTATTGTTTTTCTATGATATGATATATATATAAATTCCGAAATTCGAATTTCATATAGAATGAAATTGAATTGAAATAGAATAGAAAATAATATCTTAGAAAAACAATAGATCAGATCAGAAAATATATATATATAATATATATTTTTATATATATATATATATATATATATATATATATATATATATATATATATATATATATGTGTATACATATATATATATATATATGTATAAATATATATATATATATATTAGAATATATATTATATTCTAATATAATATATATTATATTATATATATTAGAAAAAAAATAGTACAGAATAGAATAAAATATTATATATACGGTATATATATATATATATATAT
Source organism: Lithobates septentrionalis (assembly GCA_037952835.1). Taxonomy (NCBI): domain Eukaryota; kingdom Metazoa; phylum Chordata; class Amphibia; order Anura; family Ranidae; genus Lithobates; species Lithobates septentrionalis. The sequence goes on from JBBDGP010002239.1 coordinate 787,459, forward strand.
ATATATATATATATATATATATATATATATATATATATATTATTCTATTCTGTTCTATTGTTATTCTATTCTATTCCTTACTATTCTTTACTATTCAAATTTGAATAGAAAAAAATAGAATAGAATAGAATAGAGTAACAATAGAACAGAATAGAATAAAAAATAATATATATATATATATATTTATTATTATTTTTTTTGTAAACGCTATAACTTTTGCGCAAAGCAATCAATAAACGCTTCTAGCGATTTTTTTTTAACAAAAATATGTAGAAGAATACGTATCGGCCTAAACTGAGGAAAAAAAATGTTTTTATATATATTTTTGGGGGATATTTATTATAGCAAAATCTAAAAAATAATGCGTTTTTTTCAAAATTGACGCTCTTATTTTGTTTATAGCGCAAAAAATAAAAATCGCAGGGGTGATCAAATACCACCAAAAGAAAGCTCTATTTATGGGAAAAAAAGGACTTCAATTTTGTTTGGGAGCCACGTCGAACAACCGCGCAATTTTCAGTTAAACCGATGCAGTGCCGAATCGCAAAAAGTGCTCTGGTCAGGAAGGGGGTAAATTCTTCCGGGGCTGAAGTGGTTAAAGACTTGTAGTTTTATTAGCTGTTTTTTTTTTTTTGACAGGGGCGCAGTCTCAGTGCTTGCCATAGGTGCCATTTTCACTAGATATGCCTCTGGGAGACACAGAGAGAGAGAGAAAGAGAATGTACCGTATATACTCGAGTATAAGTCGTCCCGAGTATAAGTCGAGGCCCCTAATTTACCACAAAAAACTGGGAAAAATTTATTGACCCGAGTATAAGTCGAGGGTGAAAAATGCAGAGGGTCAATAATGCCCATCTGCAGCTGCATGCCTCCCTGTGTCCTGTGCAGCCTACCTGTACCCTGTGCATGTGTCCTGTACATGTGTGTGTGTCCTGTACATGTGTGTCCTGTACATGTCCTGTGTCCTGTACATGTCCTGTGTCCTGTACATGTGTGTGTGTGTGTGTGTCCTGTACATGTGTGTGTGTCCTGTACATGTCCTGTACATGTGTGTGTGTGTGTGTGTGTGTCCTGTACATGTCCTGTGTCCTGTACATGTGTGTGTGTGTGTGTGTCCTGTACATGTGTGTGTGTCCTGTACATGTCCTGTACATGTGTGTGTGTGTGTGTGTGTCCTGTACATGTCCTATGTCCTGTACATGTGTGTGTGTGTCCTGTACATGTGTGTGTGTCCTGTACATGTCCTGTACATGTGTGTGTGTGTGTATGTGTGTGTGTGTGTGTGTCCTGTACATGTCCTGTGTCCTGTACATGTATGTGTGCATGTGTCCTACCTGTGTCCTGTGCAGCCTCCCTGTGGCGATCTCCATCCTCTCTGTGGCGATCTCCATCTTCAATCGGCGGCCGGCGTGTGATGATACTGTTCGGCGGCCATTCCACAGTTCAAAAGCCGCGCCTCCTCCTCGTCTGTGATAGGCTGACCGCTGACTGCCTATCACGGACATTCTCTCATTCTCATACCACGGACGAGGATGAGAGAATGTCCGTGATAGGCTGTACACTGACAGCTGTTCAGCCTATCACAGATGAGCAGGAGGCGCGGCTTTTGAAAGCTGCAATAGCCGGCGAACACTACGCCGGCCGCCGTCTGCCTGCATGACACGCTGATCATGCAGACAGACGGCAGGTACTCGAGTATAAGTCGAAGGGACACTTTCAGCCCAAAAAAAAGGGCTGAAAAATTCGACTTATACTCGAGTATATACGGTAATCATTTTTATTTACCAATGACGGATGCAGTCTGGGGTGCGCTCAATCCCTCTCACAGCTTTTACTGCCATGGTGACGCGAAACCATGCAGCGTTCTTCTGGTTTGCTGAAGAGGAATATTATCTGAATATTATCTGAATATTATCAAATTCGAAAATAGAAATATTTTCGAATGCGATTGAAATAATTTCTAATACAGTTGAAATAATTTCGAATGCTGTTGAAATATTTTCGAATACGGTTGAAATATTATCGAATCCGATTGAAATAATTTTGAATAAAGTTTAAATAATTTCGAATGCGGTTGAAATATTATCAAATTTGGTAGAAATATTTTCGAATGCGATTGAAATATTATCGAATACGATTGAAATAATTTCTAATACAGTTGAAATAATTTCGAATGCTGTTGAAATATTTTCGAATGCGGTTGAAATAATATCGAATCCGGTTGAAATATTTTCGAATTCGACCGATCTTCGAATTCGGTCGAAAACGAAACTGATTTGAAAAACGAATTTAATGAATTTAACGAATCTAACTAAACTAAATTAATTAAATAACGAATTAAAACGAAACTAAACAAATTTTTTCATTTTGCACATGCCTAATCTGTGATATGGGGGATCTGTGATGGGGAGATCTGTGATATGGGGGGATCTGTGATGGGGAGTATGTTATGGGGGATCTGTGATGGGGGAGTCTGTTATGGAGGGGATCTGTGATGGGGGAGTCTGTTATGGGGGGATATGTGATGGCGGAGTCTGTTATGGGGGATCTGTGATGGGGGAGTCTGTGCTATGGGGGGGGGGACTGATATGGGGGGATCTGTGATGGGGGAGTCTATTATGGGGGAGTCTGTTATGGGGGGATCTGTGATGGCGGAGTCTGTTATGGGGAAAGTCTGTGATGGGGGAAATCTGTGATATGGGGGAGTCTGTTATGGGGGGAATCTGTTATGTGGGGCTTTGTGATGGAGAGGAGTTTGTGTTGGGGGGCTTTGTGATGGGGGGATCTGTCATGGGTAGGGCTTTGTTATCGGGTGAGTCTGTGATGGGGAGGGGGGTCTGTGATTGGGAGTGGTTCTGTAATGAGGGGAGTCTGTGAAATACTTATAAGTTCATATTGATTACAATTGTTCTTTATTTTAAATATTGTACTGTTTTTTTCCTGTTTTTTTTTTTTTTTTTTGCACTACAAATAAGATGTGTGCATAGGAATTAGTTCATATTTTTTTTAAACTATAGTGCGGCCCCCCAACAGTCTGAGGGACTGTGAACTGGCCCCCTGTCTAAAAAGTTTGAGGACCCCTGATCTAGGATAATTGAAATATATAATAATAATGAATGGATTACCATGACATGTAAAGGCATAGAACTGTCTACTTAAGATAGTGTAATCAAATCATTTACATAGTGTTGAATGGTAAGACAGTTGTTATAATGTTTCTTTGGGTTACATTAAAAAACCTGAAGTCAAAATAGCACTGGATGTTAATACCGATGGGATTGCTGCTCCTACGGAACCGTGGGCTTTAGAGAGGTCTGTAGATGTAAATTGAATGGTATTATCCTCACTGAGAGGAAGTTCCCCCCACATTCCGCAGCAACATTTTACTCTCTTATTACATTTAAGTGCCTTTAAAGTCCACTCAGGGGAACTTTATATATGGTTTGCTATGTTTTGGCCCATTTCTGGTGTATCCGCAGTTTTCCTGCGTTTTACCCACAGTTCTATTGATTTCTTTTAGGTTGCGCATTTTTTCTGAAAGCGCACCAAAATTCCTGCATGCTGCATCTTTGGCGCACTGTCAGAAAATGCGGCAAAAACCTGCAACCCAATATAACTCAATAGGACTGCAGCTAAAACTGCAGATACACAAGCAATGTGCCCAAACTGCAGCACACCAGTGTGAGCCAAAGGCTTGTACACACCCCCCTCTGTAGAACTTGGATTGATCAATACTCCAGGCATTCATTTTAGACACAGCCATACCATCCCAGCTCAGGAGGGGTGGGGGATGTGCAGGACCTGTCCCTTCTTTCTACCCATCCAAGCAGAGTCCTGGAGGGAGTGGCAGGCTGCTGGTGGCAAGTGGCACACTGTATCTGGTGGCAGGCTGCTGGTGGCAAGTGGCACACTATATGGTGGCAAGTGGCACACTGTATCTGGTGGCAGGCTGCTGGCAAGTGGCACACTGTAACTGGTGGCAGGCTGCTGGTGGCAAGTGGCACACTATATAGTGGTAAGTGGCACATTGTATCTGGTGGCAGGCTGCTGGTGGAAAGCGGCACACTGTATCTGGTGGCAAGTGGCACGCTGCATCTGGTAGCAGGCAACTGTGGAAAGTGATACACAAGCAGTGTGCCCAAACTGCACCAGTGTGAACCCAAAGGCTTGTACACACCCCCCTCTGTAGAACTTGGTCTGATCAATACTCCTGGCATTCATTTTATATACAGCCATACCATCCCAGCTCAGGAGGGGTGGGGGCTCCAGGGATTTGTTTGACTTTGCAGGCCCTGTCCCTTCTACCCATCTAGGCAGAGTCCTGGAGGGAGTGGCAGGCTGCTGGTGGCACACTGTATCTGATGGCAGGCTGTGGGTGGCAAGTGGCACACTGTATCTGGTGGCAAGTGGCACACTATATGGTGGCAAGTGGCACACTATCTAGTGGCAGGTTGCTGGTGGCGAGTGGCATATTGTACCTGGTGGCACACTGTATCTGGTGGCAAGTGGCACGCTATCTGGTGGTAGGCTGCTGGTGGCAAGTGACACGCTGCATCTGGAGGCAGGCAATGGTGGCAAGTGACACGCTTCATCTGGCGGCAGGCGTCTGTGGAAAGTGATACGCTGCATCTGGTGGCAGGCTATGGGTGGCAAGTGACATGCTGCATCTGGTGGCAAGCGACGATGGCAAGTAACAAGCTGCATCTGGTGGCAAGTGACAAGCTCAGGTTCCCACTGATTCTGCATTATGGTGAGTTGAACTATTTCACTATATATTATAATGTAGTAATAGAAATAATGGAATTTGATCATCCTGACATCATATGAAGCATGGTGTCAGGATGATTTTAAGTGCTAACACCAGCCATTTGCCCGAAAAATCACCCCCACCGCCGATTTCCCCATCAACCCTGAGACTACATCCCCCACCCTCATATTTTTTGGGAAGGGGGGGTTGTCCCTGAATGTCAGTTTGGAAATGTGGTCACCCAATGTTGCTGCTGGTGAGAGGCCGCATAGCAGGTGGTATTGGTGGCGGTGGTGCTGCTGCTGCTCAGAGGCTGCACGGCTGGTATTACTGGTGAGAGTATATTTAATTTGTTTTAGCAAAAAATTGTTTGCATTTTCATTTAATTTAGCTCACCAAAATCCTCAGCACCAGGCCCATGATGCTCTCAATCCAGCCCTGAGCGCCACAATGCATTGTGGTCAGTTCGGGGGGGGGGGGGGGGTGAACAAGCGGTTGAACGACCCATTTGTTTGGATGTTCGCCGAACATCTGAACAGCAAAAGTTTGGCCTGAACTTATGCTCGGGCCGAACCGTTCGCCCATCCCTACTGATGGGCGGTACAGATGGGCTGCACTGATGGGCACTGATGGGGCTGCACCGATGATGCTCCTTCAATCTGTGGTTATTGGGAAGAATTTCCCACTTACAGATAGCTAATACGATCAATGGTGTCAGTGGAAACTCAACTGAAAGAAAGACATTGCCCATTTCTCAAGGAATCCCCAGCAACCTCTAAAGCACCTGTGTCAAGCACAAGGCCCGCAGGCTGAATTCAGCCTGCCAGGCCATTTCATGTGGCCCGTGCACCTCTCCTGCAGCTGTTGCACCCCCCTCGCCTCTGCCCCCACCTTGTCTCAGCAGTTGGCAGAAGAGAGGAGGACAGAACTCCTCATACATTTCCTGAGCCTCTCTGTGCAGACACAGCACCCCCTCGTCTCCACCTCCACTAGTCTCAGCATTCAACAGACTCCAGCCCCTCTCTGGTCCTCCTCCAGACTCTGCACTTCCTGCTTCCCAGCTCTGCCTGCAGCTTCTTCCCAGCAGCAGCACAAGGTAAGAGGGTGTACTGAGAACTGCAATGAAATTGAGTTTCACTCCTCTGCCCTAAAGGAAATGTAGAGTTCCACAGAAACCGGGTTGAGAAGAGCTGGTATAGAGTAATACTATCAACCATCCAATTTGTCTGCCATAAACTTTCTGCCATAATTTTTAACCTTTTTGAGTTGTGTCTGGACATAATGAAAATCCATTTCTTAGATAATTATCTTGGTGATCCTGGATGTTGGTGCCCCCTATTAGCCCCCATAACTCAACCCTTTTGATTTTGACAAATATAAAGTATGTGTTTGCCCAATTTCACTACAAAAGTGAAAATACACTTTAAGCAAGAATTTTTTTTTTTACTTTTTTTTTTGCAGACCTGGCAGAGACCTGAGACACATTTGCGCACACATGGGGTTTCCCGAGTGTGCGCACACAGTGGTGGTATGTGGGACCTTCAAATATATGGCATCTGCACACATGCATGGGAGACCCCACATGGCAGACCCTACCACCCCCCCCCCCCCCCCCGCATGTACAGATGTGCAGCAGCGCCCCCATTGCTCGCTCCTGGGATGCGCAGTGGATGCAGTATCACATCATTGCCAGGTTCCGAAGACCTGTGGAAAGTAATACGCTGCAGTCTTTTTCCTCCACAGCAGGTGGCAGTCGACCAAAATGGTGCTGTTGCTAGAGAGGAAGTCAGGAGGAACAAGGTTCCTTTATGGTCTCTAGGGTCACTGGGGAGAATTATTGTCTCTGCACCATGCTGCACCCCACTTACATGCACATCCCACAACACACATAGGCCAATCAGTAAGACTATTCGCTAAAAATGTGTGCTAACTAATCCACACAATCTTTGGAATGAACACATTTGCCCATATAATAACTCAGGAGACAGTCTTGGTCAGATACTTTTGGGTGCTTGCTTTTGTTCTTTGCGGCTCAGCGGGGTCCAGAGCCGAAGGAACAAGCAAACAACCGAAAATGCATGTGACAGACGCCAGCTCGCACCTTGAACCGTTTGCTCCAGCAGTGTCCTGAAGCAAGTTATGTCTATTTGGCTTAGGAAGGAAATAAATGGCTGTACTAGCTGGAACAGCAAGGATGACGGTCTGCGATGCAGTCAGCTGCCTGTGACCAATCTGTAGAAGAGGAATACATCTGGCTTTGGGTGGATGGTCATCCCTCCGAGGGAACATATGACTGGGCTCTGACCTTTCTGTGCCGGTGCTTGGGGCATAAATGCTGTTCCTCATGTGAGTTTGTATTTACAGAGTAACTCACTCGCTGCCAAAAGCCTAAATACCTCCAATGAAAGGCCATCTCTGTTTATAGATCATCAGGTTAAAATTTAAAGTAGAACTAAAGGCAAAACTTTTTATTTTGGAGAGAGTAAGGAAGGGTTATATCCCTCCTCAGTTTTTGGGGGGTTTGTTGACCATCAGTATCCGATTGAGAGATCTCCCTTTACTTCTCCAGTAGCCAAAATCCCTGGTTGTCACCAGAACTAGTGTCCCAATTGGAAGATCCCCCCTCTCTTCCTGTTCTGGTGACAACCCAAAGTATTGCATTTTCTTCCACCTTCGGTGATGACAGTAAACAGGACAAACGGAAGGGCAGA